>JAGPOW010001167.1:19029716-19060659 GCA_030014935.1 Caiman crocodilus | reverse complement strand
CCCAGAGAAATCAAATCTACCCAACTTTTGGTAACTTTTTCCTACGGTTAATTACCCGTACTATAAAAATCTAGTCCGAACGCATCTCCCCCCTCCTTTCAGACCCTGGATCTCATTATACCTTTGTCTGGAAGACTGAAAAGCCCTTCATTACCTAGCTCCTCTTCCCCACCGAGGTACCTGTAAACACTGTTCAGATCACTACACAGCCACCTCTTTGTCCGCCTCAAGTCTCTCTGTAATGCATATTTGCTAATCCTTTAATTTGCACATCTTGCTCTACACTCTCACCAGTTCTTCAGCCTACGCGACTTCAAAATCAATGTCCTCAAAAAAGGAAAGGAAAGAAAATAGATGGAGACGTACAAACTTTGGCTGCTGGGCCTCATTCTCATCTGGAAGCCCACTTTTTGCCCAGCACGCAGACGTACCCTCAGTTGGAAAGGATTACGTGGCCGGAGGAGGCAGACGTTTAGCGAAAGACAATGCTGCATCAATGATCAAATAGGTCTCACTTCCTGCAGAAGCACAAGGCAGGCAATTATGGGGTCCTGGCTATTATCTAAGAAACGCCCCCCTCTCAGCGGAGGTAGACTCGGGCATTAACCAGCTCAACAGCATGTACGTGGGAGAGGGATCTTGAGGCTGGGCAATCACTAGGAGCAAAGTTCACCTCCCCGTTACACTAGTACAACTCCAATGGCTCCAAAAGCTGTAAATCTGTAACTAAGAAGAAAATTAGACCTTTGATCATTTCCCCAGAAGAAAACAGCACTCTGCCTACTGTGACCGAATCCAGCTCCGCCGCACGCTAAGAAAACTTGTCTGCAGCCCCAGCAGTGCATACTCAGGAGGTTTTATTTCTCTGTACAAAGAGCCCCTTTTTAAGCCTATTTTCCTAATAGCCTGAACCGTATGCTAGAAATCATCTCCTGCAAAACAGAACAAAACCAAACTCATTATCAAAAAGGCTCATTCTAATAAGAGATAATTCTGATTAGACTAGGGCGCAGAAAGAACGACTACAATTGCAGAAACAACGGCCGTGTCTTGGCGAGAAAAAAAACCCCAAAACAACCGAAGACTAAAATACGCATTGCACAAGAAAGGAGAGACAATAGATTAGATATATAAAAGAATGATTATCGTAGAGAAGACCGGTTAGACTTATTACCCCTTTTTATAACACAAGACTGAGAAACCTCTGAAATAAAAGAGTATCACAAATGAAACAAAGAAAAACATTTGCAATGCACTGTGTATAATTAGCATTTGGAAGTCATCAGTGCCAGTGGACACTTGCATTCTTAAAGCCATCACCTTAAGGATCCTCCTTTTGCTACATGGGGGAAAAAAAACTCGGTGTCTGGAGAAAATAAAGCATCTTAGTTACCTGCACCTCTGTATCCTGAAGCTTTGCTCAAGCCTCGGACCCTTGAGTTGCACTCTTGCTCCTGCTTCTTGCAGTGTGACTCCGGGTAACGCCAGCAAGTCATAGCCAATTTCCTCCTCTGTGCCTCAGTGGGCCGGTCCGTCCAAGGGGCATAACACATCCCAGGAGTGCTGCAAAACAGATTGAATAGCTTCCTTCAACTGGGACAGTTTGGAGGGCCTCAGACGGCAGATGATCTGAATGCAAATTATTAGTGTTTTCCCTTGCACGGAGAAGAATAGCATTTGCAGTTACACTAGCTCTGACGACAGCTGGAAGGGCCACGGAGCCTAAGTCAATGGCCAGATAGGTTCAAGAAAAAATTAGACTCATCATGGGGGATTGACAGCTTGCTCTAAATCAGCTGTCATTAGCACGCCACTCGTGTAGCCAGATGGACTCTCAAGTCTTTCCTGCCGCGGGAGGGATCACGGTTATCTCTCTTTTTCCTATCACTATCTGCAAACAAAGTTATTCTTCCATCTTGCAACTTCCAGCCCTATGGCACCTGGGCCATCAATGGATAGTTAGATATCTAGGCACCAAACAGAGAGTCTAGGGGCCCAGTCAAAGCACCCGACAACAAATTTCGGAGGAGTAAAAATATTTTAACCCTTGCAAAATGCAAGTTGGTTCACCGCAACTTGCCTGAAAGTAAACTTTTGGAGAAAAAAAAAAAACAAAAACAAAAAACACAGACGCAATTTAGAAATGAAATGTTTTGTGCAACACGAACGGAAAGTTTTTAGCTTTTCGGTTTGGCAAGAGAACCAGAAGTTTCTTCCCAGGCGAGCCCAAGAAGATGTTTAAAATGCTTCCGTTCATCTGCTAAACCCCTCACCCCCACGCCTGCAAAAACACACCAAAAAGGAAAATAAAGCCATTTCTGGCGTTGCTGTAAAAGCCACCACCTGGTGGCTTTCTTTCTATGGTTAGGGAAGATACAGAGTGCTGAGGACCCAAGCAAAGGCAGTAATACAAGACGTGGCCAGAACGGATGCAAATTCTTCGCTACCTGGTTTTGACCCCAAAACCCAGGTGGGTCAGATTTTGCCAAATATGCGGCAAGGAATAATGAAATATCCCAACTAGGTAGTTCAAATAAACAGTTTTCTGTAAAGGAGAACGCCCGCCAAGTCCCTGTGCGACATTTGTATTTTATGAGCATCTACAGCTCTAAAGGAGGGCACAATCCGGCCGTCCAGATGCAGGCAGCCCCTGCCACTGTAAAGACCAGGAAAGCGGGGAGCAGATGCAACTTGTAAGAGACCAGCGGCAATGAAATGCTTAAGGTAGGAGAAAAGAAATACAGGTCTCCCGAATGGCACTCTCCCTCCTTCCTTGCTGCACCGGGCTGGCTCTCAGAGAGGCCATGACAAGCTGAGCCCAGGGGACTTTGTCAGGACGGCAAAGTGTGTGGTATATACATGATTTAATGTATATTAAAGAGGCTCCAAAAACTGACCCCTTCCACCGATTAGCTTGGCAGGTAGTTTCGATGGATAAACTATAGCTTTGATGACTAAGGAGGGGAGGGGAGGGGACAAACATTTCAAGGGGAGTCTATCAGCGGGGTTTCCTTTCCCATTATTCCTCTAAGCTCCGTCCAGTTTGAGCTGTCCTGAAACAAAAGCAGCCAGGGCCGGCGAAAACCCCACAGTGCCATCTAGCTCAGCATCAGTTCACAAGGGAAGCAGAAAACCCCTCCCGCGCGGCCTGCCGAATCCCAGCCGAGGAGGGCAGCGATTAACAACCTGCTTCTGAAGCAAGGCAGCAGCTAATGCCCGCTTTCCAAAACCCTGACCCCATCCCCTTGCCCAAGTACGATCCATGAATCAGCCCACAGGTCTCAGAAATCAACTGCACGCTGCACTCCGGGGCAAACGTAACCTAAACAGCCAAATAATTGTGCCGCCCTTTCAATACGGCTAAAATTTATGGTCACTGCAATATTTCAGCGCGGGCACTTCTTGCAGGAGGAGCGGGCCGCAGAGCAATTAGAATGAAAAAGAGTTTTGGCTGCCTTTGGCTGGGCAGCGCTCTCATCCGTCACGCAGGGAAATTTATGCTGCGGCAGAGCGCCTGCATTAGAGGGCTGGGCGGCGCGCGCTCACCTTGCACCCTGCCGGGGGTTGCATTGGGCAGAAGTTCCTCTGCAGTGCCAAAAAAATAAAAAAAAAGGGCTCTAAATGCTAAGCTGCTATTAGCAGCATCGGTAAGAACAGCAAACAGCAAGACTAAAAGCCTGCGTGCACCCTCCACCTCCACGCATCGCTTCAGTTACTTCGTTCTTTTCAGGCCTGGCGAGCTTTTGCCGGTGGGCGGCAGCCCCAGAGCGTCTAGCACCGAGCCATTCGTCCTACCTTGCGCTGTGGTGGCTTCAGCTACACAGCTGGAGAACAGACCTCTTGCTCGCGTTGCAATGGTTGTCATTGATTTAAGGAATTAAGCGCGTGGAACAGCCTCTGCCTGAGCTCTTACATTTCAGAGGCAGATTCCCCCTCCTCCGCCAAGCAGATTCTGCAGTGGCAAAGGGCAGCTGGTTGTTCCCAGTTAATCCAGTGCTACGGATAACACCCAATAAGTGTTCCCCAAACGCACACCCATTCTGGGAGAAAAGAAAGCAAGGGAAGAGATGAGCCTGAGCTGTATTTTGGATTCAACTGGGAAAGACCAGATCACTCAAACTGCAATTTATTTTAAATAGAGACCATTGTCCACTAAGGACCAGGCTGAAATGCACCGCCTCATTTCATGTGTCCACCAGCACGAAGCGGTTAAAGGCACCCCATCGTGGTAAGAAAGTGGTGAGGCACAGCGGGGAAATCTCTGTAGCTCATTGCTTATGGCTCTCAGCGATTTTCTCCTTTTCTACCATCACTACTGCTCTATAATGGGACTCGAGGCAAAGATTTTCTGTAGCTTAATATGGAGTTGGGTGTGTTGGTTGCACAGCTGCATTTCATGACAACACATCCACGTCAGCACTCAGATCCAGTCGATGGTAACCAATGCTGCGCAAATACGCTCCAGTTCCACTTGCTGACATTTATCATTCTGGCCATAAACTATGACACTTTAGCAGTATACAGACCCCGTTTTAGTTTAAAAGATGCATTAGTAGGATGTGGAGCATGACCTTTTCATTCCTAGACCTTTTCATTTCATGGAGATACGCAGCTAAATCCCATAATGGGGATAAAAAAAATATACGGGTATAAATTTATTCCCAATCGGAAAGAGAAATGGGCTATACTGGTGCGAGCCACATATGGTCCGTTTTAACTGTGTCCCCTGTAAGGGTGGGGAGGGAGGTTGAATTGTTAAAAGAAGTCAACAGGTAAAAGCTTCCAGCCACCATAGTTACATCAGAGCTGTGTTCAGACCTGTCCGCATTTGAGCAAAATACCGTTGGATAGGATGGCGAAGCATGCCGATTCATCTCAAACCCGACCGAGAATTCGTCAAGTGAAAGAAATCTTAAATTGTGAACTCCTGAAAGCGTTCAGAAGTTCAGTGCGCTCGGCATTGGTTGGTGTGGCTACATGACACAACGCCCTTGGGACTGCACATCTTTAAAGCGCCTCCAGAAGCTCCCAGGTGATGTGCCTTTTAGGAATAAGCGCTGCAAAAGGCCAGAAATCATTCGGCTACTGTAAGACTTACTGAGCAGAGCCGCTGGCACTGCTGTTCCTCCAGCCCAGCTTGGAAATGGGGGGGGACCCAAGTAGAAGAACCTAATCGTTTTGTAATGCTGCTTAAAACTCAATCCAACAGCACACTGGGCTTCCTTATCCGGCAGCACTTAAAGGAGGCTCAGGGTATTGGAGGGAGAGGAGAAGTGCTGAGAAGAAATAACCTGGAGAGGAAAAAGGCGTTTCCAAGGTGGGGGAGAGAGAGGAACAGGAAAATGAAAGTGCAACCGTGGGACTGAAGGGCTGCTCCTTCCCTTCCCAGCCATCTGCACTGTTCCCTTGGGTGACGGCTCAGGGAGCGGCGACAAATTCAGCACCAGCAAAAGAAAAGAGCAGCAAACGAGCAAAAGGAGCTGCATCCCATTAGCGGGCTTGCACAGCACAAGCTCTAGCACTAGGAATACTAGCCTCACGCCCTACAAAAACATGCCAAGGGGACGAGGCCATCATCTTCCTCCACGGCTGGTAAAAATAGGACTCGGTGTGCTCTGCTCTGCGGAGCCATACACCGTAGGGATAGCCGTAAGTTGCATCCTGGTCTAGGACTTAATTGCCGGAGGTATTTACTATTCGCAGCTCCCGCTCGCAAAGGAGGCGTTTCAGGCTGGTTGCACTCTTTCAGAAGAGGAAAGATCCTCCGATCAATACATCAAGTTAAAGAATTCTTCGCATTCCCCTTCTGTAGGAAACCGGCCTCTCCTTCCCTCCTCCACCCCGTCATTGTTGTGGCTATATTATCAGCGGGAGCCAGGCATTGGCAAGGAGAAGAGCAAAATGACAGGACATTCTCAGAGAATTTAATGAAGTGGCTCCGAATATTGTATCAAAATAAATGAAGTGAATAATGCAAGAGCTCATTCCAGGTCCCTTTTACAACAATCACTATTGTGCGAGCAGCACATTGGAGGAGATGGAGATGGATGGGTGAATACAAAGGTGCCACTCCGGCATATTACAGAGCGGGGAACAATAGGCAGACTGAATTGCTATATTTAACTTCAGTAATTCTTTGAGTCCAGGAACTTTGGAAGAGAATGGCAGGAGGTGAAGGGGGAGGGAGGAGAGTGACTCTCAGCCTTTCTAATCTCAATGGACTATTTTGCTTCTGATTATGTTGGGTATGAGAGAAGATGGACCGGTGGCGTGCTCATACATTTTAACTCTTCTGTGAGCCTGGGATGCATTCTGCATCGCTCACTGCAGACTGTCTGCAGGGAGACTGGATGCCCGCCAAGAGGAAGAAACTCACTCGATCAAGTCATCACTTCCACTTACAAAACTGCCTGCGTATCGTTTTACAACACACAGCGAGATGCAGCAGAGGTGGCCTCACGCTAGAGCATCACACCTGGAGAGCGGTGCACAGATCCAAGCTGTGCACTGGTCCTGGTCCAGCTCCAGTAGGTAAAATGGACCTAATGCATAGGCCCAAATCTGCCATGATTTCCATTCAGGTGGATGCCTCCATCTACCCAGAGCTGGTGTATTTGGGCTTCAGAGCTCAGCATGGACAGAGGCCAAACTAGGCCCCAATTCTGCAGAGGCCTATGCCCCCAAATAACCAAAAACAAGTCACCCCTTTCTCAGCTGGCTCCGTTTCAATGAGACTGCTTTCCCCTCCATCACTGGAGAGCAGCTAGCAAAGAGCATGTCCCTCGCCTTGCTCAGCCATTGGAAAGATCCCAATCAATTCCTCCTCCTCTAATGGGACCTGACATTTATTAGGCTTATTTACTTGTCTCATTTGGACACGAGGGATCCTCTGTGATGACACGGCAGCTCTGGGGACAGCGCTGTTGATCAGCTGCTGCGGAGCCAGCCAGACCCAGGCACGAGCACGCAGCTCCGGGTTTAGCAGGCTTAGCGACGAAGCAGGGTGCGGGTCTGCTCCCATTTCATCGGGGAAAACTCAGAAGAGGGCAGGAACTGGAACGTGCCCCCTGCCAGAAGCCAGCAGAGGAGGGCTGCAGCTCAGCCTTGGGAGCTACTGAGCATCACCCCACCTAAGTTTTGCTTACCGCGTGCATGGGCAAGTCTAATGCAGTAGGGAGCGCAGTGCTGCCTTCCAACGTCAGCCGCTTTCAGGCCCGGAGATCCAGGACCCACTCCACACTCCTTGCAAACGCAGGGTGCATGAGATGCATGCGAAAGGCAGAAACACTCACTCCCTGCTCCCCCACCCCACTGCCTCCCTTTCTGTCTCAGTCTCCTTTCCTCTCTCCTTCTCCTTCCCTTCCCTTTTTGTCCCCCGAGCAGCCAATGATTAGTTGAAATGAGTGAGCAGGTGGAGCAATGCACAGCCAGAATCCTCAGCTGGTGCAACCACGCTAGAGATGCCCCGTTTACACCAGCCAAGGGCCTCGTTTGTGCACATGCTCTCTTATCTCTCTTATTTTAGAGGCAAACAAACCAAAATCCCATTGCAAAGGCCTCGGGCTTCAAAGTCTGGGCCCAAACCCGCTTGCTGGGTGCTCTGGAATAAATCTGCCTCCCTAGAAGCAAGCCGGTTGAAGTCAGGCGTTTGCAGGCCCTGCTTTAGCAGCAATCACCTGTGACATCCCACCTGGACGCCTGTGAAGACGGCAGCAGAAGCTGATGAACTGTGGCAGGTTTCTTTGGCTCATGCATGCTCCCTCACTCCAGTTTTCTCCTTTGAGCCCCTTCATCACAAACCTCCCCGTGCATTCATTTACAGCCTGGGAAGGGAGCCGCTCGCCCCAGACTCCCCACGGGTGCTGCCCGGCCAGCAGGACTTCCTCCTCTCCAGGGGAGCCAGATCCCTCCCCTCCGTCAAGGCTTGCCCACAAAGCCTTTCCTAACACACTTCACTCACAAATTCCCTCGCTGCACAGATCATGCTAAGAACCTTAATATTCCTACAAATTCAGAGCGGGGATTTTCAACAAGCATTAGGAAAATTAAACTTCTCAGGACCGCTCTCCATCTGACAAGCTATTTCTAGCTCTTCAAAGTATAGAAAGTGAAAACATCACAGCAAGGGGGACAGAGTAATAGGCAACACAATGTATTCAGGCCAGAAACCAGGGCATCTCAAGTCTCCACTTCCGCCCCCCCCCCCCCGCCTTTGAAAGCACTTTGCTTCCTAAACACCTTGTAATCTCGCCCACCCTTCACCCCCCTGAAGGCAGCAGGATAATACCAACCTGTGGGGCACTCCCCACCTGGGGTTTGTTTCTTGCTACAGCATCAAACATGCCAGAGCACTGACCCTTTCTAATGCCCCGCTGCAATTAAAACCCTAACTTTTCACAAGGAGCATTTAATCCATAGTTATAAATCACCGGGGAAAGCCCATGGGTCTGTTCGGAGAGACAGAAGACAACCACGCAAAACCCATGCAACAGACCGAGGAGCACGTAGCCTTCCCAAGACGCGGGATAAGACAAAGAGGCGCAGCACTGGGTGCTACATGCACCTGAAACAAAGGAGGCAGCTCACAGGATCACCAAACGCAATCCTTCGCCTGGGGAGCCAAGAGGCAAGCATGGAAGTGCATCTATTGACCCAGCTCGGTCTCTTTTTCTCTCCCTCTTCTCCCCACCAGGACTTTTCAGAGGCTTACCTGGCACCGCAGCAGAAGAGCTCCCTGCTCCAGGCTCACCATCACTGCATTCAAAATGGTGGGTGGGCTCTTTATGGCATTGGTCCCGGAGATAAGTGGGGCAAGGGCCCTTAGCAGGTGAGGAGGGAGGTGGAGCTAGGCTTGATAGAGAAGTGTGGCTCAGTAGGAGACTGATTTGCTTTTAATTTCGAGGGGGGAAGGATTAGGAAAGGCTGAGGGCGCCCTTGAGCATCCCTGTAGCCTTTGGTAAGGCATAGTCCTGGTCTAGAGCTTTCCAAGTCCAGCTGTTTTCAGCCTTGGGATGAATGCTGAGCAATCGCCAGCTTCCTTAGCCGCCTCTTCCAGAGTGGTTGCAAGCCTAACAGGTGTTTGCAACCACCTTGTCCCCTTTCTTAATTCCTTCCTAGGCTGAGCCCTCTCAAGTACACTTGCTTAGTGCTGCCTAGCTTGCATTGTGTGGCTTGATAGACTCCATTGACACCGTGTCGGTGCTGCATTGGGTGATGCATACATTTAAAACAGCCGATTAAAGTCCCATTAATCACCAAGGGGACTGGCACGACTGCGTTACGACTGCATCAGGGGGGAAAAAAAATCTATCTAAGCGCAGAGTTGCAGTCTGCAGAAAATGCCTCTTCAGCTGTACGAAAGGGCCTTGCAAATGACATATTATTGAGTGTCGCTCTAAACCCGTGTGCCAGACGGTGTAGAAAGCAAGGTGCAGTGTTATCGCTAATCAATGCTCAGGCTCTTTTGATGGCACAAAATGCTTGGAGTCAAGTCATGGCAGCCTAATGCTGTTTGTTTAAGGGCAGGATGCAAAACAAAGGGCTGAGTTGACCTTGGGAGCTGCAGGGACAGAACAGAAGGGGATGCCAAACTCTAAGAGCAAAGCTATTGATTAGGTCTGAGTGGGATGAATGATGACAGAGAGCTGTAAAAGCTTATTGATGGCACGGAGGAGTAGAGTGGTTTAGATCTCGGGCAGGAAGAGAAAAGGATGGAGAACGGCTGCCCGCGGTCAGCTGGACAAAGGGCTCACGAGAGCGAGTCCGCCTTAACTGTGCGAACCGCTGGGCTGATGCAACCCTACCCCCTCCGGCAGCTGCAAAACAGCTACTAAGAAATGGGGCCAGCTTATTCATGGAAATGGATGGAGATGGCAGCTTCTGGAAAACAGTTGCCTTTGTCTTTGACATCCAGAGAAGCCATCCGGGGCTTGCTTTTCCTTATCGCTTGCACTGGGGTCAGCCTGGATTAACCCCACTGGCATCACTGGGTAGCAAGGGGACTGGGGGAGGCTAGCCATGGTCTTTGCTGACAAATCACCTCCCCGCCTCTCTGTTCAGAAATCTGCTGTAGTTTCCATTTCCACAGATGCTGAATCAGCTGAGATCACACCCAGTAGTGCAAGGAGTTGTACACACCCCTACCCAGAGATGGTGGCTGCCCTAAAAAGGACAGGCGAGAAAGACTGATCCCCCAGCAGCCCAGAAACCAGGTCTCCCTCCTGCCTCTCAGCCATACAATAGGCCTCCACTGCGGTCATGAAGTACAGCTAAAGTGATAGGACTTGGATTTCATCCCTGGTGTTACAGTGCTCCTTTCCCACCTGCCAGCCCCAGACAGAACTACAGACAGACCCTACTAAATATCTTTAAGCCTGATAGCCTCTCAGGTATCTATGTCCAGGGACCCATCTCAGGCCGGCTGCCAGGTCAGATCATATCTGGAATTTGGTTGATCATTAAAACAGCATTTTTCTCCCACACTTGGTTTGCAAGGTCTCTGCCATAGTAAGGCAGGTGCAATCTTGGGCAGCGGTTACCGATGCCCTGGACAGAAGCAAAGTACAGAAAGAGGTTAGGGCAGGTTTGGGTCTTGTCAGATGTAGCGTTAAATCAGAATGAAAATGGGAGCGGGAAGAGTTTGCAGTTGTTTTTCTGGTCCCCTGATCTCCGGCTGGCCGTGGAGAGTACCATGGCTATTTGGATCTAGTTTTACACCATGGTGCATGCTGGCTGAACAAAGCGGTAATTAAATTCATATGGGTGGCATTTTGAACATTAATAAGCAAAGGGAAGCCCTGGATTATGCTTAAAAGTGGCCTTGTTCTAGCACTCTTGTTGACCGTCTCAACCATATCACACGAAGCTTTGGGAACAGCATGACCATGCACACTTGGGCCCTTCTGCAAGTAACAGGCATCGTTTCCTTCTTTCAGTCAAAGTTAGAGGACCAGCCTTGAGTACAGGAAGGAAAAAGGCTGCCTGGGAGTACGTTCGCTTCTGCTGATACAGTCAGTGAACCAAAGGGGCAAGGAGAAAGCACCTGAGATCTGCAAGGCAGTATTGATGAACATGGCTTTGTGTTGGGATGTATGCCCTCTGGACTCAGGGCATTTTTAAGAGGCCTAGACAGTAGCTTGTTGTATATGATCTACTACCCATCCTCAAAAAGTGATGGGAATTTCTTAACCGGAGCTGGCAGTATACAAAAACAGACTGGCAGCCTCCCTCTCCTGCCATTAATATTACATACATGGGCTGCTTAATTTGCTCTCTCACAAAGAGTCATTCCCAGGAAACCTGTACAATGAAAAATGTGTTGATAAAGCCCTCATACCAGATCAGCAAGAAAGTAGCAAGAGCCTGGTTTCCTCAGCCCATTTAATTGCATATTTAGCGTGCGCTAAACCAATTATTTCCATTTTCCTCTTTGGAGACTCATGCACCGTCCTCAGCAGAGCTCTCACCACGTCCGAGTCCTTTGGAGCTTCCATCCATTAAAAAAGCCCAAGGACATAAGTGTTTGCCTAGCACTATGCACACAAGTATGCTCACAGAAATCAGCGGGTCAGGATGGTTTCCCCGGGTCAGGATGGCTTTGCTGAATGCACGTCAGCACCCTGTTTGTAAAAAGGAAGTAGCAATTTCTGCCTCGTAGCCATTTGCTGAGCAAAATTATTTTCGAACGATACAAAGTTGTTCAACATCAACGTAGAAAGCCGGGAGGAGCGCGGGGAGTCCCGTCCGATCTGGAGGGAACATCTGGCGGCGGGCGCAGCTCGACAGGAAGCAGCTGGACGCAAAGCGAGAAAGAAGACCGCAGCACGCCACGAACTTGGACTCCAATGCAGACGACACATGGATCTGTGAAACTTGGAACAAGCTGTGTTGCTCTCGAATTGGGCTCGTCAGCCGCAAGCGGATTTATCAGGCCTCTTCCGTGTGCACCACGATCCAGAGGATTGGCGATTGCCTACTAATTTTTTCACTGATTGGAAAAGCACCCGCTTCCTAGAGACGCATCCCAAGGCCCACCTTTCAGTTGTGGTATAGTAGGATGCCTATTGATTCTACTACTACTTGCTAAAGGTCTGGCTAGGTACAAAAAACCTCTTCAAAACACATGGGAATCAGTGGATATTGTTTCAGAGAAGCTGACCCTCGACTGTGCGGCACTGAAGTGCCTCTAGCATGCTCATTCAGCACAGCTCTTAATTCACACTTCATCCATTACTTAAACGAGGTGTGAAAGTGGTTTCTATAGTTTTGCAGCGCAGGGCTGCACATTGAGTTAATTATTTCTTTAAAGTCAGTTACCCCCGTAAAACTCTTGTTCTTGTAGGTACTTCATCTCCGAACTGCCCACAGGTGGACTAATGCAGCTTATCCTTAATCAGTAAGTATTTAGGATCCGCAGAAGGGGCGGTTTTGGAGTGGAGAAAGAGAGGGATCAAAGCAACAGCCTCCTTGATTTAGAGCACAATCAAATTGAAGAAGGTAAAACCCCCCATCGTCCATTCCGATCTGATCACGGGGTAAAATCCCTTCCTGCCCCCAAATTTGTGAATGGTCTGACCCTGAGCAGCGGGGCAAGAGCCTCTCACCAGGAACCTCCAGGTTTAAGTCCCAGCAGGAGCACTGGTGAACCCCAATCAAAAATCCCAGCCTTCATTGAAGCTAACACTTAATGCCTCTCAGGAAGACATAAACCCCCCATGACCCACGTAGCAAGGGTTGGGGGAGAGAGAAATCCCTTCCTAGTCCCACGTGGCAACCAGCAAGGTTATAACTCACAGCATCTTACAATCTGACCTTTGGCTGCCTGTATTATTGCTGCTTTTGTTGTTATTAATTGATATTATAGTGGTGCCCAGAGGCCCCAGATACAATCCAAGTGCTGCAATTGTGTGCTGGAGCTGGCAACAGAAGAGAAACCGGTTTCGTTTTCCCTGTGGAAAGTTCTGTCAACGCTAGAAAAAGAAAACCTTTTGAGTGGCAAATTTTGACTTTTTTGTCAAAAAGGTGAATTTTTTGGCTGAAAATGTATTTGGTTCATACGAAAACAGTCAACAGTTGAAACATTTCAGCAGTGGTCTGAGGAGCACAAACTGTCAGCTGAAATCTGATATTTGTACTGGTAGGAAACCAGGGCACAGGAATGCTTTTGGTCAGGAAGGAGGACGGGGAGAGCTGTGAACTGAACCTATGTGCTTGTTGTGCTATTCCAGTGCCATAACCAGACCCTCACCCATCCTTCCCCAGTAACTGAAGATTAGATAGAATTGATCCTTCTGTTTGTCTGTATGTCACTGGGCACATCTACACGTGCAATTAATTCAAAGCAATAAACTCTAGAACTTATTGCTCCCGGGCACGCCATTGAATGTGCACCCGGTGATGACTAGAAAATGGTATTTCAAAGTTTGCTTTTGGGAACTGGCTTGTAGGTAAAGTAGATATGTGTTAGAATAATGATTCAGGGCAACAGCAACGGTTAACTGATTTCTAAACTAAAAAGCCTGTTTTGCCTTCAAGCTCCACTGTGTCTAACACAAGCAAGCAGCAAACAGACACACAGGCTGGGAAACTGAAGTCATGTTCCACACTGTTCTATAACATAAGATAAGGTGGCACCAGGTTACAGTGCCCAACTGCAGAGCCCTTGGGATTTCCGGTTTTGGGGAACAGACCAAATTAGGAGGCCCGAAAAAAGCCAAGATTAGGATGTGTGCATGTGATGGGTTTGTGAAACAAGGGAACATGCTGACAGGACAGAATATGGACAGTATGACAACCACAGAGAGACCAATCAGCGATGCCCAGAGATGAAGAATCATCAGAAAATGAAAAAGATACAAAAGAAGGGATTTCAGAGCAGCAAAGGGTCCCCGAGAGGGGAACCTGAGGCCACCATAGACAGAAGGCACACCACCAGCCTGTCTCATCCACCCCACTGGGGTGGGGGGAGGTAGGCCTTGGCTTCCAACCTCCAAGCTGCTGATATCTAACATTCAAGAGCAAATATCAGAGTGGAGCTTGTGTACTGGCCAGACTTACCTTGACTCCGTGTAGCTCTAGGACTGGTAAATATAGAATTGTTTGCATTATTTTTATCTGCCCTCGCTGCGTATCGATAAAATCAGCCTATTATCGAATGGAAAGGGCGTGGTTGGTCTGAGAGTTTTGGGTCTACCCAGCACAAGGTAACTGGGTCATAAATCCAGTGCCAACATCTGCGACCACAGCACGTTGAGTCAGGTTGGAGCAGCTCCAGCTGGCAGAGGGCTTTGGGGATCAGCCTGCCATCCCAGGGCTACTCCCTCCCAGCTCGGTGTGCTGTGTGGGGGCTGGTTGGGGCACAAGCGTGCGTCAGCACGGGCCTAGCCAGTATGCAGCCCCTATACCGACGCGCTCCCATACCCCAGCCAACTAGGTCGGCACCTACACGTGTGCTGCCGCAGAGTAAAAAGCCCCGCAGCAGGATAGTACTCATATCCTGATTGCTTTACAAGTACTATCCCACTGCAGAGTGAATTACTTTACTCCAGCCTAATAGGAGCGGACGTGAAGATGCGTGACATTTACTGCTAATTAGTCTGCTCCGCAGACCTCTCGTGTAGATGCACCCAGCTGAAGCAAAACCCACGAGGGTTTTCTTTTACCTGGTGAGAGATATACTTGCAAGTATTATGATTTGAAGATCTCATTTTTATTTGAAATAAACACACAACTTGGGTGAATCTCTCAAGCCCCTAACGAGCTGCCAGCTATGCCTTCCATACCACAATGATAAGTGCATTTTGCCTAAATGGTGGTGTTTCTTTTGCATCAGCCTTCAGCTAAACTCTGGGAAGTGCTGAAGTGTGCGCTGGCCACCAGAAGGTGCCGATGTAGTAAGCTGTTTTTACCTTGGCCTGGAAAGCAATGAATCTCACCTCCCGACCACAGCACCGGCGCCTCTGTCTTGGGTACCAGATGCTCCTGAACTTCAGCCAGGCTGCAGGGGTGACGCTGAGCTGCAGTCACCAGCAGGCCGGCTCCAAACCTCTTTCAGAGAACAGAGCTATTTGCTACTCTCTTCAGCTGTTTAAAAAGAGACGCTCTCTGGATAAGAGACGCTCTCTGGATAAGCTCCATTTGAGCAGATGCTTCTGCCAAAGCGGCATGTTGCTGCCTCTGTGGTTAAGGGTGATGCTGGGAGGATGTGTGGAGAATGAAGAGCCAAATAGCATAATTAATTAACAGTTATGATAATTAGGAAAGCAAAAATGATAAATAATCCCCGCTCCCTCCTCCAGGCTCCTGCTGCATCCTTCTTTGCTGATGCAGAGTGCAATGCCAAAGGAAGGTACAACTCGCACATCCTGGGAGAGCAGCTTAAGCGCGCGGGGAGGAAGGAGTCGGTGAAACTGCAGCTGTGACCAACAACCTTATGGCAGGCACAGGCCGTCCCAAGACTTCAGCGCTCTCTGTCAGGAGGCTGCTCTGTCTTGATGTGCATTTTTGGTATTAGGGTTTGTATTGTGCTAACCACCGAGTGCCCATCACAGGCCGGAATCACTTTCTGCTGGGTGTTGTACAAGCACAGGACAAAACAGGCGTCTGCTCCAAGGTCCCTTCACATAATGGTGTTTTTCAGTGTGCATAAGTTACAGGTATCCCCTGCCTTAAGTGCTGCTTGGCACAGTGAGGATTATGTAAAAGCACCTTAATATAAATTGAAATCGGGCTCATGACTTCCTCGCTGTATGACATCACAGCTCCAGGCCCCATGCATTGAAGTACTCCGCGGTACAGGGTCTCAACCTTACAGTTCACCAGACACCGGGCTACCGCCGATGAGGTACATCCGACTTCAGGCTCTCGAATGCTATTTTTGGCTCTTCGGTCGATTTGCTACGTACCCTTGGGCAAGTTCCTCGACCTTTGTTCCTATCTATAATATGGCAATCTATAGAAGAAGGGTGCTTTAAAAAGTATTATGCATATTACTGCCTTGCGGATAATATCGTGCTGCAGCTGTCAGAGGCAGCAGGGATCTCTGAGCAAGCAAAGAGCCATAAATCTGCATGACACTACTCTTAGCATTATAGCTGGCAGCTACTGTTCCAGCCTAGAACAAAGTTTTTGTGCTTTGCTCTACTAGTTAAGCCTGCTATTAGTTTTTCCTGTTCCCCAGACGTAGCTAACAAGGGACTGTGGATTTACCACATCAGTTTGCTGGTACATCAAGTGTGATAGGCTGCTTCCAGCTACGGGCCAGGCCTCGTGTTTCAGAGGAAGACCAACCGCTCAGTGCTCATGTGAAGGCCGTGCCTGTTCAGCCTGTGGCCTGACATCTCTGAGCACTATACTGGACGCGGGCACTTAAGCTGAAGAGTGCAATGGGAGCAAAATATAGGATTAGTGCTACTACACCACTGCCTATGCAGCGTATCAAGCTATGCCCCCACCGCTCCACCCACGCCAGGCACGCCGATGGCACAAGAGCGGAAGTGTGTCTGGTATGGGTACTCCCTTGGCTACATCTGTTTGAGCAGGGTGATATAGTGTGGAGGTAAAAGAGGTCACGGCAGGTCTTTCTTTTTTGCACTGGCAGAGATGACAAAGAGGGAACTCCTTAATGCCCTAAGCACTGAGGGGACCTACGAACGTAAGGAAGCCTTGCAAGCCGCCCCCACCATCACCCCAGTCACGAGTAGAAGGAGCTCTGCTCCGTGTCACAGATTCACTCGTCCAGCTTAAATATACACCCTCCTGTCTCGAGTGTCATTTCTTATTCCGCATGGCAGAGATTTGTGTTTGACAGTGACTGGCTCAGGACGTCGTTCCACACGAATGCTCTGCGTTCGGCGCCAAGTCAAAGAGTCATTTATCCTAACTCTGACTGCACTCAGTGCAAGAGGCTCCACCAGTCTCCACCAGCTAACATGCTCCCCTCCCCGCCCATGCAGAAAGACAGACAGGCTCCTGCTCTAGTGAAGTCTCGGGTCCCGAGCAGCACGCTGCATTTAACCATGGGACGTGTAATCAAACCACTAACGACCACAAGTGTGCAAATGAAAATGGATCCATCCTGCTTCAAATAATTCTGGGTGGGAAGTCCCTGCCCAGGGGAGCTGCTTGTTACATGACTGTCAGACGCTACATTTTGCTCAAGTGTTTCCAGACGAATAGGCTTAACGCTGTCCAGGATGACCGTGTGGAGTTAACTCAGTTTGCCATGGTCCTCCAGTCCTACGACAGCATCTGTAAGTGGGGAGGCTTCTGCAGAGTTTCTGAGAGCTGTGCATAGAACAGATCAGGAAACCTAAAGGACAGGGTTATCTCCAGGGGCAAAATCCTCTCTAGCAAAGGGAGGCCTGAACCATGAGAGTCAGTCCATTTGTAGGCTTCAATAATACAGACCTTCATCTATGGCACTAATTTGCATCACTTGCACCTTCATCTACTGCACGCTGAGAAAGCTCTTCAAGCTGACCTGTATAGAGTTGCTAACCATAATGATCTAGGCTTCCAGAAACGACTGTAGTATTATTCTACACATCTTCACGGTACATTTGCTCCAACCCTAGGTATACTATTCCACGTGGCCTTAGAAGGAGCGTCCATAAACTGAAACGTGCTTCAAAAGCTGTAGGTGTCTTTCGGGCCACGTGAAAACCACACATCATTCCCACCTCACACAGTAAGCTTTTGGAGTAGAAACACGCATGTGATTTATTTGCAAATCGCTTCAGATCTTGAAAGGGCAACTTGGTGCAAATGCACTTCATCGTAAGATGTTGACATTAGTATTTCTTTTCCTGCAACACAAAGTACCACATTACATGATATAAGAGGTTGTAATTAGATTGTGCCAAGATCCTTAAACCTGCATTTTCATTTCATCAAAGGACAATTCTTTGTACAGCTGCCAGTCTCTTTCGGGGTAAACCTTCTGACAGTGGAGAGAGAGAGAGGGAGAGGGAGAGGGAGAGGAGCTCAGAGTAGGGAAAAACTGAAGCCACTGAAATGCAAATTTTATTCACAGTTGTCATGTTTATAAATATATATTACATTCTTACAATCTACAGTACATTCTAAATATAGATGGATTCGATCAAAGCAACTGCGGGAGGTATTAAACCGGGCAAACTAGGTTCAGTGATTGTGAGACTTCAGAATCCATGGGCAGATTCTGGCAAATAAAATACGACTGGAAAAAAAATAATGAGCCAAACCTTATTGCCTTGGCACTTGACCCTGGTCACTGGAGGCCAGTCTCGGACCAAACAGACGATGCCACGTTTTGAGGGCAGGAGGGTGCTTTAGATTCAAAGGGCAAGTACTGGTATCCTACCACATATACAGACTTCTAAGAAGAACGGGAGAAACAAATTCACCAGCTTGGCCTTTTGGGGGTCGGCCCGGCGCTCCTCCGTGACCCTCCACGTCCACTCGGCACTGGATCGGAAGAAGCATGAACAAATGAATCCGGGTAACCCAGCCTCCCTCAAACAGGGGAAGCAGATCAAAGAGCAAGTCAGTGTTGGGATCTGAATTCAGCACAAGTTACACCTACCCAAGAGACAGCGGCCATCTTTGGTAACCTGCAACATGTAAAGTGACCACCAATTTAGTACCAATGGCCTCCGCGCTTGGTGGAAGTGGGCTGCATGGAAGTACGTGTGGCTGTAAGGAAAGGGAAAAGCTACCAAACTTCCAAATCAGGTGGATGCTAATAAGTGCCCCCCGGGTAGCAAATGAGAGTGCTCCGGAAATACGACTGGGAATACAAATTTAAACAGGGAATCCAGATAAAGTGGGCTTCTTAAAAACATCTTGGTTCACTCAAACCTTTCTAGAACAAACCTTCTTTTACATAAGCGGCATGTTGATTATAGATGATACCTTCTCCTATTTTACAAATTAAGAAATACTGAAAAGTGGCCAGCAAAGTTTATTAACTTGGCATCTACTTAAAAAGAGAATTTCAGTTTTAATTGAGTATGTGTAGCCATTCTCAGTGCTTGGGAAGTGATCGTGCTGGTCTGTAAACAACCCAGTCTTTTCCCCCCCCCCCCCCTTTAATTCTTTGGAAACTCATAACTTTACAACTACAGTAGCTGCTTTGCTCACGCTGCAACTGTTTGTCAGCTTTAAATTAACATTCTCGGATTGATGTTCTCTGCTTCTGACTTGAATGACACACTTCTTTGCACGGATCTATTTATTCCAAGCCCAATTTTTGCTTTTAACCACAGCGTGCAATATCGAACATTAGAGCCATGTGAGCTTTGTAATATCCAAACTGCGTTGGAGTTTGTTATTTTTATCGATTTCCTGGGCAAGCTCAGAGAATGAGATCTTATTATTTTGCTAAGTCTTTTTTTCTTTTTCCCACGTTGCCATGCAGCAGGGACCTCACCATCTCTCACTCCAACGTCTCGGAGCGCAGAGAAGAATTGAATTATATGAGATGTCTCCAATTTCTGCTCTCCCAGCTGGTTTTGGATGGCTTTCTGGGGCTCCATTGAGCTATTATTCATCCGTTGAGTCTTGTTTGCAAATGCATTCTTTTTCGCCCCGATACCCAAAAATTAAAGGCAGAAGGTGAGTGAAAAACAAAAGAACAAAATGTCCTTAGTCTGTCGTTACACATTTTCATGTAATCTCTCCATATAGTTTTTTAGTTCTTTGCACTCCCCGAGGTCCATATCCTGGCAAACCCATTTAATGTCATCCTCACTGCTCATCAGGATGGAGTTGACGGTAGGGCACCCATCGTCAGAGGAAATGGTGGTAAAGGTGGTGAATTTAACTCGTTTCCTCTTGGAGGTAGGAGAGGTGGTTGGTTCGCTTTTCTGCTCCTTCCCGTCAGTGAACGTGGACTCTGGTGACCTGAAGACCTGGCCATTAACGTTTTTGGGGGCATTTGTGTTGAGGAGATACTTGCTCTCTTCAAAGTCCACCCCTCTGTCAATGGCTGTA
Organism: Caiman crocodilus; assembly: GCA_030014935.1. NCBI lineage: Eukaryota > Metazoa > Chordata > Crocodylia > Alligatoridae > Caiman > Caiman crocodilus. The sequence goes on along the minus strand of JAGPOW010001167.1, from coordinate 19,040,688 downwards.
ATGCGTTCATCCTGTTGGGATGAGAAGTTAATATGATTCTCCAGCAGCTCTGTCCTGTTGCTCAGCCCAACCCAGTCATGAGAGTGGCTCATGCCTTCTTGTTCTTCAAAGGGGACCTGCTTGTGCCTGTACTTCAAAGCAAAGGTGACACAGTTGATCAGGAAGACGAGGATCGCCAGGCAGAAGACCCCCAACAAAGCATACATTCCTATCTCCAGATCACTGAGCCCCCTGGGTGTCTGGACAAGGTCATTCTCCTCCAAGTCCCCGTTGTTTCGTGGCAGGTCCACCTGTGCGGGGAAGCTGGTGAAGTCTATTGGGATGTTCTGCAGGTGGCTGTCATCATCCAGAAGACTTTCTCTGTCATCTTTTCTGTTTAAAATAGACTGGTCAGTGGAGGTCCTTTTGCCTTCCTCTCGGCCCACCGAGGAGCTGCTATAATATTGCCCGTCTGACCTACCTCGTTCCTGCAGCGTGCTTTTCTGACGCCGGTCACTTGCATGGTTTTCCAGGTGGACGCCAGCCCCGCCAAGCCTGCTGTCACTGATGTTCAGGTTGGCATCGCTCTGTCCAAACTTGACTTTAATGCTCCCGCTCCCAACAGCCAGCACGCTCTTCCTTTTGGATTTCTGGCACGACTCGCTGATCACCATCTCCACTTTCACCAGGGCCCCCTGGCCTTCTGTCTCGGCGGCGATCACAGGCCATTTGAATTTCGGGTCATGATGAATGGAGACCACCTTCTCATCTAGAGACGTAGCTGTCAGGGAGAAGTCTTTGGCATCATAAATATCCAGGGGCATAACGGCTCCGTCGCTGAACTGGATCCAGCAGCTGACGGCTGCCTCCTGTTATGCATGAAACAAAGGCATGGAGAATAAATATCAAATCAGCCGATATGCTCTTTTCCCCCCACCTGTCTCGGCACCATTTATATCCTGGAAAGAAATAACAAGGCTGAGCAAGAAAATTAATTTCTCATAGAGATGTTAAAAAATACTAGTTTTAATCACTCACTGATAATAAGATTTGTTTTCCCCGGAGGTGCTAAAAGGAGCTGCGTCCCCTGGGCTCTGCGGAGTCTACTTCAGCACGATAATAAATTGCATGTCAAAAGGCATTACCAGCTACTGGGATCATTTACTGCTGTTATATATTTAAATGAAAAAAAATTCTATTATTTCTAACTGCTTAAAATACAAAGTCTCCTCTTGTTATACATAACAAATGTTAAAATCGCCTAATCTAGCAAAGAAAGCCGCAAACGGCTCCAGGTCTTCCGACTTTGATTTTCCCTTCCAACTAAGATATGCTTCCACACAAGCATGGCGGGTGGGTGCGTCGTGACTTTCACTTATGGAAAACGCTCGAGGAAATGCTCGTGCCTGTTAACAATCCAGAGCGAGGCAATGCTGCACCTTCCTTCTAAACTAGGACGGGACGATTTTTGCAAAACCTTCCAGTCACAAGGGAGGCACTCCCCTGGAATCCAGCAAGGGTTGGGCAGAGCAGTAATTCTGCACCGTAGCCAGCCAGCCAGATACTAAAAAGCATCAAGTGTTTGGGGAAGCTACAACTTGCGGCTACTGACTCGGCAGACCGCAGACAGGACCAGTTTTCCGAGAGGAGGCACTTAACACTGCTGTTATGCACTTATTTAAAGAGTGGATGACAGACCTGGGGGGAAACACAGGCTATTTTTTAGCATTTTAACTCAACATCAATTTGGAGACTTAATCTGTGCATCTTTTTAATCATGTTGATCCTATCAGTGGTTTCCCTCTCCGGGTCACAGGTGATACCAGCTTACTGTGTGCAACATCTATTCTAGTTTAAGTAAGGGCGTCATTCTGAGATCTTTACTCAGGTAAAAAGTCCAGCGTCTGCCATGGGAGCTTTGCCCGTGTCTTTGTTTCAGGGCTGGGCTCTAACGCTTTTCTAACACTGTCATAAATCCTGGCTTTGTGTTTATTAATCTTTGGATATTTCCTGAAGGCCACACAAAAATTTATGGCCTCAGCTCCTATCCTCCCTGTGTGCTGCTTAAACCAACATATTCATCGAATACTTTTGCATTGCTCTGTCTATTGGGACGTTGCTCTCAAATGTCACGTGCGAGGCAATGGGAGCAATCGGATGGCGATCAACCCTGGCTCAATCTTGCAAGGGTACCCATTTCTCTTTTCAAGCAGACTTGCTTTCCTGGAACTGAAATGTCAGAGCTGTGCAGTATGCTGGGACTAAACGCCATCAAACCCAGCTTTGAGCCGATTACAAGGTAGTGTGTTTCGTTCCCCATGTCAGCAATGGACTAGCTCGCTGGCCTTATTTCTAGCTGTCTGGCATCGATTTCTTAACTCCTGGAAGACTATGGGAACTTGATTTTTATCACCCTATAAAGGCAGCAGTCTGGTGTTATTTCTCATCCAGCAGCTCAAGGATGAGGTGCTGGTTATGAATTAGAGCATCTCACCAGTGGGCCAGAATTTAAATGCATTTACTCTGAGCTTCAGTTTGCCTTTGAAGTTCAAAACCCAAGTTTCAAGGCAAGGGTATAATTCAGCTTTAATATATAGCGTAAACCCCCTGATGAACAGGGTTAAACAACCCGAGGAAGCCCAGATGCAGACAAGAGCGCTAGAAAGAATAAAGATTAACCAGCACCAGACGTCAGGAGTTTTCAGACTCAATAAATTGTGTGAATGCTGTCGGGGCAGAGCCGCTCAAGGGCCAGCTCATGGGCGGATGGTGCGACTCCGGGATTACGACCGAGAGCGGTTGGACCACAATCATTTATCATGGGGCAGCGTGGAGGATTTTCCCTTTTCCTCTCTTGGTGATGGACTGTTGCGTGTTTGTTTTATTAGGTGCTTCAATAGGATGGGGAGGGGTTACATTGCTCATTTATGGTGTGTATTTGGATACCGTGGGCAACATCACGTTATTTATGGGATGCGTCCCGGAGAGACGAAGAGTTTGAGCATTGGCTTTTGGATTATTGTTTCACAGACATACTGCTGTTGTGTCTTTTTAGTAAGGCATCCGGTGACCTTCAGATGCAAATGCCAATACATAAAATGACTAAGAATAATATGAATAAAAGGCCGCCAGATCCCACCAGTGTAGGTTATGTTGAGTCAACTGGGCCTCAGAAACGGCTTCCCGTCAGCATGCAGCATGACCGCGGGAGACTAGTACCTGCTTCGGGGACTGAAGAAGCTCCTGTGCTACTGCTGTGGCAAAGATGGCCTTATTGCTTCCTGGGCTGAGCTGCAGGGAGAGGGACAGGCCAGTTACCAGCTGGACTCCCAGGTCTGTGATCATCACCTTCTCATCCAGGACCGTCACAGTCTTCTCAGCCAAGATGGCATCCGAAAGAGGAGACAGGATCTGATCGGGAAAATCAGCGTTAGCACTAGATGTTTTTGTATAGGCCCTTCACGCCGCGGGAGCTTCTTTAAGGCCAACAAACAATAAGTAATGCTGAACGCTAGTGACCGGATTTACCAAAAGAACATTTGCACAATGTTAACGTATTACTGTCTATAGCACATGCTAGTTGTGTCTGTGATATATACCTGTCTATCAGCAATTTATCAACTTTTTAGAAACTATTCATAAAAGCAACCTTCATATAAAGTGCGGTCTAACCAACGACAGACAAAGTTCTTTGGGTAGATATAATATCTTTTATTAGGCCAAGTCAAATGGTTGGAAAAATTCTTCTTTGCAAGCCTTTGGGTACAAATACCCTTCATCAGGCTGAAGTGATATCTGACTATTTGGGGTAGAGGCCTGGGGTAGAATAATATTCTGTAATCAAGGTAAGCTCCTCTGACATATGATTTGCATATCATGTGCTTCCTAATCCTTACCCGCTGGAAAGAAAGGATAACACACTATGGAAAGCAATCCTGACACTGGGTACAAGACCCACAAAGGAGGCTCGCGTTGACCCAAAAGGATCTGGACACACCAAAAAGCAGAGGTCACCAGACTGAGCCATCGCTCTTCAGAGATTTGGCTGCGTTTAACCACCCTTGTGTGGCCGGCTAGTATTTGTGCAGTGTGTTCTTTAAATATATCTTGCTATCAGTTTCTTTCCCTTGGGATTCCCTTTTTGAAGTCATTTAAGGTATTTATGTGCCTCTACAGGGAGCCGTGCACATCCCAGAGAATGAAGACTTTAAAATAAAATCTTCGTAGAGGCTGCAGCGAGGACCCCCCAGAGCTCACTTTCCCAGCACTGGCAATGTGTGTAGTCGAGGCAGAAATCCAGCCAGAAGTCTGCGGTCCTGAACATCTTTGAGGGGCTACATTATCTCCTCACTGGCTGCAATGCCTGCTTATAGGTTTTACAGTTTGGAGTACACGTAGGGAATTTATCTTTCCAGTTCTGGACCCAATATCATCCTCTTGATGCCATGGTCATCTTCCTAATCCAGTATATATAGGCTATCAGACTAGGCATCAGCAAAACTATCTCAGATCTCAGCCCCACCATGGATTCGCTGCATGGCTTTAGGCCAGTGACTTAACGTCTCACATTTAGACAACAGAAATCACAGTCCCAAATTCTTCGCTAGTGCTGATCGACTTAGATGCTCATTTCCACCAACGGAGAGTTGTCCCAGTGACACTTATCTTCCCCTTTTCTAAAGCACTTTGAGATCCTTGCGTGGAACGAGCCATACCAGTGCCGCCTGCTGTCATGGCTTTGTTACTCTTCTGAAATATTCAGAATACGATGGCTTTGTTAGTAGTCTGAAACATACCTGCCATCTCAATACGTATAACACACACCACTGGCATGGTTATTCATCCCTCAGTCCCCATTTTTCATCCAGCCCTACTTAGTATCAGCTTTAACATTCTGCTATGTCAATTTAGGCCTTGGCTATATTAAGTTTTTTTGCCAACCGGTTCCCTTGTGATATATCAAATAGTGGATCTGGTTTCACAAATCTGTTAGACAAATGTAGTTAGAAGCAGCCTCTGCAGTTACACAGGCTGGGATAAGGTTACTTTCAAAGCTTGCAGTCCATTTACTTCTGAGCGGAGGCTGCTCAGGAGCTGGGAAGAGAAAGGAATCTCTCTCCTCTTCTAGTTCAATACAGTAGTTGCCCATTGGATGCATTTTGGAGGTTTTTACATCTGCTGAAACCAACGGCATCTGCTGCCAGCATGATACCCTTTGGTCAGGACTGTGTTTCTGTGTACAAGTGTAGAGGAGGAGAGGGAGAGCCCACGAGCCAGTTTCCCTACCTGAATCGTTGTCATTCCAAGTTCCTGTCCGATCAACACCTGCCCTCCTTGCAGCTTAGCGATTCTTGGCTCCTCCACTTGCATGAAGTCACTCACCAGGTCCGTGATATCGAGCTGCCAGTCCGAGCCCAGCAAATAGCTCAGCTGCCCGCCTGGGTCTGAGGGCTCAGCTACAAACTGCGTTAGGACCCGCACCATGGCGTGCTGGTATTGGAGGGCGCAGCCTCGTCCCTTCCGCTCGTCCTCCTCTTCGTCATCGCTGTCTCGGGCTGGCCTGGCAAGACAGCGGCAGTGAGAATCATGCAAGCCACCGCAGGGAACTGAACATCTACCAAGAAAACTGTGTGCGGCTGCATGCAAGGCAAGAGACCGCAGGCATGGGCTGAGCCCTGGGCAGTTCTGCACCCTGGGAGTTGGATGGAGTAGCATCTGCTGCAAGTCCTCCACCCCGCACAGGTTCAACCCCTGCAGCTTTTTCCTCCAGGATATTTCTGAGAGCTGTCTAATGCTTTCATCCAGAACGCCATGGCTACCCACTTGCATTACCGCCGCTTCTTGATCTCCTTTCTAGCCAGCAGCCCCACCCTTGGTCCGTACAAAAAGCACCTGCCGTGGTCATCTTCCTTGTCACCCCACAACCTGGCACGGCCCTGATTCCTAAATTGCAGAGTTGCAAAGCGTCCCTTCCCTCTCTCATGTGGACTCCCAGAGAATGGCTAGCTATTCCTACTACTAGCTACTCCCTTTGTTCAAGCAGCAGTCGGCGTAGTGCATCAAAAGGACGGTCATGTATGGGAGTGTTCATATGATGGACCATTTGAAGAGTGAAAGGATGATTTCACGGTTCGGGTAAATGAATGCTGCCCCAAAGAGCTGGATCGTTCCCCTGCACCTGTCACTGGTTGCTCTTCAGGTTGCTTAAACCAGACGTTTTGCAGATCTAACTAAAGACTGAATCAACGCATATCCGTAAGGGAGCAAAATCTTACTCAACTTTCTAATATTTAGATACTTCTCTGCAATCTTTAAATGTCTTAAGTAGAAGCTTCAAGGACTCCAAATTTCAAGTCAAAAATCTCTCTCTTCTCCCTCTGGGGCCTTTTTGCCTCTTATATGACCCGCCTGACCCTGTCCATGATATTTCTCACGCATACACACAGAGACACACGCAAGCACACCTGTACGCTATCAGTGAATGCATGGGAACCCTTCTCTGCAGACACATATAAAGCCATTCCTTCAAACCCTTTACCAAAACCACTTCTGCTGTGAGCCTGAGAAGAGTCCAGGTGACAAATGACGTCTTTCAGGGGAAGATAGGAATAGTTGGCACCTGTTTTATTCATGTGTGCCAATACTACTTAATACAATTCTTAGTGTGTATACATTTAAAAATTTAGCTCGTCTATCCTTCACGTATCATATTTCTTAGCTCCTTCTTAGCTTAGCTCGTTCGCTGCATGGGGCAGAACCTTTATGGGGCAGATATTGGACCTACAAGGTTCATAGGGCAGTGAGGCCTTGATCCAGAGTGGGGCCTTCAGACCCTAGGGTAGCAGAAATATGAAATAAGTAAGTAATACAGTAATTTATATGCTCAATAGGCATCAGTAATGGATTAGCTCATTGGACACTATATAGCAAGGCTCAGACTAGACAGATCTGGTCTTTGGTGACATTTTGCATGCCTTACTACGCCAAGAGGATATTTCCAGTCAAGTTGCCAGCAGAATAAAAGGAAATTGATTTCCGGCTCAGAATCAGTGCAGTCTGGTTTCCGCTGCCCTAATCAGTCCAAAGTGACAGCCTACTGACTGGACTGCTGGTGACCTTTCGGTTTACACCAGAATTGTATTAAGCCCAAATGAGCGTATTCAGATTTCCCAGCCCTGTCAGTTCCTTGGCAAGCTCACACCCCAGACTGAATATCCTCTAATGAAACCTACCTCTTATTAGCGATGATGGGAACCCTCCACCCCTTGATCTGATTTAGTTCTGTGTCAGAGACCTCTATCTGCAGCGGGAGACGAGGAACCCAAACTGTCATTTCTAATGGGGCGCTGAGATGCTGGTATGTAAAATTAACGATGACATTCACTTTGCCTTTCATTTCCTTCCCGTTGACAAAGACATAGTCACATCTGTCAGAAACCTGCAAAAGGGAGAAAGCAAAAAAGAATTAATGAGTCTTTCCACAAAATTATAAAGCACACCCCATGCTGAGGGAGGGAGAGGGAGGATTTAGGTTTAAACCAGTTCCAAAATCCAGCTCGCAACAACAAGGGAGGTGCTGCTTTGGCCTTACCGGTCTTTGTAATTTGGCACCATTTTAAGAGACAGACGTTTCTTGCCATTCATCTTTCCAGTTAGCTGAGATAAAAGAACAGCTTCGTTCTAGCCTCAGTTTTCAGCCCCATCACACATCTCTGGCTCTGGTTCGGATTGCATTTATTTCGGTGTATGCCTGCTGAGTTATGGTCTCGCTCTCCAGTGGCCCAAACACACAATGCTTGTACTCCCCCTCCTCTGCTCTGGAGTCCATCCAGGGAAACTGAGCAAACGCAGGCGGGGAGGATCAAGTGGTATAGGCTATTCAACTGGAGGCAAATTTCTATGCCTACAAGTGATATCCCAGAGTGATGCTAGGCAGCGACGCTACTGACTCAGTTGGGAGTACTCTTTCCCTCCGAGTTGATACTGAGTCAACACCTCAGCATAGAGATGGGGAGCACCGATGCTTGCCGGGGTGGTGCCATCTTTCAGGCGGGGCACAAAGCTGAGGTCCTGCTCACTCCTGCTGAGGTTTCGGAGAATATTCTGTTCATTTTGGTGCAATGCTCTCCGTCCCTCCTCTCTGCTTCAGACCTGCTCTGATCTGTCCTGCTCCCCTTGCCCATTATTTCTTCAGCTTCTTGACCGGCCATTTTTGTGTCATTACAGTTCTTGCTCCTTCTGCTAGTCTCCCTTTCTCCTGTAGCTTCCCAAACTTCCACAGCTCGGATGAACTCTCACCACAGTTCAAGTGGTGTGAACACCACCTGCTCGCTCTAGTCCCCTGTATCAGGGAGAAGTTGAGTGAACTGTAGGTTAGTCGCAGACGGCCCCGTCCTTCCATTTTCACCTTACAGGAAGTTTTGTCCAAGGAAAGACAGATGATTAGGTCCCTAACGAGAGGCAGTCGAGAGATATGGCTGGACACTGCCGGCCGGAGCAAAACCAACGTGCCAGTGATTACTTTGGTGGGTCCACCCGGTCAGGGAGCTGCGATTCAGATCATTTTTTTGAAGTTGGGTGAGAAGATGAGATGTCATTTCAAACTACTTCTGAGTTAAAAGGCGCTCCCATCTGAACCATCTACAATTCAGATCCTTACTGCAAGAATTCTAGGAGAAGATAAGATTGGACTATGCCTCCTCCACCAATTTCTGCTCTCTCCTTCCCTCCTCCATGGCACCCCACTTAGTAACGGTCTCCGTTCTCTCTGGGGTCATTGCTTCTCTTGGAAGAAGAGAGCTTCTGCTCAGCTATCCTCAGAAGATGACAGCAGTCCTTCCAAGGAGATGCTAGTGCAAAAGATCTTGGGCAGGCAATCTTGCTGCAGTTGACCAAGCACAAACAAGGACCTCTAGTCGCTTTGAAGGACTGGTCAAGTTGGTCGAGCCCTGAAAATGGAGAATAAGAGTCTGGGACTGGACAGCTGATGAATGTCCCGGGCAGTCTTGGTGCTACCCTGATGTCCTTGCACATAAAACCTTAGGCGACGACCTTTCTAGCTTATCCCTTAGGCTCGAGTAGTTGACTGTAGTCCTTTGATGACTAAATGGATTCTACAGGAGTGCAGCCGGGGTCAACAGAGAACTGGTGGGTACTATCACCACACACTCAGGAAAAAGGGACATCTGATGTCCTAAAGCAGAGCGTGGGAGTACATGGCGATAGCTCTTCTGCAGGTCTGAAAAGGGGCTTACGCAATGTCCTCACCGAGCTGTCCTGATATCACTTTATTTATAACCTGCAGCACTGGCCATCAATATTGTTGAGAGTTACTAAATCTCACGCAAGCGATTTAGCAGCTATTGCAAGCGTCTAGGTGAGCTGACAAGACCTGTTCATTACAGCTAGTTAAAATATATGAGTAAATGTACATGTCAAATAATTTATTAACTACCACTTTAAACTGCTGATGATCTGAAGGAATGATCTATTAAAACCCTGAACTCTTTTCACAATCCATTACCAGCCAGACCTTCTATTCCATTATGTGGATATATTTTAATATTTCTGACTCTAGAATGTATAATCTCACACTTATCTGAATTTAATGCCATTTTCAACTTTTCTCTTTAAATACTGAATGAATTTAAATCTTATTTAAAGATCGCCAGCTTTTGTGCCATAATTTGCATTCCTAATATTTATTATTTAAAATAAAAGATGGGTTTAATAGCCACGCTTTCCCCATGTTTTTTGTTGCTCCCACAGAAACCAACAAGAAACCTAAAACTTCGCGAGTAGTTACCTCCTCTGATATATTAAATTTTCAGGCCAAGTCTGAGGTCAGGCTTTGTTGTTAGGCTCTATTCTGCGCTTGCTAGCAGCTCCTATTGAGTAAACCGGGACAGCAAGAGTAAGCAGCATCTATATGATCATTTTGAGGTACCACTGCTTCACTTAACAACCCCTATCACAGATCAGGCCCCAGGATGCTATTGAACAGACATGTCACTACCACAGAAAGCTCACAGTCTAGGTTCATAGAGCACTTATGTTATAAGGAACAGCTGCAAGGCTTGCTGGGCTGCAAGCGGAGTGCCTGAGAAGTTTGCAAAGAGGGGGCAAATAGAGGGTGCAATAGCTTTTCCAGGCAGGACAGCATGCTGTGCACAGCGCATGCTTTTTATCGGACCGTTTGAACTGTGACTAGTGCACCGACACTGCAAACAAAGGACTCCAGTTGGCTGTTAATACGGCAGAAAAAAAAGTGGAGAGGGGGGAAAAGAGGAGAGGAGGAGCCAATTCCAGCCTGGAGAGAGGGGACAGAGACTCATTCCCCTCCAGAGAAAAGGGAGCTGAAGCCTGATCAGGGCCCAAGGCATATCAGCCCATGTGGGGCTTGGGGGTGGCAGGCAAGGTGGGCAGTGCAAGCGGCCAGAGCGTGGACCTGGTGGCACATGGCACCTCCGTTAGCAGATCTGCTTGTTGGGGCGGTTCCCAGAGCTCCTGGCACTCTTAGGATCCAAAATCCGGCACATCACCTGGCCTAGCGTGTCAGCGCGGGTTACATGTAGGACTCTGGAAGAGGCCCGTGACGGAAAACATGAGGAGCTCTCATTCTGTTAGGGTCTCGGATACTAACTTGATATCTATTTTAACACTAATAATCCCGGTCACGTAAATGATAAGCACAACACCAATTATTCATGGCGTGCGGAGATCCCATGATGGGCACGTCACACCAGGAGACTGGCTCGATGAGAAGACCCAAGTCCATCAGAGCATAGTGCTGGTGTGTGCTTCAGTTGTGGAAAACTGAGGCAGGTGATAACCTTCAAACCTCACTGAGGCCTGGGTCTAAGGTTGACCTGCATTCACACCTGCATCTCTCCCAGGAAGCTGGGTACAAGTCGAGGGACAAGTATAGGTGCAGAGTGAAATTTGTCAGCCAGCTTTTGCTGGGGGTGATGAGAAGCTACACAGCTTTGTGACA
>JAGPOW010001167.1:19007351-19025193 GCA_030014935.1 Caiman crocodilus | reverse complement strand
CAAAAGGTCCTGAAACCTGGTTCTGATGAGAGGGAAAGAAGTCTTGGCTTCTTTTCTGAGTCTAGACATAATAGCATCATAATGCCATTAAATCATGATGGCGCTGCTCCCTTGCAAGAGCCTTTATGGTCCATCATACCACAATGAGCATTTGTTCCAATATGCTGAGATGCCTTATATTTAATATACAGAGCACACAGCTAGTTCTTACTGGATAGTCCGGCGATGCTCACAACAGAAGTATTTTATCTTTTGTCTCTTGAACAGCTTTTGTTACGGGATCTTGGGAGGACACAGAAGTGCTTTGGGTTTTGCATGGCTCCTGCAGTTCCACCTCCACCTCTCTCTTACGCTAAAAAAGCTTCAGTGAACTTCCCCTCAGTCAAGCAAATGCATCTAATCTCAGCGGGCCAGGGCAGCAGAGGTTAGAGGTTGCCTCTCACCAGCACAATGCTGCATTATGAAGTATATCTGTGGCTGCGTCATGCGCGTACCAAACTAATGGCTTCAGGCAGGCTGGATCTGGAGATCAATCATCAACACAAAATTGGGAGGGTGGGATACTTCAGATGTGCTCAACCCTGCCTTGGTTCAAAACCACAGAACTCAGTGGGGTGAAATAGGGACCGATTTCAAGAAGAGCAGAGTGAAGGAGAGCAGGGCTCAGCACTTTATAAAAATCCCACCCATCACTACTCAGCCTTCTGGGTGCAACCGCCAGTCTGGAAGTGCAGATGGGCAAAATGCTCAGAACTCCCCAGGTTTCATTACAACATAAAAGTGCCGCTGCTTCAAATTCACTTGGAAAAGCAAACACGGACCCGAGACTCTCTGCTGTGCTGAAAACCTCATTTTTCACAGTTTAAACGAGAAGCCACCCCTTAACTGCAAGAACGCGCGTGGATTCTGCACGCGCCGCGGTTCTGGTCACAAGACAGGCATACAGCTTCATTTTTTTCCCCTCGTGAGAAAAGACAGGAAACAGAGTTTATTAATTTTGCTTTCTGACGGCTGTAGAATTTGCCAAGTTCCTTGTGCTGTTTGAACAGGAGAACGCTCAGTGTCCCTGTAATACCGGGGGGCTTTGTTCGGGCAGCAGAAATCAAGAATAAGAGCAAGAAAAGCACCTCCAAAGGAGGCAGTGATACACGCACCGTGCCTTTCACTCTGTCTTCTCACACCTGCTCCTTCAGTGCCTTGCATCTTGTGTCTTCGGTTGTGCCTATGTGAAAAAGAGCTGTAAGACGCTGCCTCCGTTGCAGGGCAGGGATTGTGAGCCGGCAGAATTTCACTTGCACAAATGGATCGGCAAGGTTCAAGGCCATTTCATTGTGTTAGTTTTTTCGGCTGAATGGCTTTCTCAGGTCTGATGGGAAGACAAGAATGGGAGAACGCACTTGGCACTTGACAGAAGAGGGCTCCTTCTCTCTGGGAAGCCACAGAAATACCAGAGGGCAAGATTTGTTTTCCTGCCTTCTTATCATGGCTTAACCCACCTCTGAAAACGATAATAAAATCCTTACTGTTTTTCCTTCTCTGTTACAGTAATTCTGTGGGCAATTGTATCAAGCGAGAGCTAAAATCTTTGAAAAATCAGAGCTGAATTAGAAGACGCTGGATTAGGGCATCTTGAGGGAGAGCCGACTAGGAAAGCAAGCCTCTGCTGTTCCTGTATGAGAGCAGTGCTCTGGGATTTTAATCCTAATACTTCACTATGTAGGACAGTAAGCCTTCCCCAATGCAAGCATCCTGTTTACAGAGTGCTTTTCAAATATAACCTCTAGGCTTAGAAAATATCTGCTGATTTAGCATTGCCTACTCTACCAGAATATTTAGTCATTAGGTATTTAGGAAGGTATATTTAAGTATTAGGTATTTGGGGTGGTAAATTATATTAATGACTCTTGTCTGTTGCTGCCAGCATAAGAACAAGGGAGTTTTTATAACGGTGCAAAAAATGAACAAGAAGGAATGAAGAAGTGAGACTTGCTGGGCTTTGAAAGACTTCAGGAGTCAAGGTGTGTATAATGATGCCCCTTGAGCTACAGATGTATCATCTCCCTGTGTTGTACAAGAGACAACTTTTTTTCCTTTAAAAGAGAAGTGATGAGGAAAAAAAGAAGTCACCGATTCTGCTACCCTTCTTCCCATTGAGCAGAGCTTTCCCTTGACAAGTTGTCCCACTGACTACCACGCTATTGCCAGAAACTGGATTTAGCTGGCGTGGAATTTGTCCTCAGCCGCCAACACCTGCAAAATCAATGGCTTTAACATAATGTGCTGGGCTGCTCCAGAGAAAGAAAACGAGAAAAACCTGACTTGAAATCTAGCCACATCTTAAACGTAACGTCAACTCAGGATATATCGGCATTGCTTATCGGGGAGGGGAGGAAACATCAGCACGCTGTATGTACACTGCCTATGCTTTGCTTCATCACAAGCCAATGGCTATCTCACGAGGGTCCGTAAGACATGTCAATCGGATCGTCTTTCTGTATAATTAATTTTTGCTAAGTAGTGCTCTGAAATAACACAGAAGCAAAACAGTCTCACTTCAGATTGGGTGTGGAGGCCTTGTCAACCTGTGCTGGTACAGCAACCAGTCAAGGGAAACCAGTCACCATTCCAGGAAGGGCTGGTGACCAACACGCCTGGTCATACAGGGGGAACAAAGAAAGGAAGACTCGCCTGCTAGCTATGAAGAGCAGAAAAGACAGTAATAGTCAGTCAACTGCGAGGTCTCCGTAAGGACTTCTGGATTCTTGGCTGGATGCCGCTGGCTATTGGTATGTGCACTCATTGTGAGTTATAAATGAGAACTGTCATTGATAATTACACTCCGTCAATCTATCATCTGCTGTCTGAGGGGCTCACAGCAGGTCAAAAAAATTCCATCAAGAGAGAACTTTTTTATGTAGAAAAAAACATTTCTGCGCATGGGCGGATCTAGAATTTTGAAAAGAGGGGTGCAGGTGGTGAGGTGCAGCATTGCATACAAAACAGCACATATTAAAAGGTTAAAATAGGATTAAAATAGGAACCTTCCAGTTAAAAGGAAAACAGAAGCTTTACTAATATGCTTGGGGCCTAAGGCTGGCTTTCAGAGTTAAAAACTGATTTTGGGGGGTGAAAAAAAATCAATGTTCCAACCCCCCAAATATTTTGATTTGGAAGTGTCTCCCCAATGTACATGGAAGCTGCAGCTTGGTTGCCTAATAACTCTATTTCTTTTCTACAGGCTGGTCTCTCAGGGGGCAACCAAGATAGTCTGCATTATAGGAGACAGGGCGTGTTTACATGACATGCTTAATGCACATTAGACTAATTCTACTGCGCATTAGTGTGCTTGTGAAAAACCTGTGCTAATGCACTTAGTCTAATGTGCGTTAATGTTACAAACAAAACTCCATTCCTTTGCACTACTGTGCTATAGTACCTGAAGTTAGTACCTATTCTTTCAAGGACAAAACTTAATGCGCTATAATTATAGTGCCTTAATGAATGTGTAGATGCACCCATATAGTGTGATAAGTAATAACAGATTAGAGTGGCAGCTTGAAGCGTTCACACTACAGCCCCATGAGACATTTGGGCAGCATTTCCAAATGCGCGTATTCTGCAGTATTCCTGCTCCTGATGTTATTTACATTTCTGACCAAACCCTGCCATTTTTATCACAGGAAAAACACATTTTTTTGACCATCTCTACTCAAAACAGTCTAAAGCATTTATTCATTTGGCTTCATGGCTCTACCTCATGTAGTAGGTGGTATCACGCTCCCTTTTTCCAGGCAGGCAGACTGGGGCCTAGTGAGGAAAAAGGCATGGTGAAGGTCAGAGGATGGGTCTGTTGCAAACTGAGGATGAAACAAAGACCTTGCAGGTGGTCTTCGGTGTCCTCCGGGATGAAAACCTTGAGACTGTGCTGAACCCCCATTCAGACGTGTGCTAAGATTGCACTGGACTTTGCCTACTCTAAACCCATCTGACCTTAAGAATAGTTCCATATATTTCAAAATACACATTGTCTTTACTCTGTTACCGTTACCCGGAGTCAAACTTCTCTTCTGATCCAAAAAGGCCTACAGACTAGCTTTCTGTCATGGAAACGCATCATACTGTATCTTCTAAGTCCAATTAAAACCATTGTTCCTTTAGAAAACGGTCCATCGCTGCATGGATTGAGCAGAGACACGAGATGAAAGATGGCCCTCTGATAACTTTTCTAATGTGCTAATCCACCTCGAGCCCATTTTTGGGAATATTGATCAGGAAAGCTCTGCTTCCAATTAATTTCGGAGAATATTTTATTTTCTCTTGCAGCTTTGTGGCAAACATCAATACATTATCCTCAGCCAAATATACGTGAGTGAAATATGTAGGAACACATATTAAAAGGGCTTACAATTCTGAGAAAACATCCAATTCTAGCTGCCGGCATAATGCTGCCGCCTCTGTGAATGCTATGGATCAGCCATAACGTTTGCAGTGTGTAGGTGTGACTAACTGAAAGGCCCCTCATTAAAAGCCCTCACCTGCCCCCATAAAGTCCCTTGTTTTTTTTAAAACCCAGACACAAAAACATTGCACTGGCAACACATTTGTTCCTTCACTTTTACTTTTTTATCCCCTTTTTACTATTAAAATGCGTCAAAATTCACCTGCAGGCCTAGAAGACCTATGTACTTTCAAGGACGCCGAGTCTGAATGGACCGTCTGCACAGAAGTGAATTTAACACTTGGGGATAATCTTAATTAGACAGCGGTGGAGGTGCACCCTTGAACGCCACTATCACATAGTATCAGGTATCCAGGCTGTACTGGTCTAGAGGAAAAAGCAATCAGGCCTCGCGGACAGAGGTGATATCTTTTATTAGAACAACAAGATTTTTGGAAAAAAACCCCAAACTCTGATTACCATCACACAGTAAGAGCTTCCTATCGTCTTTAAAATGACCTCTCTTCAATTCTGTTTCAACAGTGACCAGCTCCTGGCTCAGGTGTGGTTTGGACCAACCTTGGCTCTCAGAACTGCCACGGGAGCTAGAAGAGTGATGGAGAGTTTATTCAGAGAAAAATGAGGGTTTCCTCAATCGTTTTTATGTCTGTGCCAGGGCCTTCATAAGTAAATGAATCCAGCCAGAAATGCAGGAAAGACAGCTACCAGACTGGTAGGCACCCAATATATTGTAAACTTAAGGTAAAACAATGCATGCATTGGTATTGGTAGATTCAACAAAAAGTAACTTTCGAGTCACACGTGCAGATTCAACACATCTTCATTTCTCACATGTCTGTACGCCAAAGTGGAGTGAAAACTGAAAAAAAAAAAATTATAACCTCCATGAAGGGAAATCCTAGAAAAAAAAAAAAGTGAAATCTTGATTTTAACTTTTTAAATTTTGAATTATAATACAATACATACCATAAATCAAAACAAAAAGTCACCTAAACATTGAAATGCTGCAATCTAAAAAATGTCAAAATATAAAACTTTTGGATTGGTTTTGGGTTGGTTTTTTTTGGTAACTTCTTTCTCAGTATTTCTAGAAACAACTTGCCCCTGCTTTTCTTTTGAGGTGAAATTCCAGTTAAATGGACCTGATTTCATGAAGCATTTAGATGGGACCAAATATTACAAGAGAACACAGTAGCATTCAGTCACTTCACCTAGGCTCCTAAAGCTGACTGGGTTTTTGGCTAAATTCTCAATGGAGTTAATTGGTGAAAATCTGGAATACCTTCATCAAAGCCAATACCAGCTACTCTCACTTGGGGGTCCACGGCCAGGTGGATGTGGTACTGCACAACCATTCGGGAAAGTTGGGCTTAATTCCATGCTCTGCCGTAGACTTCCCATATCCTCAAATCTGTGTAGGTGCCTCAACGCCCAGTGGAATTGATAAGAAGGAGGTAGTTAAATACCTTTCATTATCTCCGTACGGTCTTTGTAAAATGTGTGTTGGGAAGATGAAGATGCAAATGGTGATGGGGATTATGTAAGGCAAACCTCTCATTACTTAAGAGCTAACTATGGCCAGAATACAAGGCTCCATCATTTCTATCTGCATGGGAGAACAGGCATGACACTGGCCCCAAAAGAAACTGGGTGACCCTGTGTTTCTGACAGTGCAAGCAAAATGAAGAAAAATCAAATAGATTCATTCATTCCTGTTGTTATCCACCGCACTGCCTACCCCTGCTCCTGATCTGCTGCAGGTCCCATCTTCTGGTTGTGAAGGGAAGGGAAGATCCTCCTGTCTACCCAACGGCTTTGCTACAAGGAAGGTAGGAAGGATTTAAGCCAGTTGGATGGGCAAAAAAAAAAATGAAACTGCTTTGGTGCCTGCTTTTCCAAACTGGCACCATGTAGGAATGCAGACACTGTCATGTAGGAGAGCCAGGAAAAAATAAGCCTAATGCATAATCACAGCGCTGCCATCTTGACCCCACCACCGCCTCCTGGTTTCAGAAATCTCAATTATTTGTGCGTACATGGCAAATCCTTCATATCTTTATGGTAATTATGCTGCCTCCTCCTACTGCTTTCAGATCCCACTGTGAAAAACTCATGCACCCCGGGTGCTTTGCTTCAGAAAGCTCTTGGGGGAGTGAGACGCGCAGTGTAGTTTGCTTCAACACCGGTGGCTCTGAAACGAGAGTCATATTTCCCCTTCATGCAAAGAGGAGGAATGATGTATAGCAAACGGAAGCGCGTTGCTTTTGGCTCTTGAGGAGAAAGGGAAACACAGCCAGCTTGTTTGTCTCCAGATAATAAATGCTTTACCTTCCAAATGAAATAGAACCAATGAAGAATGTGACAAGCTAGACGGACCAATGCAGAAAGGGAAAAGTGTGGCCCGACATACTAACTAACCCCGCCATAAGAGGGAGGCTTGGTCTTTTCATTTCTTAATGCAGGACGAAACTGTCCAGAAAAGATCTACGGGGGAGTAAAATGGAATAAAGACTTACCCGGTTGTGTGTGACACATGTTAAAGTTGCCCTTATTGCACGTGAAGCCTGGCTGGGAGAGACTTGGCAGACAAGGAACAGGAATATGGGCAACTACAAATTCACAACCAACCAGCTAGTGGAGCTGACCAGCCACGGACACGGATGGAGGATGGAACGTGCACCCACAAAAGGCTGCTAGTCCTGCAGTTCCCCTCTGCAACTGGGAGTCTCAAAAGGCGTGATAGCTCCCACTACACCGCAGGTCGAGTGCTAAAGCACCACCTACCCCCACCCTCCCAACCAATCCTGATTTCAGATCTCGACTGAATTGTGCATGTGAACTGCAATGAGCCAACCTGACTGGAGAACAACATTGCGAAGACCGTGATTATATCTGTGCAAATAATCGTAATAGCAGTAATAACATCAACAACAATAATAAGCATTGACATAATAAATTGTGTGCGTCTTCAGGGTGGCGCACTGCCACGCAGAGCAAATTTCATGCTTCCATTTTCTCAGGCAGATTAGTGAAAAATCGCAATTTCATGCCAGCCTCCTCTGTTCCATGAGTGTGCTCCATTAGGGGACTGAGCTGACAGTCACGGAAATATTTTCAACATATTCCTATAATCCATGAATGATACCAAAATATTTCTACCACAGTGTTTGTCCATTTTACAGCACACTCTATTATATTAAGCAACAAATCTGTATTAGGCTGAATTTACCAGGTACGTGTTTTATGTCCTACAAGAGTAACTTTCCCTTAGCTGCAGAAAGTACAGCATGTCATTCTCGCTAACCCGCAGAACAATAAAAACAAAGCTGGAAGATCAATACCAAAAGCAATCATATTTTCTCCCAGCATTGCTCATCCCATATAAAAGCAAAAACTCCCTATAAGAAAAGATTTCCATTTAGTGCTCATGAAATTTTTCATTTGTGGCTCTGGCAGGGAGAGTGCAGCTCAGATAATATCCTGGTCCCTTTAATACATGTGCTAGGCTTATGGAAGACACCAGAAGAAGGAGGGCCCTGAAAAAGGTACATGTGCTGGTCCTGATAGCCTCCCTGAAGCTGTGGTCAATGAGGGTCAGAGTCTAAATTCTCTTTTTTCATCCAGAGAGGAAAATCATCTGATAGCATGATGGGTGCATTTCCACTGTGCAGGTGAAAAGAGGCAAGTAGGATTTTGTGGGGTGCATCTGGTAGGTCAGAGGGAAACTGGGGTGAGACCAGAGGATCCATTGCTACTGGGAAAGAAAGGAGGCCATAGGAACTACTTTGGATATTGGACTGCAATAGCTTGTATGTAATAGCTTAGCAGGAGGCTTGTATGAATAGGGAAGTATTTGATTCAGATTTGGATTCGGCCGATTTGGAGGACAGCGACTCAATTTGGAAATTCAGATCACTGTCCTGAATCGATTTGGCTGAAACAGCTGCAGAAGATTCAGCGCTGATTCGGAGAGATTCGGTGATTTGGATCGGCCAGGGAGAGGCTGGCACAGCCGGGTGGCTGCAGGTTCTCCCGTGGCTCCTCTGGCTGTGCCTGCCTTTCCCTAGGCAGGGGGAGCTGTGGGAGAAGCCCCCATGGCTGCCCTTCCTAGCCCCATCCCCCCACCCAGCCCCAAACTAGTCTTGGCACTTTAAAAAAAAAAAAGCCCTGCACTCACCAGATGCAGCAGTGGCGACTGTGGCCTCAGGGCACTTGTGGCAGTGACCCCTCATACAGTGTGGGGCAGGTGGGCAGTGGAGATCACCACCCCCCCCCACTTGGCACCTGTGCAGCAGCTGCTGCATTGCGTGGGTGTAGTGCTGCTCAACAAGGCACTGCATGCTGCCTGGGAGCTGGGGCTGCTGGGGCTGAGTGCTGCCAGGCTCGGGCTGACTGCTGGAGCCACCCCAGCTCCCAGACAGTGTGCAGCACCCTGCCAAGCTGCGCTGCACCAGCGTCATGGGGCAGCTGCCACATGGGTACCAGGCAGGGGTGGGGAGGAATCCCTGCTACCCCTGCACTGCCCTGTGTTGTGCAGGAGGGCTCTGCCACAAGTGCTCGGAGGCTCCAATTCCTGAATTGGGCCAAATCTCCTCCCAATCGAATCAGGTACCGAAACTTTGCACAGCCCTACTTAGCAGCTATTCCTGTGGCCTGTATAGAAAATTACTCATCCCCTGTGCTGGGGGTTTATATCTGTCTACCCCTGGGTAGGCCCTTGAGCTGGGCTCTGGACTGGCCCCAAATGAATGAATCTATGGACACCATCTCTTTGCTAATGCCAATTTGAATGCCACTGCACTTGGTGAACACCTTCTTTACTTATATCACAGGGCTTTAACAATCATGGCACCATTATCTTTTTGGTGATGCTTATAGCTAATTGTATGCTCCATAACTCTAATGATAGCTGTACACATTTTCTGATTCCTTACAATCTTTGTGTAATACATTATTTCCACTGATCTGTTGAACTTCCAGTTCTGGCACCATCCTCTCATATATTATAATTATGTTAACAACCCTGTCTTTCTACAGAACTATTTTTCTCCTCATTACCCTGAGACACAGCTCTAGTTATTCCTCATCTATCCACAGTGGGCTATTTTCAATAGATTATGCAATCGCAAAGAAAAATTCCAGTCCAAGAGCAAATTCAAATATGCATTGTAATATATTGTAATATTTGTGGCTATCTCAAAACACGGCAAAATGCTTAGGATAATCTTCTGGG
The DNA here is from genome assembly GCA_030014935.1 of Caiman crocodilus. Taxonomy (NCBI): domain Eukaryota; kingdom Metazoa; phylum Chordata; order Crocodylia; family Alligatoridae; genus Caiman; species Caiman crocodilus. Next base: position 19,015,501 of record JAGPOW010001167.1, on the reverse strand, counting down.
AAAGCTCTGAAGACAGCTGGCCGTAAATATATCTATTTAACCAGCCTTCTCTTTGGATAAGGGCTACCGATCAATTGTCTAAAATATTTCATGCAATGCTGTGTTCATTTTGCTGGGAAAAAAAGCAATTGCCCATCCGGAACTAGTCCTGCATCCCAGCTCTGATATAGGATTATACTGGATGCTTCAAAGAAGGCAAAAAAGTGAACCCTGTTTATGATATTTTGCCAGTGGTGAAAATTAATTCCCGTAAAAGAAGCTCAACAGGAGGCCTATGAACTGCTTTTCAAGAAGCTTGTAGAAGCTGCTGGTTAAGGTGCATTACAAATCCTCTTCTGGGCATGATGGGTATGATACATAGCTAGGAAAGTCTTGCTCTTTGGCGCAAGGTATAGTAGTCCCAGGTTTGGTTCCCGGTGGGAGAGCCAGGATGGCAGCCCCCTTTAAAGCTCTGGGGGCTGGTTTGTGGTTTCCGACCTTTTTACTTGTTCTCTACCAACAACAACTGCAAATACTAGTCTAAGGTTTGCTTCATTTTGAACTTACTGCTAATGGTCATCCTTCGAATTATGATTCAGGTCCTCCTGGAACGAACATTAATTTCACTGTGTTAAAAAATGAGCAGAATCCTTTTCTAAAAGACTATCAGCCTGGCTTGGAACGAAATGCAAAAATAATAAAAAAGAATCAAATGATACAAAAAGACCGGTTGCCCTAATTGCTGCTTTAAGCAGGGCTGCTATGAAATGAGCTGCTGGTGTGGTCCAGCTGAAAAATAGAAGCAGAGAAGCCAAAGGAAAAATAAATCTCTTTTGAGGTTTGAAAAGAAGAAGAAATGTGAACCCTCATTGGTGATTCTGGATTTCTGAACTGGTTAGAAGAAGGACACCCAGCTGATTTATTATACATGGCTTGGATTCATTCATCTTTCATCTCCAGCACTGCATCAAACACTGGAAGCACTGCCATTTTTTGACAAGATGCTCGTTTTTCCAGCCTCCAACAAATCTCTAGACGGGGAATGTCAGCTCTAATTACCCAAGCCACGTTCTAGTGACAGGTGGTGCAACGAGCCAGGGATGACATTTTGACTTTTGGAAATGGAGGATGAAGCATGGCTGATGTTCTTATTAAAACCAGCCCCAAATATGAGAAGGAAGGTGGCACAGAGGTTCAGGCAATAGCTGGAGATTTGGGAAAGCCAAGTTGAATTCCACACTCAACTAGTGGCCTCACACCTGACTTGGCGAACCTGGCTTTCCCCAGGGGAAATCAGAAGCATTTGGGCGCTTAAATGCTGCTGCTGATCTGCACCTGAGCCTTACAGTTGTACTTCTGTAATATGGGGATAAGGTACTGGGACGATAGAAGACTCAATGCATCGAAGATCACACGGTGCCTAGACACAATGGTAGCGGGGCCATTTAAGGACCAAAAAGAGACAAATCCGAGCGTGCTCATCGGAGCGGTGAAGCTGTGAACAGGGAGGATGCAACACTTCCACCCTAGGAGCTGATGCAAGCCCAGTCTTTTCATCAGCTGCCCTAGGCTTCTGAGCAGAGCCTGAAGACCACAACAGCAGCGCTCCTGCTCTTTAAGCAAAAATCTGCACTTTTAATTTGTTGCCAAAGACTAGGAGGTTCACATGGTTTTAACTAAGGATGCCACTGAGATCTAGGTGACCTAAGCCGGGGAGGAAGCCAGAGCGCTGCAGAATGAATGGTACTTAAAGGAGGTGGGAGGCACAGAGGGGAGGTGAACAAAAAGAACCTGCAGGGAAAGAGAAGGACAAGATGAAAGGAGGGGAGAAAGTCTGAACTCCTTTGTTTTCAGATTTACTGCCCCACACCTGCGGTCTGCTCTGAACCGGGGTCATCCCTCGGCTGGTACTTAATAGGACAACGGGCAACAGCCGGCATAGCTGGCTTTCTCTTCTGAGCGCTTGTGAACAGAGAGGTTTGTCCCAAGAAAGGTCTAAAAGGAGGCCGGGGTACTGGCCAGGTGATGGCAAGAGTATTCAGGTCTCCTACATGGGGAACACAGAAAAATCCTCTGCTTAAAGGAATCTCAGCCCACTCGGAAGCTACTGCTCCGGCGCCGGGAAGCTTTCCATCTGTGTATCAGGATGTTTTTAAACATAATCTTAACAGATTCATTCCTCTCCCTGGTATGGAGCTGGCACAGGAAAAAGGAGTTCTGCTCTGCCTGCCTGAGGCATGGATTCAATTATACACTTAGTGGGTAGGAACAAGAGACAATCTGCTGGAATAAAATATATATATGTAAGGGGTGAAGCATTTTACGGCTTGGCAGGTGGGCTAACATCTGTCAGTGATTGGAGGCAACTGCTGCAAGAGCATTTCTTGCCATTGAGGAAAAGTTCCTGAAGAAGCAGAAGACGGAAGCCAGAAAAACACCGTGCAGAGAGGCACAGCCCCAGGATGCTGCATCCTGGGTGAAGAGTGCCAGTGACGAGCACGAAGCCTTCTCCGGAAAGGCTGAGATCAGCAGATCCGCACAGGTGTCGAACGGCATCTTCTGAACTACGCTTGCTCTTACAGCAACTGAGTATCTTAACAAAAGCTTGCTCTGAGCCATTTCAAACAGCAGCAAAGGGCAAAACCCGGGGTATGTTACTACGTGATCCAGGGCAATAACACCCGGGGTGCATCTAATTCATGACCCTGCGTACGTGCACTTAGTCCACGCTGGACAGGTGGGCTGCACTCTTTATACTATGGGCATGCTCTTTTGGCAGTTTTGTCGGCATCGGGTGCACATCCTATTTATACCCACCTCAGAAAGGCTGTAGGCAGGATGCAGAACGGCTGAACCCCGGGGCCTTTTTTCTGAATGAGGAAAGAGAGCAACTGAACAAAATGCAATGTAGAGACAAAGTAGTGATGGTGTGTGTGTGTACATGTGCATATGACAGGTGGAACCCCTTGTTCTTCCACGAGCCCTGCACAGATAGACAATACTCCTGCCTTTGTTAGACCTAAATGGAAACAGCAGTAAAATATCACTGGTGCCCCCTAACACACACGTTCTGCTGTTGTCTTCATATACTTCGAACCAAGCTCCTCTTGCTGATGTTGGGCTAAGCCCATTTTATGGTGCTGAAGAGTGAAAGACCTACTTCAACAACATTATTTTGACAGGCCAGTGAAATGTTACTCAGTTGGCAGCAACAGCCTGAATCATTTAGCATGCGTTTGTCGTCTGCACCTCTAACAAATGAGGCCAATAAGACACTGACCATAGTTCAGCTGAACCCAGTCTAGGGTATTTGAGTCACATACCTGCTGAGGTCCACAGGAGCTTCAATTTTGAGGCAACAGAAAAAAAAAAGATACCCAACACTTGATGTACACTCTTCCTTGGTGCCAGCCAATTTGGGTTAGGCACAAGAAGTCTGTCAGTAAGGGAACCTCATACTTCAGCATCAGATGTAATATTTATCAGCTGAATAAACAGGTTTCCTGGTGAGGTGGAAAATATATTTTGGATGCTGACTTGAAAACAAACCAACCAACCCATTTTTCTGTATGGCTAACACAATAAATCTCCAACAGTCCACTGACCATCCACTTGAGACTAGAGACTTTTAGTACTGAGCTCCTTTCCCAGCGTCCTGCAGTGAACTCGCGTCTTCGTCATTAGTTATGCAGCGAGGGTGCAATTAAATATACAGTTAGCAACCAAAGCAAAAGCTATTTTGTGGTTTTTCTTACTCACTTCTTTCCCTGGAAGATGTGAGAAAATGCTAAATATATTAACATTGTCTGCATTAATAGTAATGGCGGTGATAACTCAAGCAGCTTCTATGAACTATTTGCTTGTGTCAGACAAACCTTTGCCTGAAAAGGATTATATTTCAGTAGATCATGACTAGACAATAAAATAAAAACACTTCTGTAAATCCGGATCCAAGCATCTCCTAGCTTTTTCACGCTTTCAACCAAGGGCCTGATCCGATGCCTGTTGAAGGCAATGGAGAAGGACTCTCAGCAGCTCAAACCAGGCTCGAAATCATAGTGCTGCTTCACTGTCTTATCAATACCTCAGCTCAGACTAACAATTATAATGATAATAACTATTTTACACTTAAATGCTTCCTTTCATCTGACGATGTCAAAGCGTTCTGCAAATGAATAAGTTTCTGTGCCCACTGTTGTGATCACTCAGTGCTTGTGAACCGAACCTCCCAGCAGCCAATAAAACAGGCTTTATCAGCCCCATTTGACAAGTGAAGGAACCTAGGATTTAAGTAATTGGCCCGCAGTTGCAGGGAGCAGCAGAGCTACAACTACGCGCCAGTGCACAGGCCACTGGACAGGGAAGAGACTCCTAATTGCTGCCCCCGTTTTACAGGCAGACAGACAGAGATAAAGCTTAGGGTCGGTGGCACAGCCAGCAACAGATCTCAGGAGCTCTTAATGCATCCCTTGCTCTAACTGCTCTATAAGACCGCTTTTGCCTGCTTGGTAAAGCAGGAACCACTTAAAAAAAAATGAATAACACTTCAATGTGTCTTGTGCATTGAGCCCGGGGATAGGACTCGGGTTCAAGGCCCAGATCTGCCATGTATCTCTGGGTAAGTAAGTCACTTCACCTCTCTGTATCTGTTCCCCTCCCATTTGGATGGTAAGCACCATGGGGCAGCAAACCGTCTTCCTCCGTGTGAGAGCAATGCTTGGTTGCTCTCACACGGTTGGGGGCTTTATGCAGTACTGTAATGCAAATAACAGCAATAAAAGGTAAGGGCAACAAAAAATTGACAGACTCGTCCCACTTCTGTGGCTGTTACATACAGAAACTACAGACCTGACATGAGTATTCAGCCGTGGATATGCATGGAAGGGTGGCAGTATGCTCAGGGTTCATAGAGGTCATAGACATTAGGGCTGGAAGGGACCTCGGGAGAGCATCGAGTCCAGCCCCCTGCCCCAGGGCAGGAAGACAGTGGGGGCCACAGGATCCCACCAAGATAGATGTCCAATTGACTCTTAAAGGAGCCCTGAGTAGGTGCTTGCACCACCTCTGACAGCAACCTGTTCCAGGTCTTGGAGGCTTGGACAGTAAAGAAGTTTTTCCTTGTGTCCACGAACTCGGACACAAAACGGACTTGGAGAAGCATGTGACCATTTGACCTTGTCATCCCTTGGGGCGCCCTGGTGAACAGGTGTTCCCCTACATCCTGATGCACACCCCTTATGTACCTATAGGCAGCCACCAGGTACCCCCTGAGCCTGTGCTTTTGCAGACTGAAGAGTCCCATGGCTCTCAGCCTCTCATCATAAGGCCTGTTTTCCTGCCCTTTGATTATGCGCGTGGCTCTCCTCTGGACTCTCTCAAACTTCTCGACATCCTTTTTAAATTGTGGAGCCCAGAACTGGACGCAGTACTCCAGCTGCGGCCTCACCAAGGCCGAGTACAGCAGGAGGATAGCATCCTGGGATTTGCTAGAGAAGCATCTATGGATGCAAGCCAGAGTTTTGCTCGCTTTGCCGGCTGCAACCTCACACTGGTGGCTCATATTCATTTTGCGGTTAATCATGACCTCCAAGTCCCTTTTGGCTGTGGTGCTAGCAAGCATAGCACTGCCAAGCCTATAAGCATGCTTTAGCCTAGCTTTAGAAAAAATCCATCAACTTCTCTTCACCATAAACCCCAGACAGCGCAGGCCAAAGTGTGCTCCCAAACTGTCAGGCCTATTGCAACTAACAGGGTTAGATGGAGAAAGTCCGTTGTGGTACCATTTGGCTTTGAAGTTAAAAGCATTTGATTTTGTAGCTCATCTGTGTCTACAGTTTCTTTGCGCTTCTTTTCACCTTAAAGAAGTAGCACAGGGGATACACGTGATTAGGAAATGTCAAGAACTGGCTTCCACGAGAGCAAGAGTTTGGGGCAGAGAAGTGTTGCATAGTCCTGGGTAGGGTTTTAGCTGTCCATTCCCCATTGACTCTAATGGGCGACATGCAGCTAAGATCTACCGAATGCTTTCACCATGTTCATGTCCTCGTCAAGCACTCAGATCATTTATTTGCTAACTGCAAGGTGGAATTAACCGCACGGAAATCTGGGAACACCAACACAACTCCAAACAAGGCAGAAAACAAGGGCGGGGGGGTTGTTGTAAAGTATGTTGCTACGTCATACTGGCATATCCTGAGTACTAGCTTCCACCCTATATGTTAACATCGATGGGGGAGGACTAATTATCATAATGCTACTATTAAAGATCCCTGCCAAGAGGCTTAAATAATATTCAGAAAGCTGTTTCAGACCCTTGCATGAAAAGAGCAATGTAAGTGTAAACTAGTATCACGACTAAAGTGTTTATAACAGTATTCATCTGAATTTGTGCTGAGTTACTTAGCCAGCAAAGTCCCCCACTAAGGCTGTATTTATCAGCACCACTAAAGAGACCTGGGTGCTGAGTTCTCAAAATAATGAGGAATTGGGTGCCTAGATCCCCGACTTAGTTTTAAAAAATCCCAGGTTATTTTATTAGATTTCACTGGAGATAAATGAGAGACAGCCTTCGTATGCCAATGTAAAGCAGGAAGAGCAGTGTGTAACTGAGTAAAAAATGGTGTGAAAGAAGAGGTAGTTTGAAACACTTTGACTTGAATGATACTTCAGGATGGCATGGAAAAGAGCTTCTTTCTTCAAATAAGATGTTCAAAAGTAGAAGCGATTTAGGAAATGGTGTAATTGAGAATTGACAAATTGTTGCTTTCCTCATTCTCCGTGACCAAATCGTGGCTTTCACCATTTTCCTTGACATGTTACCTCTTCATTACTCACCAAACGAATAATTGCTAGTGTAACTCTTACATCAGCTGGCAGAAATGAAACACACACAGTCCTCTAAAAGCCACTCAAACCACAAGGAATGGAAATTGGTTGAGTTTTATACTTATTATTGCTATTATTTATTTATATTGAAGTAGCCCAAACACCCCCAGTCACAGCCCAGAGTGCCTATTCTCTTCGGTATTGCCTGAATGCATCATAAAAAAACTAAAGGTAATCTATTTTTATAGTGCTCATGAAGCTTGCATTGCTCTTCCACTGAATCATTTCTGAAATATGCTACTCTGACTCGGCTTACCCCAAGAACAGGAAATACGTGAGAGCCTTCCAAAATCCTGTTTCCAGGTGGCATGCAACTCCTAGGGCCTGATTATCTTCTCACTCTCATTGTTTGAAACCAGTTTCATTTCAGATTGAGGTGCTTCTGATTTACATGAGTGCAACTGAAAACAGAATCAGGTCCTACAGAGCAATCATAAGCACGTTACACAGTTTGCAAAGCATGATGTTTCCAAAAATGTCAGATTGCCATCTAAGCAGAGTTGCTTACCTTTGACATAAATACTGGGGTTATAGCTTTCAGAAAGGGGAGGACCGGAGCTGGAATGAATGATGGATTTCAAGATCCCAGTGCTCTTTAGGTGGGCCAACCTGATCAGAGGAGTCACCTGAGTGAAGGGGGCCTCCTGGTTGGAGGAGGGCTGGGGTTAGACAGGATATAAGCCCGGACCTTGAGATCAGGCTGGCAGTAACATCTTGGGAGCTGGTGAAGGAACACCACCCAGGACAAAGGATGCAGCTCCCAAATGCCAGCATGGTGAAGTGCAACTGAAATATCCAGAGGTTTGCACAGGAACTAAGGGGATAGAGGAGGTTCCTGGAGACCCAGTGTGGGGTCCTGAGCCCTGAGAAGGTGGCTGAGTGCCTGGTGGAAAGGCCAGAGGAGCCCAGACGGAGTGGGGCTGGAGGAGAGACTGAGGGGTCTGGCAACTGGAGAAGGGGCTATGAGGACAGACTGAGGGGTCTGAGGTCTGGAGTGGGGTTGAGAGAGGCCTACAGAGGGGCTGTGTCCGTGACTGGTAGAACATCTGCAAGGATGCCTTTTGTGAGGTATGGGGCATGGTGTAGGGAAGGAGTTGGAGCCACGCAATTTGCCCTTAAGGCTCGAGGTGCTATCTGGGGGGCATAGTTATGAGATGGGGCTCAACGAGGGGCCTGGGCACAGGTAGAGACTGTGGCGGGCCAGTAGGGGGCGCTCCCGTTTTGAGCCGCCCACCTCCCTGCGCCCGACCACCTTCCAGGCTCCGAGTGCCTCCCTTGGGGTGCCT
>JAGPOW010001167.1:18967324-19007251 GCA_030014935.1 Caiman crocodilus | reverse complement strand
CATGTGACCCGGGTTGAAACCCCTGCCCTGAGGGATTCTCCAGCCGCCCCTCAGGCTGGCACAGAAAGACGTTTGTGCAGGAAGGCGCCCAGGGGGGCAGTTCTGCCACAGAGACCAATGGGGTTTTAGTGGAACCGGGCCACATGAGGGCCTGTGGGCAGCCTCTCTATTATCATATTTACTAGGCCTGTATGAAGCAGCTAGTATTTGCTTTGGAGTCAGCCAATTTGGAGGGCAGCGATTTGATTTGGTGACTTGAATCACTGCCCCAAATTGATTCAGCTGAATTTGATTCAGAGATTTGGCTGCCACCGAATCAACCAAATATCTGAATTGAACAGGCCCCTCCTCCACCCACTCTCCCAGCCCCAACAATGGCTGCCCCGCCTGTTCCACATCCCGACCCTTAGAAAAAGAAAAACCCCAGCGCTTACCAGGTTGGGTGGGGGGTGACTCCCAGCTGCCCCCACTGCCCTGTACTGCATAGGGGACTCTGTCACAAGTCTCCAGAAGCCCCGATGGCCACTGCAGCACCCAGTGAGTGCGGGGCTTTTTTTTTTTTTAAGCACCTGGATGCTGGAACCAGGAGGGGCAGCCATTGACGGGGCTAAGAGACCAGCTCGGGGATGGGGCTTCATGGCAGAGCCCCCCCACACAATGTGGAGCAGTGGGGTACAGTGGGGATCCCCCCCCCAGCTGGCAGCAGCCAGTGAGTGTGGGGCTTTTTTTTAAAAATTATTATTAAACAGTTGGGATGCTGGAGCCAGGTGGGGCTGGACGAGTGGGTGGGAGTTGGCGGGCACTCAGGAGGGCTGAAGGAGCAGGCAGGGGATAGGGCCTGGTAGGGGTCCCCCCCATGATCCTCTGTCCCCTCTTCCAGCTCTCACCCCCTACTTACTGGCACAGAGCCTGGGTCCAGCTCCTGGCGGTGGCAAACGGGGACTGCCCAAATCGCTAAATCTCCAAATCTTCCTCCGAATCTTTTCTGAATTGATTTGAAGGCTTCAAATCAATTCAGACCTTTTTATTGGTCTCCCAATTCAATTCAGATTCAGAGATTCAGTTGCCAAATTGGGCTGAATCTCCTCCAAATCGAATCAGCACCCAAAGCTTTGCGCTGCCCTAATATTTACTATGAAGGCATGGCAGGAGAGGCAGAAGGACCCCTTCAGGGTGGAATGAGACATGGTCGTGGAGCCTCCAAGGGAATTTCATGGCCACCCCTGGGACCTGACTTAGTGACACTCCCCCTGGCATTTAGATCAATAGAATTTCATAATCTATGAAGCAGGAGGAAAATAAGTGTAGCAACTTCTTATGACAATGGCTCTCAACCTTTTTTATACTCAAGGCACCCTTCAACAGACTCAAGACACCCCCACCGCTCTTAGTTTTCACTCTATTTTTTGCCTGCAGAAAGACAATGGAGCAATTCTTCTGTTGCAAAGAATGACCCCAACAGGTTGGAATGTTTCTAACGCTGTGGATTCCTATTTGCCGTCTCTGGGTTTATGTTGTAAATAATGTCTGAACCCCTAACAGTGCTAATGTTGTGTGGCACACCACAGTACCCTTGAGAGGATGTGAAAGTACAATGATACTTTGCTCAATGGCATGAGGATAGTAGAGAGAAACACAGAGGCTTTACAACCAGGAACTGTAGCAACAGCCAGCTGAGGAAATTAATTAGGAAAACACTTATGACATGTAGGAGGAATATCTAGTTACTGGAACCTGCAAGGGACGGTAAGAGTTTGGTCACAGGGTCCTTGTGGCTTTTCACAAATCCTTACATTTTTCTATAAAAGCTCATGAGCCGAATACCAGCAACACATACTCTAATATCTGTGTAGTATCAGGCATACCCAGCTTTGTCACTCTTGTAGCACTTCCCGTATGCTTATCCACAAGTCCTCTCAGGAAATGTACTTTGGCCTAGAAAGCACCCACCTGCAACCGCTTGGCAGCTCTGTCATGTGCTCTTGAGTTTCAGACAAGGTGAACACTGGACAGCTCTATTTGTATGCAAAGTTCCTTAGAAAAAATGTACATATTAATGCCAAGTGCTCGGCATCAGGAACTGGCTACAGCCCAATGTGGTTTTAAGCTTTTACACCCATCAGTAGGCTGAGGAAACAGCTGATGACAAGAGGTAAATGCTGCTGCAATTATACTGAAAGAGGCCGTTCTTTCAGTTCCAGCTGCTCCTAAGCTTACTTTCCATATTTAAACTAGACCAGACTGTAACCCAATTCAGTCTCCCTGTGCTCATTAGTGAGAAATTCAGGCACCACCTGAGTTGGGCAACATTATAAATGTGTTTCCTGGGTTCGGCTGCAAACCCTGACATTAATTTGACCTCATGTACCCTTAGTTATATATACCACAGTTACCATGCCTGGAGAAGGAGGCTATGCAGTCCTGCCCATCCTTGAGACCTAAGGATGAAAAAAAAAATGCTACCTATATACAAAGTATCATCAGAAAGCCCATGTTACAGATAAGAGAGGGATGACACAGAAACAGCGAAGACTCACTTGGAAAACATTTGGCCTAACGAGTTTAGCACAGATTTACAGCTCGGTCCCGTTCTGCTCTCGGCTGATTACTTCTAATTCTGGTCACATCACTCAGCCTCACGGTTTCATCACTAAAGCAGGAACCATCTACCTCCAAAAAAATGCTAAGACGACTAATGAGGACCGTGGGAAGACTTTTTTCATACATTTTCAGAAGATGTAGAGCAAACATTTTCTACTAAGAGGAAAGGTGGGTTGAGCGTGTGTAGCGCAGAGCAACAGGATGCTTGAGCTAATGTATGGGTTTCTTTTCCAAGCCATTCTGCCAGAATCGCTATGCCTTCCTCCTGCTGGTACAACAGAAGCGAAGGACAGAACAGACATGGAGACCGAATCATCCCTAGCAAGTTAGAAATGGTCCTGCCCAGTAAGCAGCTGGACACTTTGATAGAGAAGTATGGAAGGACGCCGACATGGCTACTGCGGACAGAGGTCTAAGCCTCCGGACCTGCTGTTCTAGCCCCTTTCTCCTTCAATAAATGCACTCAAAGCCTTGCAACAAGCTGCCATATAAATATAGTTGCTTGGGCTTTTTGGGGGGCTATGGTTTTCAGGTGAGGAGTTATCATTTTTTGCGTCCATTTGAAATCTTCGAAGACTTGCAAGTGAGGATGGCTTTCCAGCTAATGAAGGTGACTTTTCCCTCTTTTAGGCATTCTTCTGGTCACTGGGTGAGAGGCAGAGAGAGGACGTTCCTGACTGATATGGAATTCCTCATACAATTTTAAACAGGGCTTATCTAGTTTGAGTAGATTTGGCTTCTGCGGTCGAAGGTTGCTTAGCCTGGGGGATTCTTTATGAGATGAGCCAATGATCTTTTTAACACCTTCAGTTTCTGACTTTCATATCTTGCATTAAACCAATCTCCCTTTCATGATTTATATTTATGCCAATGTCCAATTCTATTACACCTCTCCTTTCTGCTGTCTCAATTTCCTCTATTATTCTTTTTTGGCTCAATAATATCATTTCAGTAGCTAAGTCATAGGCTGTCACTTCACATTTACGAACTGAAACATAAATGTGCATTATTACTTTTATTTTTATGAAAGTCCACGAAAACTAAGGCCTTGATTGAATCTCCAAAAAGAAACTATGTTTGCTCTCAGGATTTCCTCCCCCTTCCCCCCAGAAAACTTGTACATAAATATATCTCTCTATATTTACATATTAAATAGATCACGACTTTTCTTCATCTCTTCCCTCCCCACTGACTTAAAAAACAACTACAGGTTTAGGTGGAAGCTTAATTAGAAAGAGCTCAGAACTATGGTTTCTTTCAGGACACATTTCACCACTGGCAATATATTCCTCCAAGAAATTAAAGGCTGAATGTAACCCCGAAGACTCACTGGAATATGCAATTAGACAGCAGGGAGGGAGGCTGGTGTCCCATTCACTGAGAAGCTGGCATCTGTTCTGCTCCCTCTTGTTCTCCCCTTTCCTCCCTCTGCAAGTAAACTGGTTTTGGTAAAGTTTGCTCCTGATTTACAAAGATGACTGTGTAGACAGAAGGAAGCATAATAGGTTCTTTACTGCTATCTTATTTACGTAGCCCAGCTCCATTGGGCTCAGTCTTGCTCTGCCATTTGCACTATTTTAATGATGCAAAGCCTATGGAAAACAGCTGGTTCTCCTCTAGTGGGGGTGTCCTCAACATGGGGCTTAGCTGATCCAAATGCCATTCTCTGATGAAAGAGAGCATGGGGGAGGGCATGCCTAGAGGAGGATGCTGAGAACATCAGCAATGCACAGATGATGGGTGGTCTATTGGGCTATAACCATTAACCAAGTAAATTGCAGAGCAGCCCAGAGGCTGCTATACATTACACCAGTAGCAAACACGTTTCCAACAACCCAAGTTCAACAGGTCACACCGTTTCCCTCCCATTATGGGACTTGCTAGATGATGGGTGCATCTGTGGCAGGAAATTTTTTGCAGCAAGCCTATAAAAAATGCCTGTACATTCAGCAGGGCCTCTTGCCCTCGGGAAGGACTGGCTAGTGACTGAGAATTATTCTCCTGGTGTATCAGCTGAGCTGGCCTGCACCTCCCTGAAAATACCGCTGGGAATTCTGGGAATAGTTCAGCACATGCTGCCTCTTGCCCACACAGTGAAGCTAAGCTTCTAGGTTACCATTTTCAAAAGACCCACAAGGAGTCAGTGGGTCAGCGCCCACTATAATCCCAAAGCCCCATGTTCTTACTCCACTTTGACAATAGCTTCTTAATACATTTCCCATAGTTGTTCTTCTCACCTTTCTCTAGACCCCATTCAGTAGGTAGATTGCAGAGTTAATCCCAAAATCAAACTAAGCCCCTTTTCTGGGTTGTCAGCTCCCCAGCCACCATCTTTATGCTATCATTTTGGTGTCGCCTTCATGCTTGTGTGGAATTCCACACTCTTAGCTCCCGTGATCACGAAGCATTGCAAACCAAAGGTGTTTTTTGGCCCTAAACAGTCGTCATTACCCAGGTACAGTCCATCAGCATCTGGAAAAGACGTCCAACTCAACCTAACTCCCTCAGCTTTCAGGAGTAGATGAGCATTCTGCTCCCAATATCTTGCAGAGCAGATGGGTTGTCTCTCACCCATCTATGGGAGAAGCTGGGAAGAGACAAAGACCCTTCTGCTTTAGAAAAAAAAAGTAACCCTGTAACCCAGTAATATTCTATAACTTTATTAATTTTGTTTCCTATACTGCTAAGTGCAGGAAAATCATCCTCTGAGTAATATGCCTCCAAGGCCATTTTCACAACTCCTTCTGAAGCTCGAATGGTTTCTTTTCTGCAGTTTTTTGACACATTTGATGACATTCAATTTCTCACTCCAAGCCCTCAGGTTTCTTAATGCCTTGACAGCACAAGAAAGAAAAAAAAAAAATCCTATCAGTAATTAGCTTTGCTGAAGACCAACAGATAACTGTCAGATCCAAGCACTGACTAGTGCAGGTGTGAATAACCTAATACTGTATATAGCCCTTCAGCAGCCTGAGTTTCCAAGGAGGCATACATCAGTGAATGGAGCCCATTTATTTAGAAGAAAAACGTAAAAAAAGATGCGAGTGGACATCGGCTCGATTTAATTTAGAAAGAAAAGGGGCAGTTTAGAAAGTCACTTGTCAAGTGTTTCCAAAAATCAGCATAAAGAAATGCAAATATATTGCCAGACAGAACTGCTGCATCTTCTCCTGTAGCAGACTGTTACAGGCTGCCCTGCCCAAACTGATGGCGATGAAAATCTTGCCCCTGAGGAAACTCAGCTGATTTCAGGCTTTCTTACGAGTTAGAAACTCAGCTCAGTCTCATCAAAATATCTGCAATAATTTCAAGGAAGTCTGGGCTGACTTACGGCTTTGACACTGAACCTAGTGGAACGCAGCTCTGGCTGAGTTTCGCTTTAAGTTAAGTAAAGCTTTGCTTTAAGTTTGGGTTAATGTGGAATAAAACCATCCCATGTTGGGTTCAATTCTGCTTAGGAGCAGAAACGGCTCCCTGCAGGTTAGGTTTGCTCTGTTACAACTGGATGAGTACATTGCAACTCCATTGACTTCAATGGGATTATGCTGGATTTAGGCTGGTGAACATGGAAATGAGGTCAGATTCTGGTGCGGTATGTCAAATGCTGTACACAACCTCCCAGATGCCCTGGGGAAGGATACTCTCCTCCGCAAAGTAAACCTATCTGAAGACGGAGACTGGCTTTGATTCTCTGCTTTAACAAGGACAATCAAGTACAACCAATCTTAAACTGCAGCTTGCTACATATTCTTTTCACCATTCATTGCCTTTGAACCTGTGCAAATTATACCTTCTCTTGTAACAAAAGGTTTGCTCCCCCCTCCTACTGGCTTTTGCTGGTGGGAAACATAGCACCCATATTACATTTTGTTCCTAGGTGGAGTTTTTGTATATGAGCTACAGCTCTCTCAGTGTCCCTCATAATGCAAAGCAGCTCTGAAATTACACATATAACTGCAGCTTTTCAGATGCACATAAAAGCCCAAACCAGTTGATGAAGGCACCAGAATCCACCCATTGCTCTAAATAAATACTCCAAATTTACTTTCATCAAAAGTGCTCTCAGCATCAAAACAAATGCTTGCAAAGAAAGCTTAGTTTTTTAAAGTATTTATTAGATTACAGAGATTACACCCATTTGAAGAAAAAAGAAACCTTTTATAATACCCATCTGCTTCAAATAATTTACACTGCTTTGACTAAAACTGAGCAATCCAAGGGCAGAAGGCCAGATTTTTAAAGGTATTTAGGCACCTACATCTCAGTGAAAGTAACCAGAGCTGGATGCCCAAACACGTACACAAACCTGGTTCCTAGTTGCCCTCCTGTAACCAGCTTAACAAGGTGACACCACCAGGGAATTTCTTCGCTCATTCAAGGGGCAGCTGGTATACGGAAGTACCAGAACTCACCACTTCTGTACAAATGAACCCAAATAAATGCTGCACATCATTTCTTAGCAGTATTCTAAGGGAGCAGGGAAGATCCTGTAATGTATGGTATTACATCAATACCATATAGCAGGGCTGTCAAAGATAGAGCCTGTGGAGTCTCATCATCCAGCCCTTGAATCTCACATAGACCCGCACATGGCGAATGCTAGACCAGCCCTGCCTGAAGGACCAGGGACGCATCGGACGTGAATGTGGCATGCAGAGGGCAGGGGCTCATGGGTCCTTGACATGCTGGATCCAACACCTGGCTGCATGCAGCGCCTGCTCCAGGCTGTCCAGGACCTGCGTTACATATAGCACCTGCCCCAGACAGGTGGGAACTGGTGCTGCATATGGCTCATATCCTGGACAAGCCAGAGCAGGCATCACAGGTGCTGGATCCACCATGAGGGGGGGACCCATGGACTTGTTCTAACCTGAAGGGCTGACCATTCATCCAGCCTGTGGTCTGGTATCATCCCATTCATGTGGCCTGCAGGGCCAGATGAGTTTGACACTCTTGCAATATAGGAACAGGAAGGCTATTATGGATAATTGCTATTTATGATTTTTTGGATTTAGTTCCTTGGACTTTTTATTCCAAAGTCTTAATTGATGTTTCAAAAATTTGGTATTAAATCTGTCAGCACCCCTAATGTAATTCAGTAAGGCTGTACTCATTTGATTAAGGACTAAGCAGACCTCAGAATAAGAGACTTGCCAATGGCCACAATAGGGAATAAGTGGCAGAGCCAAAATTCCCGATTCCCAGGCTCCTGTTCTAATTACCAAACTACACTTCCCACATAGCCGATCAAACTGAAGAACTCAACACTGTGTTAGCTGAGGGCCAGGTTAAGAGCATCGTATCCTGTATGTGGTTATTCTGCTAGGGAAGAGGGAATTGACCTTCCACAGTAATACATTTGTTCTACCAGGATGGCCTGTATTTAGGTCTCTAAATAGAAGCTGAGCTCTCAAAAATCTGAATCTAGTCAATTTGCTGCATATACTAGAAATAAAGGTAATGGGTTGGTGGTTTTGTATCATACATCATGGTTCTACTTTCATGTCATCTCACTGGAAAAATACTGGTCCCCAAGCTGGTTTTGCTACTGTGACAATATCCCTGCAGTGCAGCGTTTTAATAACTGGCAGCTTTAAAAAAGCTGCTAGGTAGGCCAGAAAAAGCAGGCTGGAAGGGGCAACTTAAGGGAACCAGGAGTTTGGGGAGGGCACGTTCACAAAGAAAGACATTTAAGAAAAAGCAACAGCAGCAGCAACAGGCGGAGAATTGAGTTGCAGGACAGCAAGAGGAGCAAAAGGAGGTGAAGCTGAACAAGGGTGATGGATGGGGGAAAAGCCGAAGCGGCCTCTACTAGACTGAAAATCAGTAGCTGAACATCAGTGATAACATCACCTAGAAACCTTGCTAGGCTATTTTAAAGAGAAGTCCATTTCAAGCTGATACACATCATATAATGCATATGCATATCCTTTGTAATGTCTGCAAGGAAGGACAAAGAGAAAAAAATCACGGAGACAGAAGCGGCCTCATATGTCATCGTCACGCAGGTGATAAGAACCCTCTTCCAAGGGATTTCCCCCCGAATTTAGCAGGGCTGACGGAATTCAGACCTGTAAAATGCTGCTGTCCATGGTCCTTGCTGAAACAGAATTACACTGTCTGTGTCTGGGCCTGAAACAGAGGTTACATTTGTCCCTAGGTAAGTTGTACCTGGGTTTGGCTGGGAGCAGAAAAATCCCAGGACTGGTTACTATTTATACTGCCCTTCTAATTAGGGTTCAGTGAGCTGCTGAATGCAGTGCTGCTTTCTGCCACTAATTCGATGATGCCATATGGGATAATTGTACTGAAATTTGCAATATCCCAGGATAAAGTGTTATTGCTTCTTATCTGGAAAACTGTTTTTTTTTTGGATTCATCTTGGGACAACATACATGGGCATCTGTACAACTTCACTTTGCCCTGGAATAACATGATGTATCCTGGGTTAAGTGCAATGTCTGTTTGCAGCCTAAGGCTCTTTGCTCAGGTTTGTATAAGGATTAAATAGTCAATATCTTGTTAAAGTACCAACTACTGGGAATCAATCTGCCCATTTGTTACAAGCTTTCCATGGATTGATATTCTCCTTGTTTCATATGCATCTTCATGCCATTATATTTCTCATCCATCCTGTAAAATGAGCCTTGGTAATTAGTGAGCATGATTAGCTGTTGATCAGGGAATAGAGGTTTAAATGTTTTAGCTACCCAGCAGTGAACACCATATCTACCTAAAGCAAATTACTTTAGCCAGGTGTCTGACATATGCAGTCCACCTGCTAAGACATGGGGAGAGAGGGTCAGAAGCTTGAGCAAATAAGATTTCAGAAAGTAATTAAATAATATTTGGAGAGGGAATCCAGGCTAAAAAGACATTGTTCAGCAGACTTGTATGAATGTTTTCACGCAGGGTATTTGCTATTAGCAGATATGGAGGAAAGCTCTTTAATTCCTTATTCAGCCATTACTCTTTTGCAAAAGGGAGTGTCTCTGTGGGCATGTCTACATGTGCATTAATGCACTTTAGTTAATGTGTATTAAATTTAATTCCTTCATTGTGAGGAACCAGGGAAATGTGCCTTAGCTTGTCTTAATGAGCATCAACTAAAGTGCATGGTTTTTAACTGATGCTTACTGTGCATTAGCCGATTTTAATGTGCACTAGCTAAAAAGCAAGGGTTTTTATAGAATATCTTTTCACACCGCGAAGCATCAGAGATCCAATGCATCAGAGCAGACTTGATTAATCGAGTACATTAATCCAGCAGAAAATGGTGGCAGTGCACTTTTGAACTTAAACACCTTTAGTTCAAAAGCACGCCACTGCCATTTTCTGAGCACTGACATGCATTTTGCCATTTATTATACAAATGCATGTGCTGCAGTGCTGGGCACTTTTAAAATTGCTTGGTGCTGCGGCGCAAGCACGTGCACAAGTGCCCTGAGTTTTTTAATAGTGTTTTAATGTGCATTAAAAAGGCTAATGTGCATTAAAACATACATGTAGATGTGTTTATGGTGCATTTAAGTTCAATCTAGTGGGGCTGCTTCAGAAAAAGAGGGAGCTGAATCCAAGTTACTCAGTGATGGTACATAACAACACTGCTTTCATTATGCAGGGCCACTTGTCTGACTTTCTGAAAGCCCTACACACAGATAGGGAAGCAATGTCATCATAATCTTACTCGGGCACAAGTCACTTGAATGGTAGCTAAAGGTCATACAGGGAGTATGGAGCTGAGCTGGGATTAGAAGTCAGGGTTTCTGAAGGTTTAAACATTGGGTCAGGCTGCAAATAAGGAAAATCATGGGTGGATTATGTACTAGAGGGGTACACAGGTCTTTGGTTCAACTATATCCTTCCCACTTCTAATATTTTCTTGGTCCCCTCTCACTTAATAGATCTTTTTGTCTCTGTAAGTCCCTGGTTCCTTCCACTGTCTTCCAAGTGTTTTATATTTAATTTTCAGGACAATGGTGTGGTTTCAGGATCCAACCTGCCAGCATCCTCTCTCCTAAGCTTCATGCAACAGGCCGAATCCCCAGCTACCACTAAAGGGCATGGGACCATTAGAGTGAGTGGAATGATCTGAAAATCTGGCCTCACATTTTAAATGTAATAATATCAAACTTTCCTTAGGTAACATGCTGCCTGAACACCCCTATAAATAACAAACAAAAACTATGTAATTTAGGGGATATAGCATACCTGACATGTCCAGAAAAAGTCCTAGATTGGGTTAAGATGATAGGAGTTTATACAACATGTTGTAACATTTTACTACGTAGTAATAAAGTGACAGTAAGAGTCTTGTGTCCTCATTCGAAGGGGTGACTTGGATCCTGCATGCATACTATAAATACAATCTCTTTTAAAAGAAGGTGGCAGACGCTCTTTTACAAGTCACTGTACCTGGGGAGCATGACACTTTATAAGCAAGAGGCGGCATTTTAAGGGGAGGGATCTCGTCTTATGATTCTTTAATGCAAGTTCCTACTTTGGAGACTCGCGGGGTAGGACTGTATAGGTCCGACCCACCTCTCATTTACAGCACTGCAACTCCACTGACTTCAGGGAGGCACTTTCTGATTTACCCCACTGCAGAGAAAAACAGCATCTGGCTCCCTTTCTCTTTCTGCTTCTCGCCATTGTAGCTAGATGCCATTTTCTGTTGGTGCATCATCCTTTGGATTTATCTTTCACAGGAGGCAATCCTGAATACTGATGCTCAACGCATTAGATGGTTTTGATTATCCAAAACATTTAAAACCCATGCCTCCCATGGAAGGTCAAATTGCTCTCCAAAATCTAAATTTACGTGGACATCTTAAAATACGGTGATCTACTTGTCTGTCTAGGAACATAAAATCATAGAAAATTCAACTTCGAAGGGACTTCAGGAGGCCACATCTAGTCCAACCCCCTGCTCAAAGCATGACCATCCCTAACCAGATCATCCCAGTCAAGACTTGGTTGAGTTTGAGCTTAAAAACCTCCAAGGACTGAGTCCACAACCTTTCTAGGTAACTTGTTCCAGTGCTTCACCATCCTCCTCCTGAGAAGGTTTTTCCTAATATCCAGACTAAACTTCCCTTGGTGAAACTTGAGCTCACTGCTCCTTGTCCTGTCATCTGTCACCCCTGAGAACAGTCCAGCCCCATCCTCTTTGGACGGACCTCATTCCCATAGTGTCTAAGCACCTTCATTTTGGGGATGGGGGCATGCTGCATGTTCAGGGAGCTTTGGGTTATTTTTCTCCTTTTTCTGGACTACTAAATAGGCATGAGGCTGTGACCCTTATGCTGGCTTTCCAGCAATTATGAGGGATAGAATTAGAGAGCCCAACATATAATGTTACTGTGCTAATGAGGTGACCTACATCACAGATATGGCTGGGCTAAGGTAAATCAGACTTTCTTTGAATGAACTGAGGATGGCTTGCTCCATTATCATTCCCTTTTCCAGTTTTATATTTCCCAGATATAAAGGCCTGCTTTCCTAGCTGACACAGGGACTGAATGAATGTCCTTTTCTCAATCACAAAATGCAGCTATTTTCATGAAAGCACAGCACAGAAAAGACATCTTCAATTACTTAATTGCAAAGAAGCAGCTCTGTAAACCAGGTCATATGGTTGTTTCCTACTTCCCGCAACTGTGGCTGAAAATGATCTGCCTGCCTGTGTCTGAAATATGGAAAAATGTATCATACCAAGGAGGAGGAACTTACTATGCAGCAGCTATTTTGCAGGAACTGTTTAATGTGTCCACTCCTATCCTGCAGTATAGGAAAGTTAAGCTGGGACAGCGTATTCCTGATTGAAACTGGGGTTTCCATCTATTGACCCAAAATAGAATATTTGCTTTCAGTTGGGTTGATATGAATCATCATGCACCAAGGCAGCTCAAGTATACAGAGGCACCGCAATGAGAAGGCATGCTGGGAAGTGTAGTCTAGCCAAGGATCTGGGCCCACAGGGCAGAAGGAAGGCATCTGGAACTACAAAAAACCATGAAATGCCATAGCAGCCCAGGTGGGTGCCATGACTTACATTCGCCAGAACAAGGAGGAAACATCTCAGTCTGACCTTCCAAATAGAAGATACTGAACAAACCAACCTGATCTTGCTGGAAAATTTCAATTTTAGGAGGAAAAAAAAGCCAAAAACATTTTCCAGTGGGGGAAAAAAAAAACTTCATTGAAACTTTCCAGGTGGATCTAGTGATCACTCACCTTTTTGCAAGGTAGTTGCAGTATGGCAAATTTCAATTTGGGGGGGGGGAAATTAAAGCCAAACATATTTTTCAGTGGGGAAAAAAAACTTTCATTGAAACTTTCCAGGTAGCTCTAGCGATCGTTCACCTTTTTGCAAGCTAGTTGCAGTATGGCATATCTCAGGCATCTAAACACTGAAACTCATGAGCTCAGAAGGAAAGAGAGAGCTCCTGTTACTTACCGTCTTGCTTTGTGTCTTTAGAAAACATGCATTGTTTTCAGGGTTTCCCTGCGACGTACTATTTTAAAAGGAAAGGTGGGCAACTCCCACCCGATCACATATTTCCAGGGGCAGGGGGCTTTCATGAAAACACCAAATGTACGGACACATCTGATAAAGCCATGCATGCTGGCAGCATTCAAAAGGGCAGCCCCACTCCAATCCTGGACCTGCGTGTTTCCCCCCATTGCTCTTAGGCCAGTGTCACCCTTCCGCCTTCAACAAAACTGAATTTACTCCTGAATTAAACTAGCAAGTAAGAAGAGAAACAGATGCCCAAAGTTTAATGTTTTAAAACGCTGGCTGAGTCAGGCTATTTAAAATGCTCCAGCACTTTTGATTTGGGGAGAGCAGCTTGTAAGGTCTGTCCCTTGGTTAGAAAGAGGTTGGCTTGCTGCTGCTAAGACCGTGCTGAGTTTTAGTGAAGGATTTATTACTTTGCGGGAAGATTTTACAAATTGTCAGGCACATTATTGTTCCTTTAACACCACTCAGAGGGGATGGAACAAAATAACCTTATATTCCTTGCCTGATCAGTGATCTCTGCACGCTGATTGTTCATTCCTGGAACAGTTTGTGCTGTGTTACTGGAGAAGAGGCTTGATAATCAAATAAGCAGTGCTCATGAGTTGCTCCTCTGACTCCTATTTAAAAGCCCCAAAAGCCAAAATTTGCACAGGATAGATGCACTCGGAAATCCATCCTTTACCAGAAATGGACATGAAGCTACAATCTACTCCTTATTTCTGAAGCCCACCTCAACACAGCAGAGGGAAGTTGCAGTTAATGCATGTAGACCTCTATTGGCATCACCCCTCTATAGGATTATCACAGATAGTCAGGAGCTGAGGTCTGTGTACCTGAGAGTATTTTAATTGGTTATTCCTTCTCTAGTTGTAAATTTGCCTCTATCTGCATCCCTATCTGTGGTCCATGAACTGAGCAGGAGGCCCTGGAAGTACAATGCCACAAGGAGTCCTATCAGAAACGTATGCTTTTTGGAGAAACACAAGTTCTGAATGCTGTTCTCTATAAAACAGTCAATGACGTATGTCTAAGGATCAGAATGGGAAGTAGGGAACGAGAACACCTAGCTCTGGGCTCAGCTCAGGCACCAGCTCAGTAGGTCACTTCTGGTGAGTCACTGTGGATAATGCTGTGAGAATAATGGGGTTTTTAGCTCAGCTGTGGAGTCAAAAAAGAAAGAAAGAAAGAAAAAGGAAAAAAAAAAGAAACCTAAAAAAAAAAAAAATCATTTCATGTTGACTGGAAATACAAATCTACCTTCTTTCTCCGTGAATGAAAAAGCTGAGAAGTTTTTATTTTTTTCTTTTGGTATTTCTTTGACTGGAAGTTACCCTGGCAGTCCCCTCGCTGTGAAGCACGGCCACCCATACCAAGCCATTGCTCATCTTTCCTTACAGGTCCTGTTTTGAAGAAGTCTGATCTTGTTTGCTGCCGTTCTCTAGATTCCCTGCATTTGGTCTATGTCTTTCTTGCAGTGCATTACCCCAAGCTGGACGTAATGTTCCAGCTGAGGATGTACTGGAGTGAAATAAAGTGGAAGGATTATGCTGTGCATCTGATCACACTGCAGTTTATACACGCTGCTACGGTGGTTGTTTTGCTTCACAATATGCATCGGTGATTCAGGTTCAGTCCATGATCTGCTATCATCCTCAGATCTGTCTCTGCAGAAGTGACTCCTAGCAAGTTATCCCCCGCCTTGTATTTGTGCAGCTGCTCATTGCTTTCTAAGCGGCGCAATCCATCCTCATCTCTTGCAAGGAAAGTCTGATTTACCTTCCTAAGCTCCATAGTTGTTCTTACCGAATCTTATCCTATTTATGTTACATCCTTTCTCCTGTTTGTCAAGAGCATTTTGAACTCGAATCCTGTTCTCCGAAGCTCTGGCAACCCCTTCTACCCTGGCATTATCTACAAATATAATACACGTACTCTCTATTCTATCATCCAAATCATCAAGGAAAATATTGAATAGTACCGGACATGGGGCAGGTGCTTGTGCAACCCCACTCATTACATCCTTCCAGTTTGAAGGTGAAACATTTAAGTTTTGAGCATACTATTCCAATCGGTTGCAGTAGTTTCATCTAGACCATATTTCTCTAGCTTGCTTATAAGAGTGTCATGTGAGATAGTGTCAAAGACTTACTAAAGTCAAGATATATCGCATCCGCAGCTTCTCCCCTGTCCACGAGTCCTGCTACTTTGTCATAGGAGGAAATTGGATTGGTTTGACATGATTTGTCCTTGATAAATCCAGGCTGGCTGTTAGTTTTCACCTTGTTATTTTCGAGGGGTTTACAGATACGTTGTTTCATGATCTGTTCCAGTATTTTGCTAAAAATTGGGGTTAGGCCGATTGGGCTGTAATTCCCCAGGTTTCCTTTTTAAAGGCAGGCATTATGTTTGCCCTTTTCCATTCTTCTGGACCGTAACCTGTCCTCCACGAGTTCTCCAGATAAATTACCTGGGGCTCTGCAGTTACTTCAGCCAGGTCTCTCACCCGCCCCAAATGATACGAAAACACCCAAGTCATTCCCAGCCTGTTCCTTCCCTATTGCCCATTCCCTCCCTATTTTAGCTTCATCTCTTACCCCCTCTTGTAGATCCTAACTGTGTTAGTTATGGGGCTGAAGTTTAATAAAGACCGCAGCAAATCCACGTTAAAATGTTTTGCTCCATTTTCAGGGATACGGGTTGTAGTCGTATTGGTTACAAGCAAAAGGAAGGGCGCGTGAGCATGCCCGAAAGCTTGCGTGAGGAAGGATGAGTATGCCTGAAAGCTTGCAAGTAAAGAAAGTTTTTTGCAAATATCTAGTGGGTGTAATAAAAGATATCACCTCTGCCACGGGTTCTGATTCCTTGTTTCGTTTTTTTTTAGCCCTTTCTTAACCGCCTTTAAAAAAAATGGTAATTTTTACATGAAATGTAAAATCAAGGCAAATGGGCTTTCTGAATTTATTTTTCATTCAGTTTTGATTAAACTATTCACCAGATCAAGCCCAAATAAGCTTTTCATAAATATTCAACATATGCTTTCCTCGCAAGTGGGATTTCCAAAGTCACTCAGAGCTGGCTTAACTTTGTTCCCAGTCAAGTCAGCAGCAGGAGAAATAGGCCAACTCCAAGTGTTTTGAAAACCTTGCCATTGGTATTTCTGTCCTTTGTGGGTTTTCTGCATCTGAGATCCTTCATCTGTACAATGAAGACAATAACATGTCCCTGCCCCTTGGACCAGTGGGTACATTCTTGTGGGCCAAATAACCTTTGATAATATATTAATGGTCCAGTGTTTGCCATGACTGATGCACTCGTGTTCAAATCAATGGCATTTCACAGGATGTCAACACCGTTTGGTTGTGCCGCACAATGTACTTTAAAGTCCCAGGTAAAAGGAGCAAGAAATAAACATGGCCTTGAAACAAAAAGCGGGGCCACATATACTCCTTCTCTCTAGGAAGGCAGCTAAAACCCATCCCTATTTATTAGCATACATGATATTGTTATAAAAGAGATGGCATAGAAAAGAACTGATCCCTCAAATGCTAGGGAGGGATACAGTAGAAAAGGCAAAAACCATGAAAGCAAGAGAGAAATGTAACCTTAATCTTTATATGATGATGGACCTTTTTAATAAACTTTTTCTTTCTTGGTATATTCACTCTTCTAATACCCAGAGAACAGAAATTCTAATTACAGTTCCAATGCTGAAGGGTGACCACTAATTATCTATATATATCTTCATTAGATGTGGTTTCTGGGTAAAAGACTGGGTCTGAACTACAGAAGGTGGATTGAAAACTCAGAGAATGTACTTTCAACGTGATACGAGGTACAACTAATTAGATCATATTAATGGCATTAAAAACTTGGTTTCCACTGCAGAGGCGGTAGGATCTGGTGCAGGGGCAGGCAATTATTTCAGGAGGAGGATTGCTTAATGAGGTTTGGTCAGCTATCAAGGGTTGCATTGGTAGCCCTGTCCCTTGAAAGTTGCTCTACCCCCTGACCATCAACTTGGGGCTGGAAGTCCCACCCCTAACCCCTGACCTTTGCTACCAGAAGTCCCTCCCCTTGCCCCCAGATATACTCTGGGGTGGGGGGGGAGGGTGCCAATCTTAGACTCAGAAAAAAACCCAATTCGTACACTAAAAGTCAAATACCTACTATAACATATTTTATTACAAAAAATATTTTTGTCATGGTTTGCGTTTGTGTAGTGTATATAGAGGTGATTGCATAATAACTCAAAAACAAATTCTTAGTATTTTATATCGTGTGTGTGTGTGTGTGTATGGTGGTGGGGTGGTGTATGGTGGGGAGTGTATGGTGGTGGGGTGGTGTATGGTGGGGAGTGTATGGTGTGGCATGTGTGTGTATGGTGGAGGTTGTACAGTGGGGGGGTGTACAGTGGGGAGTGTGTATGTATGGTGGGGGGTGTGCATGTATGGTGGGTGTGTGTGTGTATGGTGGGGGGTGTACAGTGGTAGAGTGTATGTGTGGTGGGGGGTGTATGGTGGGGGGGGTGTGTGTATGGTGGGGGGTGTGCATGTATGGTGGGGGCTGTACAGTGCGAGGTGTACGCATGTGCATATGGTGGGGGTGTACGGTGGGGTGTGTGGGTTGGGAGGGGTGAGGATGTGTGGTGAGTGTGTGTATGGTGGGGGTGTACAGTGGGGAGTGTATGGTGGAGGGTGTACAATGGGGGTGTGTGTATGGTGGGGGGTGTAGGCGGAGGTGTATGTGTGTGTGGTGGGGGTGTGGGTTGGAAGGGGTGAGGGCATGTGGTGAGTGTGTGTACAGAGGGGTGTGGGAGAGTTTGTGAGGGGTGTGGCTGTGTGTGGAAGAGCACAGGGTATGTTGGGGGGTTGTGTGGCATTTATTGGGTGTGGGTGTGTGGCTCTGGAACACACTGTCCTCTTCTGCAGCCAATGCAAGCAGGCAACACTGTGGTGTGGTTGTGTCGCGCTTGTGGGGTGTGCGGGAGGGTGTTGGGGGGTGTCCTAGTCCTTGTCACTTGCACCCATGGATAAATGCACACATTTTTTAGAGGCGATGCTAATCTCAAGGCATCCTTTTGCACTGTCCGGACATTACTAGAGCGGCCCCTAACACAGAAGGATTCAAATGTGCATGGAAAATATAGCGGGAAAGGACCTAGGAAGTCTTTTTATTTAACTCCTTTGCCAATGCAGAATTGTTTGCTGGGATATTGCATTTGCTCCCCATCCAGTAGTGTAAGGATGGGTGGGTGAGGGGCACATGCCCTGGGTCAAATGGAGTGGGGGCTTCTCCCTTCCATCCCCTGCTGCCCTTTCCAGCTCCAATCAGTGGCGGTGCATCAGTGAGTGAGGGGCATTGTGGGGACTGCAGTACCGTCAGGTGGCAGCAGGCACCAAGACCTGGAGTAGTTTTGCCCCTTCGATATAGGCATCTACAGCAAAACAAACGATGTAACATCTCTTGCTGAGCAGCGGGCAACTCTGCACGTGGCTCGGAGCTGCCTGCTGCCAGAGCCAGAGGCCTGAATGAAGGTCCAGAGGCAAGGTGGAAGGGAGTGGGGGACTGGCCCGGACACCGTCTTGGCCAGTTATGCCTCTGTCCCCATCTTAAACACTGGGAAAATGTTAGGACACAGCTGGTTTTTTAACAGAAATCTTAGTTTATTGTGCTTTTTATTGTTCAGTCTAATTTTTCATCGCTTACGTGAGATGAAGTCTCCCTACCCACCCACATCACAAACCACCTTATTGACCGCTTCCTGTACAAACACATTCTTAATACATTTTAGCTGATAAAGAGGTCAGACCCTCAGCTGCTGTACAAAATGTTGGTTTATTAATTTCATTTACATCAGTCAAGGATTAGGCCTCTCTCCACAATGTCTGATTCAGATTCACAGAGGCGTAGGGCTGGAAGGGACCCCGTGGGATCATCGGGTCCAGCCCCCCCTGCTCCGGGCAGGAAAGACTGCTGGGGTCCCGTAACACCAGCACAGCGTGCAACCAGTCTCCCTTTGAAGATACCCAGGGTAGGCGCCTGCACCACCCCCACTGGGAGTCTATTCCCAAGTCTGGTCACACGAACCGTGAAGAAGTTTTTCCTTCTACCCAGTGTGAAACCTTCTTCTAGGAGTTTATGACTGTTGCTCCTGGTTTTGTCCTGGGGCACTTTGGTGAAGAGATGTTCGCCTAGCCCCGGATATATTTGTAAGCTGCCACTTAACTCCCCTGAAGTCTTCTCTTTTCTAGGCTGAGCAGTCCCGTATCTGTCAGCCTGTCCTTGTACGGCTTGCTCTTCAGGCCTCTCATCAGACAAGTGGCTCTTCTCTGGACGCTCTCACGCTTCTCCACATCCTTCTTGAAGCGTGGTGGGTTACAGCGGGAGAATAATTTCCTTAGTTTTGCTTGAGATGCATTGGTCGAGGCATGCCAGCGTAGCGTTTGCTCTGCTAACTGTAGCATCACACTGGAGGCTCATTCATATGGCCAATTATGACCCTCCAGGTAACCAGATGATAATTAATCTGTAGCATTTCTACTCTAAGTTTTCAAATCTACACTGAGCAGATGTACCAGACTCTGCTAACTATAGCATCGCACTAGTGGCTCATATTCATATGGTCAATTATGACCCCGAGGTACCCCAGACGATAATGGATCTGCGTCATGTCTACTCTTCTTTTTAAAACCTACATTGAGCAGATGTACCAGACTCATATGGACTCCTAGAAGCAAAAGAACTGGATGGATTAAGGTGGCCAGAGGAGTATGTTTAATCAGAAGCCATCAGAAAGGTGCCTGGACTTGTAGGTATTCAGATAAA
This sequence comes from Caiman crocodilus, assembly GCA_030014935.1. Classification (NCBI taxonomy): domain Eukaryota; kingdom Metazoa; phylum Chordata; order Crocodylia; family Alligatoridae; genus Caiman; species Caiman crocodilus. The sequence continues at coordinate 18,987,300 of JAGPOW010001167.1, read as the reverse complement.
TATATATCCCATGTAGATTAAAAAAAAAAAAAGAAAGAGAAAACATGCTGGACTTCCAAATTACTTGGATTCATCCCGCATACAGGGAATTACTGCGAGATGAAGCGGCCTCAAACAAACAGAATGGGTAAAAATGTTACAACCGCCTGACAAGAAACGTGGGGGGAAAAAAAAAAATACACCGAGATGCAGCTCGCAAAAGGTCACTTTTCACCATCTCGTACTCTGTGCATCTCCATTACTGGTAATTCCCTTCGGTGTTAAGTAACTTAACTTAGATGTAAGCTACAACCTCTCAGCAGTCTGCTCCTCTGACAGTAATGTTCATGTTCCTGCTTTGGTCTTAAAAGAACGCATCACAGAATACTAAGCAAGCCTCCAGTTGCTGGCATATAGCGCTAGCACAGAAAGTAAATGCAGCTCTTTAGGAAAGATGCATTTCAGCCAGTGGGGCCACTCTCTGGAGATAGAGGGTAGATCTGCAACTAAACACTGCCTTCCGATGTTGGCTTCAACTGGTCAGCAAAAGGTCACTAAAATCCAAGGGACGACTTTGAATGATAGTTGAAGGGGTGAGCTACGCTACTGAAAGCCCGTTGGCCATCAGACTAGTTCTCGTTGGTTAAAAGACCACAACCAAAATGATAAACCTCCTTTTATAGTCCCAATACATTTTCTTTCAGCTACTCTAGTTTTAACTCATGCTTCTGGCAATGTCTCTCATTTTGTCCTCTGGAGAGGGCTGTCTTCTAGTGACGGCCGCCCGCCCACGAGTGCGTTAGAAGATAATGACCACACCAGATAAGCAAGCATTTCTTTCATCAAGCAGGACTTCCCTGCACCCATCACACCACCTCTCCATCACTATCGCTGTCCGTTACTGTCTTTTAACACTCAGTAACACAAATTGAAGCTGAAGCTTACAGAATTTCTTACAAGCTCTTATTCATAATCATTGCGGTACTCTACCCTGAAAAAAACAAATGGCCATTTTACTCTAGTGCATGCTAATGGGGACATCTATAACGCTCTACCAGTACACCATCCTCTCCAATTCATGTGCTATTGCAACTTGTATGTCCTGTGGGGGAAAAAAAACTTTGTGGGCTAACCTGGGCCAACTTAGTCACTTAAAAAGCATCTTCCACGACCTTAGCAAGATGTCCCATACTGTTTAAAGTATAGGAAAATAGGAAGGAAAAAATATAGCAGGTCTGAATCCCAAACATTCCCGTATTTCGCAGCTCATTGAAAGTCAGATCTGAAACTTTTCTCTTGACTCCGTCAGCCCTAGGACTAGCAGGCTGAGCAAGTGAAAACGGAAAAGGAGTAGGACAATTCAGGACATAGTTGGCACAGGCCTGCCCTCCGTCAGTCTCTGGCCTCTGTTATTGACTGGCAGTCGGGCCTGTCAAGAGCTGCTCGAGTTTAAAGCAGCTTTCAAGAAGCACCAAAATGTCCTGAAGGTCTGGCCTAACCCCAAACTCAGAGGGGCAAAAAATAGGTTTGAACCCAGCATTGCAATGCCCCTGCCACTGCACATCTCAGAGTGACCTTGCACCTGTTTGTTGAAATGCAGCTGACACTACTGTCCACACTGGCTCCAAATTCGATCCGAGGGTTAACACTACTCCCCTCGCTTTTAACCTGGGAAACCAAGAAGGGAGCGGGCAAAGCTTTGCTCACAGCCGGCTAAGCAGGAATGCACTCTAAATCAAAGCCGTAAGAACTGTGCGGTCATTGATCTTTCAAGAGTGGCTTGAGCTATCAAAGGGTTGTACAGCAGGGCAACGCACTCCCCTTGATTGAGCGCCTAGGCTGAGCTTTGAGTCAAGTGTCCCCTCTTCCAAGACCGAAGTGGAAGACCAGCTGCACAGAGCCACCCCCCAGGGGCTGATTCATTCTCTTGAATATGTGCCATTTTCTCATAATCGCAGACGCCAGGAAAATAAGCAAAGGCTGAGTGATTGATTTGCGACAAAAGAGCCCAGAAATGAAAAGGGGGGAGATTTTGGTTTTGCCACTTGATCCAGTGCGCCATTCCTCAGTCATATAGTAAATCTTGGGGGGGTTAGCAAAAGGATAGTAACCGCACTGGATAAACATGAAAGGCCAGAAGACACAGCTAGCAATATGTTTCTGCAGGGACAAGTCCCTCTCCAGTTATGCAGTAGGATCTTACCTTAATCACATCTTCATCAGATGACCTGCACTCCACAGACTCCACAAGATCAGTCACAGTCCCATCGTCCTCCACGGAGACCACCTTCACAGGGACGGCCACGGTTTTCCCAGTGAGGATTGCTGTATTTAGGATCTCTGCTTCCTGAAAGACCAAACAGGACCTTGGGTTACAAACTTTGCTCTCACTTCATCAAACACCCGTTCTCTTCTCCTTGGTCTGTCGTTAAAAGAACGAAGCTCGTGTTCATTTCCAAACGACAAGGCGAGCATTGCTGGCACAGCAGTAAGGAGAAAAGCGCAGGCCCTCGTATCACATGGAAGGTAACACTTGAGGAGGAACTTTGCATCTCACTGAAATCAAAGGCAAACCCCTTGCCCAAATCCTGGTTTTCCCTGATAAAAACTTACAAATTCTCTGAAAAACCTTCAACTTCTCTGATAAAAATCCCCAAATCCATGATTAAAATAAAAGGCTCCCCACACAACCCCTTGTTCCCCCCAGCTCTGCCATAGGGGGGCCCCCAGCTGCCAAGGTCCCAGGTCCACAGCCCCCTGCCCCTGCAGGAGGCTGAGGCTGCTGCAGCAGAGCTGAGCTTGGCTCCCGCCTGCTACCTGCCTGCTGTGGGCTCAGGCAGAGGAAGCTGGCTCCTCACTGCTGCACACACTCCCCAGGGGCCGGGGCGGGCTTGTGTCCCCCAGATCTGAGTGAGGTGAGCTGTACGCTTGGGGGGGGGACAGCTCCTTGGCGCTGCATCCATGCCCCCCAGATCTGTGCATGGGGCAGGGCGGGGGGAGAGGGGGTTGCACACAGGCTGTGGGCTCAGGCTTCCACTTTGCTGCCCTCCCCTAGGGCCCCCGCAGCCCAGCAGGTGCAACCCAGCATGGCAGGGAATAGCAGGGCCATGCAAGAAGCTGCCTGTCACTGTGAGCCCTGGACTGCCCTGGCGACGTGCCCTGTGTGTGCGTGGCTGCAGTGAGGGCAGCGGCACAGGGTCTGTCAGCCTGCAGAGAGCCCATTGCAAACCTGTAAAATCTGTGGGTGTCTCCAGTAAAATGAGAAATTGATGTTTGCCTCCAGTAAAATGAAATATCCATGGTATACTCCGTTTTCCTGTGGGAAATGGAAACCCCAGACCCCTGTTCATAAGCCTGGGCCTGAGAGCAGGCAACCAGTCTGACCACTCTAGCCACAGAGCGGAGAGCTCCTGCCCTGGAAAGTGGCAGTGGGAGGCTCTGCTGACTCCTGGACTGTCTGACAATGCCATCAAGACCCTGCATGCTTCCAGCGGTTTGGTTGGGACTAGAAAGGGGTGGGTCATAGATCCCATAAATGCCCAAGGGGCATGTGGCTGACTTGAACCCTGCCAGGGTCAGGCTCAAGGCACAGATAGGGACCAGGAAGCCCGCAGTTGCCCAAGAGGGGCAGATACAAGGCTAGAGAGCCCACACCCAGCGAGGGGAAGAGCTTGGGGTCAGGGGGCCGACAGTCTGGGAGGGGCAGCAGAAACAGGGCTAGAGAACCCACAGCCTGGAGAGGAGTTGAGATAATGGCTGGGGGCCCACAGCCCAGGAGAGGCAAAGAGGGTGAGACAAGGGTGGGAGAACAAGGAATGAGGCCCCGTTTAGTGGGGTTGGCCTAAAGGGAGTAGCTAGAGCAGAAGGACGGAGGCTGGGAAGGCCAATGCCCCAACTAGGTAGAGGAGCCCAGAGGTGGCCTGGTACTTGGGCAAAGTGCCCGTTAAAGTAATGATTGGAGACACCTGCAAGGCATAGGGCACAGCTGTAGAGGAGGTTCAGAGGCCGTGATTAGCCCCAAAGGTGATGAGTAGTGATGCTGGCACTCAAAAGTGAGATCTTACTTGGAGAGCCCTGGAGCAGCCTTCTTTTCTAAAGACATAACAACATCAAGGTATGGCAGGAGAGCTGAAGGGGAGATTGTCCAAAGAAAGCAGAGAGGATAAGGGCTAAGAGTGTGCTCCAGAGGCATTAATGACACACCTGGGGTAGGACCTTGTTACAAATCCCAGTGGGAACACTTAAATGCCTGAACCTAAGCATGTACATCCTTCTTTGCAAAATAAGGACCTAAGCAACAGAGGTTCTTACTCTGAAGGAAAAGACAGTCTCTAGACAATCGCAGGTATGTCACTCCCAGCTTTCAAGGGATTTAAAAACTGCATCTAGATCCACGTTCCAGATCCAGCCTCAAAGTTAGCCAGACTCTCCATTCCAAAGACAGGACATCGCTGCATGCTGCCAAACCCTTCCTGGTGTAATACAATATATTGTAAACATTGCTGCTTCTTAAAGGCGCAAACTCTTTTATAAAAGAATTAAGCCTAGCATGTGTAAAAAAACACTAATGCTGTAAAGTAGGATCATGATTTCCTACCAGCACGTGTCAAATCACCTGAACTAGTCAGAGGAGACAAATCCATCTGCTACATCTGGAGACTACAAAGCAAAACCCAATACTCTACAGAATCTACACAGCAGCCAAAAGTAGTTCTTTCTCCGCGGTTTTCAGAAATTCCACCTGTGCATATTTGGAGGACTACTTCTTTAGACACCTGGTCTGCATTTCTCATTTGAATGGAGAAGTGTAACAAGCTTCTACTCCAATCTAAACAGCAAGGGCCGTGACAAATGCTGCTTCAGTCATTTGTTTAATGGCTAGAAAGGGCTTAATGTTCCCATGGTGAAAGTACATAAAAAATTACTTAATTCCAAGGAAACAAACATGATACTTATTCAGCCTATAGAGAGATTTATAGTTCAAATTCTCAGCATGTAAGAGCTATAAATCTAAATATTTAGTAATTTAAAAGTGTTACTTTCTGCTCTTTAAATGATACTGGAATCTTTAGAAGAATTATTATGTTCTTTGTCCATAACTAACAAAGATTATAGGAGACATGATACCAGGGGAATACAAGACGGAGTACTTATGGGCCTTGCAAAGCTATAGCCTAGTATTCTGTCTACTAAAAGTTGATTCCTGGAATAGCTGTAATTAGATGCTGGGTTCTTTTTTTTCCCCCATAACCATTATGTAATGCATTTTGATGCACGTCTCTAATTCCTGCACACCAAAACCCAATAGTAATCAAATAAAATAATAATAACAACAATCAGAGACAAGAATTCATCTTCCTGTAATGGGAGCGAGAAACCAGGTCATTTTTATTCTGAAATTGCCACCCTGTTAAACAAAAATGGTGAAGGTTTATTAAGGACAGTCTCAGAGTCAGGACTGTTTGCCAAGTGAAAAGATTCATACTTAACCGCTGAAGGTATAAAACCCTTCAGCAAAAAGGCATTCAGAAGATGTAGACAGTAAGCATCTTTTTAAGTAGAAATTCAGGAGTGAACACCTATTAGTCTTTGTGCTTTAATTGGTAGTACCCCCGCAATTTAATTTCCCCTAGGATGTCTTATGCCCTATAATTCTGTGGGTGAAAAAAAGAGGGATCTTAATAATGTCTTTGTAAATCTTAAAATTCCCGCCCCCCCAATAGCTCTTTCTCCAAACTATGACTATAACGTTTCCCTTAATAATAGCTAGCTATATAAAAAACAGATGAGTAACTCAAGCTTAGTGTTTGAAGCTCTGCACTGAATTTGCAATGGGGGCATTTTGTTTTGTATTAAAATACAAAGAGGTATTTAGTGGCAGTCATTAGTGGTCTCTCTGAAAAGCAGGATTACAGACTATTTTTCCGCAGTCCCCCTTGTCCTTACCAACCACCAGCACCAGAAGCAATACTGAACACGGTCACCAGTTTCTTTTCAGAAAAGACCCACAGGCATGTTCCTTCCAAATAACTTCGACTGATCTGCATTTCCTGGTCATCAGTTGTGAGGAGGAGCAGAAAAATACATGGAAGTTTCAAATCCGTGCCATGGAAACTGGTCCCTCGGAAATGTAGCTTCTGATTTTGATGGCACGACTCTGCATTGATCCGAAGGAACCTGAGAGCAGAATGTGGCCCTCAATCTCCAGGCCAGAAGCTACACATGTGACTATGATTAAAAGGTTGTTTCATTTATTGCACAACATAAATTAATATTGAAAGCACCGGAGAAAGCAAATTTCTGTTCAATAAACTGCTTTAGTTCTTTCCTTTATGCAGTACAAAAGGAAATAAGTATTGAAGAGCCGCTGAAACATTATAAATGATTTGCAAGTGGGGCAGACCTTAACACAAAATCACATGTATCCGTTTAAATTAGAGGACCATATTTATGAAGTTTAAGGCTAGGGACAGAAATTACACATAAACCAGTATATAAGTGATCAGAAACCAGTTCAGTTCAAACCTGTAACACAACAGAAGTTCAGTGCACATAAGCTGCTTTCAAAATGGCCCAAACTGGTTAAAGAGAAACCTGCATGGATGTGATATCAGACTTAACTGATTTAGGTTAAATCAGTTTATTGAACTTCTGTCCCAGATCCCCTCCAGATTCTAGCTGACTCACAGTCCCCCAGCATCTCAAGATGCTTTGTACCCCCCCCCCCCACAAACCCCTCATGTAGGGTGGGTGGGCTGGCCTTGGCCCAAGCTGTCTACGCTAGCTGAGCAGGGAGCCGTGGTCTAGCACCCTCTGGTTTCTGGCCTGGGCCGCTGCAAGCATGTGGCTGCATCTCCAGAATCAAAAGTGAATGTCTGTTCCCTTGCTTCTTGGTTCCATCTAATCAGTTTAGACTAATCTGTGAAGATTGAATCAATTCAGCCTTGGGCCTTTTCATTATCTGTACTTTACCTAGGTGTCTAGTTTGTAAAAACACATGCATCCATTTTATTTCCACTGGGTATCATTCTTTGGAGATAAAACTTTCAGGTTGTAACAGGGAAGAGAATAAAACAGTTATCAAAGCCTCTTCAGGTCGAATGCATGCCACCAAGTAAGAATGAAGAGTCTGCCTTAGACCTCTTCTACTTAGCACCTACCGAGACTCTCCAGTTTTCTGAGACTTCCCATCTATCAGCCTCCAGAGTATTAATCTAGGGTGCCACCTCGATCCCACTGCTTTCTGTTTAAATGAGGTCTAGTTCGTCCTCATCAGCTGGCAGGAGCCATTTTAGCTGTACCACTGAATCCATGCCTCAGCCGCGCATAACTAATTTCAAATCTTATTTAGCATCAAGTCTCAGAATTAAGAAGCTAAGTGACAGCTGTTTAATTAACTCCTTAAGCTGATTAGACAGCATTACAGAAATCCCCCCAAGGAAGAGTTTATAACTGTCAAGAGAGCCTAAGGCCATGATAATGCTTCTGTTTAAATTTAGTAAGCTTCTAAACCAATAGACTATAAATGCTCAACATGCTCAAGGATGTGGTCAAATACAGTTTTTTCCCCCCCTTACATTAACCACTGTGAGGACAGTAACAAAAATGAGAAGAATGTAGAAAGGATTTGAGACACAGGAAGGCAGGAGAGGAAAAATAAATCAAACAGACACATATCTATGGAGCGGCTTGTGTTCATTAATTCCTACCCTCTAATATTTGATTTATATTGGATTAGTACCAGACCTTGGAGCAAAACCAGGCTCACACCTAAAATGCAGAGTCATCTCCCAACTCTTTGTTGCAAAGACAAAGCCTTGTTCACGAAGCTTAAATCCACCTTCGGCTGTGACATGATGGCAGCTGAAGCACAAGTTTTAAAACCAGAAAGAATAGCTTAGTTACACGACGGAGCAGCATGGGTCGAATGATCCAAAGCAATTTTGCTTGGCAGAAACACACTATCATCAGCTCCAACCATCCTCAAATCATAAGTCACATCACAAGTGTCCTGAAATTGGCTTTAAAAAACATGCAAGAATCTTTGTGGGTGATACCTTTTACTGGAGCAACTCCACAGCCGGGATACAAGACGAATGCAATGCATGCTTGTCTAAATCTATCCCAGACATGCAGTTGGGCCAACAAAAGGTATCCTCCACAAAGATCCTCATCTCTCACATATTTCCTGGACCATCACGGCTACAATACCACTCCAACACAACTTAAAAAGTCTTTTTTTTTTTTTTGGTACAAATACATTTTTAGCCTGTTTAATTTTCCTTGTGGTTTTTGAGCCTTCTGGGTGCACGGAGGTCATGCTTTCCAAGTTTCCTCTGCAGCTGGAAACTTCCCTTTGGAAAAAAAAAGAGCACTGGGATTCTGATGTATCATGACTCAAGGAACTGGGGCTTCACAGAAACCACCCTTTTTTGTGAAACGTGATAAAATTGCAGGAGTTGGAGCCACTGACAGCTCTCCAGAGGTGCTGGTTAGCACAAATGCAGGAGTTGAAAGGGCACCATGAACTATATGTGAAATAAAAGGAGGGAATTTTCCTCTACTTTATTGCTTACTTTATGCATTTGGCAGCCCTTGGTATGTAATTAGTTTCAGGGTTTCCCACGAACAGGCAAGACTGGTCTCGATTCAGAAAGCATCTCCTATGCCAAAAGCAGGCGCATACGTCCCGCCAAATGGGAGACTAAAATGAAGTACATAGGGAATAGGGAAAAAGTGAAGTCTGCGCTTTAGTCTTTTTCCGAGCATCCTCCTCTGCTGACTTCATGGGTCTTGTACACAGTAAATGGGAAGGGAAATACACATTTATTAAAAATAGGAAAAATGTGACTGTCAACCCACAGTACATTAGGGAGACTCAGATGGCAGAAACAGTGTCTCAAACTACCAATGCTTGCTAATTCACTCTGTTTCAAAGACAAAACTTCAAGCTGATGGAGGCTTTCTAAGGGTAAACACACAAAATCCCTTCTCTATCAGGACACCTAGTCCAGGTACTACCCCATCTCCCTGCCTTCCCAAACAGTCAGGAAAAAGAACCATAATGCTGCAGTGCACCGTAACGCAGCGGTGCCTTCAAACCCAGCATCTCAGAAAAATTCATGTTTCAACCAAGTCTCACAACACCAGTGGTAGGTTGCACCATCCCATCCAGGATTGTGGACAACGCTGGTAGTCAGATTATTGCTGAACAGATGAGGTATTATCACTTGTGATCTTCAAAGTCTGTAAAATTACAATATGAGAAACCGGCTCCTGGGGACAGGATGACTTGGCCATCTGGTGTATCTTTCCTGAAAATGTGGCAGGCATCCTGTTGTAAATGTCTTGGGCACAAACAAGGGCTCAATTAGTCCTGAGCAACAGCACAGCAATTAGCAAGCCAGACAAGTATCAAGGAGAGGAGGCTGTGGATGCCTTAAATATTATACAGGTACATGCTCCAGGATGAAACATCTAATCTCTTACCATACATCCTACTCAGGATCTAACCTCTCCTTTCATCATGGCCAATGAGCAGTAGCGTATTTTGACGTAACAGTAAATACTAACCCTTAAGAAAGGCAACACGCACACATATATACACGCAACCAACCATATCCACCCCCCACACTGAGACAATCCTTGCACACAAGCATACTCCCAGGCCAGATCCAGAGCAGGCACATGTGGTTCACGGTGCCACAAATCTCTTTGCAGCGTCACAAACCGCACGTGTTGCACGTTAAACTGTGCCCATCACTGCTAATTTGCTACTGGGATTGCCAAGTAGCAAACAAGCAAACAAACAGGAAAAAAGAAGGTGTCACAAAGCATGCCCAAGTGCCATGTGCCAGGATGGACTCGGAGACGGGGAAGCAGGCAGCCCAGGACTGCCTGTTCCCTTGTCTCTGTGTACTGAGGAGCCCTGACTCTGTGTCCCAGCCAACTGGGGAGTAGCACATGGAGAGGGACGGTGGGAAAGGGAACAGATAGCCCAGGGGTTCCTGCTCCCCCATCTCCGCATGCTGTGGAGCCACCACCTCGAGGCACCCTGTGCCCCAGCCAGTCCCTGTGCCCCCCAGGGCGCAGCATCTGGAGCAGCAGGACCAAGTGTCCTGCTGCCAACCGCATGAGCAAGGGTTTGCACTGCAGCACAAGGTAGTGCTATTACTAGTTGTGCTCCTACAAACGCATGCCCCTGCTCATGCAGACGCAGCCCAAGTCGTCAACTAGAAATAACTTGTACTGTGTCAAGTTATCCTTCAGAAAGTCAGTATTTTAAATGGTCTAAAATGTTCTTTGCAATCTTTCTCTTCAGTGACGTTCTGAATAAAACTGATGATCTAGGCTGTTACTAAATGTATGTGTAATAGATATACGTAATACAAGAAACGAACTAGCCTTGAGTCAACTGAAGAATGCTCAAAACTTGACATTTGGCTACTTTCCCCCTTTTGAAGCAAAATGTTGCCCAATTTCTCCAAAAGAGGAGTACAGATAATGACTGATGGTGGCATTCACTCGGTAAGTCAAGCCACTTGATTCAGCCCCCCTCAAAACAGGATCTCTCCAAATATTGAACCTCTATACTCCATAGCCCCAGGTCAAATCATAGTGGAAGAGGGGAACAGCTTTGGTAAGGACAAGCAGAGAAACAAAGCCAGTGAGATGCACTGTAAGCACAGCTCCCATTGCTTCCACTTGGACACGGACAACAGCGAATAACTGGATTTTGCTCAAGGGAAGAAGGCGGCACATGAGCGCTCCCCAGACCGCGTGTTCCTCCTAATTGTTACGGCACCGTTGGCATGCAGGGAACATTCCTGATGCAAAATTATTTTTAGCCTCGGTGGGGAAGCTGACCTTTGAGAAGTACTCAGGGTGACTTATGCGCTGAGAGATGAAATAAAGGCGCTTTCATCTCTGAATACCAGATAGGATGCATCACACTCGAGTTAAGAGTTGAAACAAGAGAAACCAATATCTGTGACCTCTATCTGCAGTTGATCCTGAGTTTTATTGTGTGAAACATGACAGCTGGATTTAAAAAAATGGGAAAGCAGGACCCTTAAGATTATGAACAATAGCATGAAACATGCATCTCCAAACACGTTTTACAAAATCAGATGTTCCCTGTCAGAGTTAGGAGTGACGGGGATGCACCTTTATCAGACGTGATAGGGATGTACCGCACTGCCTGACCTGGTAGATGCCCGTGACTGTGGTAGATGAATATACCAAATGAACAACGGAAAGGAATATTTACTTCATGGCCTTGCAAATTTACCATGGGATTTTAACTTCCAGCTGGATTTGTTCTGGCTTTTGCGGATCCCACAATGAGGCAAAGGTAGAAACTATGGCTGCAAATTTTCACAATTTCATAGTTGCTAGGGGCTGGAAGGGACCTTACAGATCATCGAGTCCAGCCCCCCTGCGCCTGCAGCTGCTCCTGGAGTCAGTGTCAAACGAAAGGTCCCCAGAAGGAAGGAATAGCCCATCCTCTTATTATTTTGTTCAATAATTAGGCCTAAGTCCTAGACCACCATTTCCCCATGCCATCCTCCCCCCGTTTACCCCGCATCATCTCAACACTGTCCTTGTGTGGTAAGAGCAGGATCTCTTTGGAGAAGCTAATCCAGCCTTTCAATCTTTAACTTTTCCTTTTTAACTTTTGCTTTTAGTACCAATTTTTACATAAGGGCTTTTATTATCTAGGACAAGTTACAAGTATGAATGTACGCATGGATGTCTTTAATAAGCCTCTTCATAAGTACCTGCTTTGATACAGTTACTTTGCGGAGCAAAACTAAATATTTCAAGCATCCACTTTCTATTGAGGTTTCCTGGCAGCAGGTACTATATAGATTTAACCCGAAGACTGATGGAGACTAACAAACTAATTAGCAAAGGGGCAGTCTCTAACCTTAGTGGTAAACTACCAAGTGGTATTAAATCTGTTTCGGAGACAGGACAGGTGGGATCAAACTCTCAGACCTTTCTTGGTGTTTGGATTTTGAAAAAGCTACATTTGAAACCCAGAAATAAATTTGACCTGGAGCAAATTGATCACGCCTCCTTAAAGTCATGACTTCTAACTCTGCAACAACGTTAGCATACTCGCGGCAAGTCAGGCGCTGGTGTTTTGGTGGTTGTCAGCGATAAGAAAGCTATGATGACACCAGAAAACTGTCATGTACATTGTTTGCTTATCAAAGTCAGACAACTGTGCTAGTTCTGAAGTCGCTGAATGGCAAAGCTGAGATTCTTTAGAGAAATCATTAATTAATTTCCAGGCTTCAGAATGTAAGTCCATGAAGCTCTGTACGCATATTTGATTTGGGTCTCCAGACACTGTGCGTTAGCTGATAATCAAGAGTGCTTGCTCTTCAAAAAAATCTCGGGTAGGTTTTCCTCTCCACTTTTTCGTTACGGTGCTTTTATACATCACCGCAGGGGGAAAAACATACATCTGATTGTCAAAGCAAGCAGACCTTTCAGAAGAGCAAAGCTAGGGGTTCTGGCCTAAGGTACACAACTATACCAGTTTATCTGATGATGCTGAATTGCGGAGACTGGGGAAGCTCGTAGGGGCACATCATACAAAAGTAGCTAAGCCCAATCAAAATGTCATACCTGGAGCCAGCAGAGTGGCTCACAGATTGATGTGCCTAGCACGCTGCTTCATTTAATTCTCAGGCCAGCAGTTAAGAAATTGGATGCAGAGGGTTGGGGCCCTAAGGGGGCTGTTATTCTGTACGGGGTGAAAAATCGGGTAGCATTTAGGGATTCCCAGCAACAAAACGGAAGCTCGAGGATATCAACTCACAGACAACAGCCAATCGAGGCCCTAGAAATGCAATCTAGCTCGGTAAACATTTGCCTCTGTGCTGTGAAGTTCAGCAGAGCTACAAGGGCTGGAGTCTAACTGAGGCTATAAACAGACATTGCCAAATCAAGCAGATCAGCTGCGCCAGGATATTGCCTGTTGTCCTACAGGGCTGCGCCCCCTGCTGCCCCCAGGAGCGGCTGGGGCCTGATCCTGTGGGACAATATGTATCTCTGCAAGTGGGAGAACCCAGAGAGGCACTCCTGGAGCTTCAGGGGCATGATTTGGGTCCTGAAGGCCCAGGAGCACCTACCTGGGGTAGCCGGAGAGTGCGGGCAGCTCTGGGCTTCCTGTGCTGCCCCGAAACAAACAGACATCGGCCGGAAAAAACAGCACAAATTTATAAGTTGGCTCTGCCACGGTTTTTGGCATTTGCAGTGCGACAAAGGACCCGGATGTCTGTTTGCTTAACTTTTGTGCTTCCATAAAGAGTGTTACGGCAACACAAAGACAATGCCTGTTTCCAGCCTGAGTGGTACAGCTGTCTTTCTGAGGAGATGCTGTGACTCCTTCCCTTCCCCCCTGCAATTTTTTTTTCTGGCCCTGCTTCATGTGATCTTGCATTTCCATTTTTCTCTTTTGTGGGCTGCTTGACTCTTCTGGTGTCTCCTGCATAGCTGGTGCCAGTGCCATCCTCGTCGCAGTCACTGATGTGGAAGTATTCATGAGAGCACGGAAGGAGTGTGCTGTTCTTCAGTTATCACCATCTGGTACAGAGCACCTCAGTTCAAGATGACTGGTTGGAGCCAATTAATTTGTTACAGCCTGCAGATCCAGAAGTTGGAGTCAGCTTCTTACACTCTGGTGTGCCCAGTGGATGCCAATACAGCCGAAAGCCGAGTTGTTTTAGTAGCAAGGCTACGTTGCTCACCTGTGTTAATGACGCCCTACCAATAGTCAAAATCTTCTTCCTAACCACAGGACTCTGCCTTTGCAGGGATCTCTAGGGATCAGTGATATGAAGAATGTCCTAACCAGCAAGCACAGATGAAAATACGCTGGAACAATCCCAAAGGCCAACCACACTTTCCATCTTAAGTATTTCTGAAGTGCCCAGTGCTGGGATGAGTGCTTTCCTAATCCTCTGTGCCATAGTGGAACTAAGCCTCAGCACCGGGCATCTAGAAATTTAGGACATCCATTCTGAGTCCCCAAAGCTACGTAAAACATGCAGAACAAAAGCAAATTCAGGTTTTTGTTCTCGGATGTTGTTTAGATCCTTCCAGTGTTTTGTCAGCAAACCTATTCACACTTGAAAACAATTGCGATACAAGCTTGCAATGTGTGATGATGAGGCTGCTGAGCCCTGTCTATCAATGTTTTTTATAAGGCATTTCATTTGTACTTTGAAACATCACGGGTACTTCACTGCAGTGAGGCATTCGGTTATTTGCAGAGAATAAACCAGGGCCAACACCGTCTTGGTGACTCATGTTTCCTTGGTATCCCGTCTATTTGTGCTGACCCATTTGAAGGTTGATGCACACATGGGCAGAGATATGATTAAGCACATCGGTGTGGCTTTACTTACCGGGTACATGGACACAGAATGCATCTCCTCTGTTGCTGGATATGCCCAGCGAGTGGTATCTACTTAGTGAGCAGTACTGAAAAAACCAACCTCCTTGCCCCACCCTGCCTACCTGCTCTACTAGTTCGTAATGATGTCACTGGAGAAAACAGACAACATTTCATTTTCAAGCAAATGGAAACTGGATTTACTCAAATCCAAGATTCTTTTTTCCTGCATTCACCATGGGGAAAAAAGACCCTCATCTTTATGTAAAAGCGAGGGGGCAGGTGGTTGCTGTGGCTCCCAACTCCACCCCCAACCCTGATCTAGGCTCAGGGTTAGAGTCCGAGTTGGAGATGCAGCCACTGCCCCTGCTTCTACCTGCCTCCCACAGCCCCCTACCAACCATCACTTACCTTCCACCGCATCTCTGGCTCTGGTTCCAGTTCCGACCTGGGGTCAGTGCTAGAGTTGGGCCTGCCACCACTACAACCACTACTGTTTGATTGGGCTGGAGCCACAGCCACAGTGAAGAATAAGCAGAGGCACAGAGAGACCAAGTCGAGGGGCAGGTGTTGGGAAGGCAAGCGCCAGGGGATGTAAATGCCAGGAAGCACAGGCATGGTGGGGGCGGATAGGAGACGGCACAAGTATCAGCGGACAAGGTACAGGTGGGTGTAGGCACTATGGAAAGGGGCAGGTAGCAGGGCAGCAAGTGTTGGGGGCAGGTAGGGGAGTGCAGGAACCGCGGCAGGAGCGTGCAGCAGCAGGGAAAGAGAGGTGATAGGGGGCAATGGGATGAGTGACTCCCCTTCTGCCTGTCTGTTCCCCCACTACCTGTCTACCTGCCCCTCCTTTCCCTGCTACAGCAGTAGAGGGGGCATGAATTTCACATGACCTTCCAATAATTAAATCCTATGCATGGAAAAATTATCATAAATTTATCAATTTCCCATGTATAGAATCTAATTTGGGAGGGGGGGGTCATCTTGGATTTGGGTAAATACGGTAATTTCATGTATTACAGTTCTCCTGCTTCCTAGTCATTTACAGATCATGCACTGGAGAGGCGGGCTGAATGTCTGCACATAAACTTCCCAGGAACACAATGTTATTGTGCTCTATAACGTATTAAGATGGAGTTTCAGATATTCTCTACCTGCTCTCCCTATCTTCAATGCCTACCATTCAGTTTTTCCTGCAAGTATAACCATTCACCTCTGCAGTCTGCCTCCTTAGCTGCCTAAAAGAAAAACTCTTTTTTAAATTGAGTTTTACGAGAACTCTCTTTAAATCCCACTCTACCCTAATGTCTACAGGATGCTGAGAATATTTGGACAGTTGATGAACCATGACTACAGTCAGTGAGTTTTACTCCACAGCCTCTCCCCATTTGTCAGCTGTATGCTGTTTAAGCCTAGATTGTAAACTCTTTGGGGCAAGAAATGTCTTTTGAATGAATGTTTGTTCAGAGTCAGGCACAATGGGACACTAATCCCAGTTGGGCCTCTCCAGGAAGCATTGTAATACGAATAAATGGTGTTCTTTCCCCAAGCATCCATCTCCATCCCTGCCAGGGTTTTATTTCTGCCAGGCGGTGACAGAGTCTTACAGCCTTGTGGGTTGGCTTCTCAGTGAAGGAAGTCAGTGATTCTGGCTCTGTTCTGAGTGTCGTTTGCTATGGTACGCCAGTCCTGAAATGGGGGCGATCATAAGGAGCATGCAGACAATCCTCTCCTCCAGGAATTTCAGTCCAACACCAAGGCCTCCCAAAGTCAAAACGTGGTCATGCTCCAAGACAAAGAACGGCATGCAGCAGCACCACCAGGTGCGACCTGCCAGAAGTACAACACCAGTAGAGCAATACAACGTAGGACTCAATCGTCAGAAACCCATAACGGGGATTTGTATTGTCCTGTGCATTTTCCAGAAGGAAAAGTGAGATGCAAATAGGTTAAGTGACTTGTCCTAAGTTATATCCAAGTCCTTCTCATGGGAAGAAAATCAAAAATTCTGAATCCGGGTTCCTAGCTCTTTTGTGTCAAGCGCATATGCAGGGTTGCTATCAACCATGTTTCCATAAACAATACAAGAAGTCTTTTAAATAAAAAAAAAAAAAATCAAGTAGCTGCGAGACCTGCTCTAATTGATACACCACAGTGTCTTGTGTATCAGCATCCTCGTGCTTCAAAATGGTGGCAGGGGTGCTTGAACTAAAGTTTGTTCAACAAGCTTTAGTTCAAGCACTTTGCTACCATTTTGAAGTGTGGGGATGATAATACAGGAGACATGGAGGCTAATTGCCACGCTCCAGCAGACTTGACTAATCGAGTCTGCTCTGACATGCTGTAATTACAGTAGCGCATTGGAGCAGCATGTGTACAAGCAGCCTCTAATATGAAGTACTAAATTAATATGCATTAGGCTCGAATGCATAGCAGTGCAAGCACGTTTTTTAGGTAATGCTTAATGCACAGTAGCCTATTTCACTGTGCATTAGATTAATAGCACGTGCCACTTTACATACTACTTTAATGCACGGTAAAGTAGGCTAGTGCACATTAAAGCGCATCTGTAGACATGTCCAGAGAGAAGCAAATAGGCTGCTTTGCAAGGGAACTTACACTCTCCATGTTGTGAGTGTCATGTGTAGCTGATTATAACCTTATGGCTAGCAGCACTAATACCCCATGGGCATATCTACACATGTACTTTAATGCACAGTAGACTATTTTTTGAGCGTTACAGCATCATGTAAAAAACCATGCAATTATGCTAATGTGCAGTAAAATAGCCATTAAGCATCACTTAAAAACCATGCACATTTGTTATTGCACATAAAGGCAGCCTAATGCACGTATGGTTAGTACCTCACATTGGAGGTACTAAATTTAATGCGTATAAGGAAAAGTGTCTTATTGCACATATAAGACGCACCCATTGAGAGCTCCCTACCATCAAGCAGGAAGCAGTCAGAGCTAAAGCCCAGCCAGCACCTGTCCCTGGAATAAAAACTGAACTCAAAGTGAAAAAGGGAAAAAAAAAAAATATGAGCAGATTCATGCCAGAGCAGCAGGGATGCCTGCAGCTAACTGGCTCTGCTGGGCTGGT
Source organism: Caiman crocodilus (assembly GCA_030014935.1). Lineage (NCBI taxonomy): Eukaryota > Metazoa > Chordata > Crocodylia > Alligatoridae > Caiman > Caiman crocodilus. The sequence continues at coordinate 18,969,805 of JAGPOW010001167.1, read as the reverse complement.
AATTAGCACTTCATTCAATGAACTTTTAACAGGGACGCAGAAATAAATTCAAAGGGACAACGAGAAAAAATATGAGTTCCCAGATTGCAGCTTCCATAGGGTATATGAGGTGGAAGCTTGGTCTTGCACATTCATGGATGATGTGAGTGAGGATACCATACACGTGCGGAGCTGGGAGGCCACAACACTTCTTTATTTGCAAAAGATCAGTGCTGGGGTAAGTTGTGCTCTTTAATGCACAGTCCCCAGCAAAGCACTGTGTTGGATGTTACATGCAGATTTAGCACTTACGGGGTCTTGTGGATGGAGAGAAGGTAGCGAACCCATTTACCTCTGTTTTGATCATTTAACCTTGGAAGATTTATGGCCAGTTGTTTTTTCCACATGAATCTGGCACTGCTATAGATTTACATGAGTGGTTAAAAAGTATTACCACTTGGGAAATCAAATCCCTAACAGCGCCATAGAAAAGCTATAAAATAAAGCTAGACAGACAGAAGAATGATCAGAAATGCCTTACAATGAAAAGAATTAATACCAAAGAAAAAGAGCTGTTGGACATTTGTAAATGTAGCTGCGGTAGGCTGAAAACAGAGAATTCAAAAAGCCATTAGAAAAAAAGACATGACGAGTCTTGTAATAATATCCTGGGAAACATGCACACGACAGTTTCAATGCCTTTAAGACTATATTGTATGTTCTGCAACAATTATTTAATGTCTAATCCTTCTGGAGTGATTGCTGCAGAATTTATGTTAATGTCAATCCAATGTGCTTAAGACGATAAATCTAGACTTGACATTAAATGATGTTTTGTACCCAGACCATTCAAAGTGTTTCCATAATCTGATGTACAGAAAGAACCGCATATGCAGCTTTACCTGACGACAATGTAAAACTAATTGCCTCCATCTCACCCTCGGCTAAAAGTGGGGCAATACTGGCTAGTCTTCCAAATGTGCAGAGACCGCAAGCCAAAGAAATATAGGACCCATGCACAGCAAGGTGATTAATTTATTGTCCTGGTTCCATTAGGTAGTTTCTCTAGGATTTAATTAATTGCTATCAATAATAACCGACTAGGATTTGGACTGAATATTTTATTACACCGTTAGTGCTCCTACTATAATGCTATGAACCTCTACCACTTTTCAGTACCATCTGTTTAGCTGAAAGGAATCGTCTCTATACACTTGCTATTAAACTGTAAGGTAAGTGCATACTTTTCAGACTCCCAGACCCTTAGAGGGATATCATGGCTGATCTTCTGCAGAGGCCTGATCAAATACACTGAAGTCAGTGGAAAGGCTGTGGCTTTAGTGGGCAAAGCAATTAGCGGGGATCCCAAGGGACTTCTGTACCCATTGAGTTAAACAGCAAAATCTCACTTGCTCACAGGAGCAAGACTGGGCACAAAAAAATCCTCCGCCTATGATTGGATGAAGCGTACACTGAGCCAAAGGCTAGCACAAGGTCTTGAGGCCTGTAGTTCAAGTTACAAATGTTGCAATTTCACACAGCATAATTTTTCAGAAACTGTGGATTTTGACCCCATCCAATGCAAGATACTTTACTGCCAACTAAGAGTCATCTTGGTCCAATAAATAATGTTGCCTGTCCAATTTGGTACTTCATCATCTCTTCACAGGCTAGATAGATGGCTGCTGGACATTGCCTTCCAAAGCAGGAAATGGTTGCAATGGGCTGAGTACTGCAGATGTGAGGCAAGCTTATTTATTGGATCAAAAACCAAACAAAAGAGGTTTAGTTTCCAGTGAAAATTGCTCCTAGCTTAATGTGGCCCAAAAACGGACCGCTATTTGTTTTTTGTTTGTTTGTTTGAAATGCATTTAACCACCATATGGATGTTTGTCATCGTGCCTCAATGACGAGACAGCTTTATGTAGTGATGGCCTGGTCGCATGGAAGTAAATGGACGGCTATCAATAAACTTCAACAGGGGTTGGATAAAGTTATGCTTGACTGGGAGAGTTTCACTGTAATACATTTGTGTTACAGTGCCTGACTAATCTAGTCTCTTTTTATGACCAGGTTACAAAACACCTGGACGCAGGAGTAGGGGTTGACGTTGTTTATTTAGACTTCAGGAAGGCCTTCGATACAGTATCCCACCCCATACTGGTGAACATGTTAAGATGATGTGACCTGGATGACTACACAGTCCGGTGGGTGGCAAACTGGCTAGAGGGTCATACCCAGAGAGTCGTAGTGGATGGGTCGGTATTGACCTGGAAGGGTGTGGGCAGTGGGGTCCCGCAGGGCTCAGTCCTTGGACCGATACTCTTCAATGTCTGCATCTGTGACTTGGACAAGGGAGGAAAGCATACTCTGTCCAAGTTTGTGGATCACACAAAGCTATGAGGAGAAGTGGACACGCCGGAGGGCAGGGAACAGCTGCAAGCAGACCTGGACAGGTTGGACAAGTGGGCAGAAAACAACAGAACGCAATTCAACAAGGAG
>JAGPOW010001167.1:18937132-18967224 GCA_030014935.1 Caiman crocodilus | reverse complement strand
CTGGACCTCTTCAGCCTCCACAAGAGAAGGTTGAGAGGTGACCTTGTGGCTGCCTATAAGTTCATCACGGGGGCACAGAAGGGAATTGGTGAAGTTTTACTCATCAAGGCGCCCCTGGGGGTTACAAGAAATAATGGCCACAAGCTAGCAGAGAGCAGATTTAGACTGGACATTAGGAAGAGCTTCTTCACAGTTAGTGGCCAAGGTCTGGAACGGACTCCCAAGGGAGGTGATGCTCTCCCCTACCCTGGGGGTCTTCAAGAGGAGGTTAGATAGGCATCTAGCTGGGGTCATCTAGACCGAGCACTCTTTCCTGCCTATGCAGGGGGTTGGACTCGATGATCTATTGAGGTCCCTTCTGACCCTAAGTTCTATGAATCTACGAATTTTCTCCTAGCCACACCTTTCTTCTAATTCTCCTTTGAACCTCTGAAAACCTCCCCCATCATCTCCCTGTGGCTCAGCTCCTCACTGGTATAATGGGAGTAGGTCCAATTTCTTCTTTTCTCTTGTCTGTTTAGATTGTAGACCACTGGAGGCAGGGACAGTCCCTTACCATGAATATATGTAGGGCTTAACCCAACATAGTCCCAATCCCACGTTGGAACTAACTATTATCATCGTCCCACCAAGGGTAGCCAATCGTTTGGTGGTTAGAATATGTGAGATTTATGAAACTGAGGTTCGAGCCCTTGTTCCAAATAGGGCAGAGAAAGAACTTAACCCTCACTCTCCCACATCCCAGGGGAGTACCCTACATTAGATGATTAACTGCAGTATTGAAGTAAAAAAAGCATTGCTTTTGCCTTTCTATGGAATGGTAATATGAGTGAAATAAATGAATAAAACGGATGCAGAAAGGGAAAACCACTTCTTAATCAGCTCTGACAATGAAGTATCAGGCACACATTTCTTGACTGGTTTGCTTCGTTGTTTTAAATTTAGTATAGGTCCCCTGATGGTGTGTACCTGCAGACGTGTGTGCATGCTCGGACATGTGTACATACATACAAGCGTAGGCATTATGTGCAGAATGGATTAGAGGAAGGAAGGTACAATTTTAACTATTCTGCAGATGGAAACCCTTATAAGCAAGCTGAGAGTCTGCCTAGAACTCCTCTTCGTAGGTCTGGTCAGCTTTTGTCCAGTTTTCTGGGAAATCTTTTATAGGTTATTTTAACTCAAAAAATTATATTGGTTAATGGAATGGACTTTGGCATTACTGAAAAATATAAAGCCTCAGTATAAAATATTAAATTATTCTTGATGAATTCTTTTATGGGCTTGGTCTTGCAACTGATTTAATACCTCCTAGATAATTACTTCTATTATAACTGTGTCTTTGATTTTTAATTAACTGCTCAAAGTTTCTCATTCCAATCTAACGTAGCCCTTCTGAAAACAGTCAACTCTCTGTTTAGAGATTCTATTAGCGTTACGTTATAAAGTCACAAATTCAATGTGTGACTTTCCAGAACTGTGTGATCGTATAAAATATCGTGTTTATTCTTCATAGTTATCTTTTCTTAATTCTCTGCTTCAGTCTCGTGTACACTGTCATTTGTCACCTCATTTTCTTATCACTGGTGCTTTTACATCATCTAAGTCTGACTCCTCCTGTGATATTCCCTGGCTGGTCATTGCTGTAAGCCACCCCAGATTTTCAATCTCTTCAGTGGGACAACTCATATGCGTAAAGTCAAGCACATGCAGAGGAGCTGCATGATAGGGGCTTTAGTTTCAAAGGGCACATCTACATGTGCACCCAGCTGCACGGTTGTTATCGCGCAGTCATTTAGTACTTGCAGTCCTGGCATTGCGAGGGGTTGTTTCCAATCCTACGGCGTAGTAACGAGTGGCGGCGTCACGGTTCACCCTGCTAATGCTACATCACTACAGTGATATAGCATCTCATGTAGACGTGCCCAAAAGGTCCTTACGGCAAGACTTCCATCTCATTTACAGAACTGTCTAGAACCGCAATGTAAAGCTATCTGGGTGCTTTGGGGAGTTACTAAAATAAATAATGACTAATTCTCATAATGTCCTTTGGGGCAATGAGTATATTATGCACATGACGACTCATTGTCTTCTCTCCCCAGACATGCATATAGGGGTTTAAAATTCAAATGTCAATAGTATGAAGAATAATTAATTTGAATAAAAAACCTCATTTAGCTATAGAGAAGACATGGCCTTGGAAATTAGGAGCAGCCTGGTTCTTAAAGCAGGTGCGTTGGAGCCCTAGCCATTGTAGTATTATTGACTTGCTCTGAGCCTTTATGAAATAGCTGAGACCAAATTATTCAGACTTGGGTGCCAAATGGTACTTGCCCCAATCCATATTTATGGACCTAATGAAATGACTTGATTCCATACAGGCTTGATGGGAAGGAAGTGACACTGAGCCGAGTTTGCTTGGTATTTTAGAAAATCAGGCCCCTGGGAACAAAGCCTCCTTGTTGGAATTTGGCCCTTGGTTTGAAACAGCTTTTGGCTTTAATTTCCCCGTGCTTCAGCTTGTCCACCCAGTGAGCGGGCACATCTACCTGCGCATTAATGCACCGTAGTTACTGAGCATTGAATTTAGTACCTGTAAAAATAGGTACTAACTCAATGTGCCATAGCTGGCACAATTGCACAGCAGCGCCAACGCATGCATGAATTCTACTGCACATTAGCACGGCTTTTGCCGTGACATGCTAATGCTCAGTAGATTTAGGGTACGGTGCATTTAGCATCTCATGTAGATGCTCCCACTGAGACCGTATTAATCATATATCTTTGCTGCGGTGGTGGGAGGCTTAGGGTTATTTGTCTAAGCAGCACCATGGACCTGATGGCTGAACGGCGTTCTGTACACGCTAACTTCCATCGCCGCTCTGTGGTTCTTTATCCTCTGCTGCACCTCGGAAAACCTTCGTGCCTGACTTCTATTGCTCCTCTTCACCCTCGTGTATTGGCAGTTGAGTAGGGCTGGGTGCAACGCTCATCGCAGCCCATCCCTGCCGTTCAGAAATCGGACGGGAGCCATCACGGCGGGGCATCAGAAAGCTCTCCCTGCATGCTGGGGCCAAGCGTGCTGCTTCCCCCCGTGCTCCCACTGCTGCTGGCGCAGGGGCCAGGAACAGAAGTAGGGTAAGTTTGGCACTCTGATCTGCCCACGGCAGCATGCTGCATTATCCCCGCACAACCAGAGCGGTTTCACACGAGGGGCACGTGTCATTTTCTTTCAGCTCGATATCAACACGTGTCAGATCCCAGCGACACCGTGTATCCCTTCTGAGGCACTCTGCTATCTCCTGCAGCCAGAAGCCACACGCGGTTCCAATTTCCTGCTGAATCTAATGCTGTTCTCTTCAGGGCTTTCAGGTCTTACCACGTGTAATTATCTGCTTCAACCTGAAACGCTCCTCAAGCTCCTATGTGTTAATGAACGGTATCCCAGGCTGTATGAAAAAGGTTGATCGAGCTCATTGTAATCGCACAGAATGATTATTCAGTCGGTAATATTCTTTGAAAGGCGCTCTTCAAAGAACGTCGGGCTCCGTGGAAAAAAAAAACAACCCCAAACCGGTCTGATCAGCTAGCCAGCTAAACGAGAAGGAAAGCCACCCGGTTGATACTGCAGCCCTCATTATTAGGCCCATCTCTGCTCAATTTGAAAGGTTTTCCAAGGGTTCTTTTAAATAACTTCCTATTGTCCATTAAAGGTCATGAAGACATTAATGGCTATGCGGTGGGTGCCTGGGAATATGCAGATGAACCGTGCATTGTTACAAATTTAGATTTGTTAGAGCTGAGCTTTGCCTTTTCTTTAATCAACGCATGGCGCTCGCTGAGATGCCCCGGCACCTTTCTCTCGAGACGAAACGGGTAACATAACTTCTGTTGATGAATATCAGAAGGGGGTGAAGGGGCAGGACGGCAGCCGTGGACCGCGTAAGGGGAGACGAGATGAAATAGTGGCCGGGGCTCAGGAAAAATGGGTTGAATTCCTGTCTCAGCTAGACATACCCCCAGTGATTTTAGACAAGTCACTTAATCTACCCTGTGACTTGGTTCCCTAGTCCTCAAGCAGGGGGAATACTTCCCCAATCACTAATATCACAGGGCTACTGCTAAGGATTCGTGAGTAACTGTAAAGCACTAAGGTATCACTGTCCAGGGGCCATATAAAATGCAGAGATATGAAAACTAGCCACGGATGAAAGTGGTAGCGTCCGGCTCAAGGAAAGGCTGGACTCCTTCAGCTCTTCAAGAGTATTCAGATGTGAAGGAAATTCTGCAAGTCTTGATAATTTTAGTTTTTCTTAGACAGCCTTAGAGATGCGATTGCTCTCATGGGGTTAACAAGGGCCTGAGGGTTTCAGACCAGAGACCGGCTGGCCCTTTTGCTCAGAGTTGGACTGCAGGGCAAAGGCTTACTTTGCTTTTAGCAAAATGGTCCAGTCACAGAAGTTTCCCTGTGTAACACGGTATTTTTTCACCCCTATTTCCAACACAAGAAAACACAGCCTAGGGAAAAAAAAAAAGTGCCACGTTCAATAAAAAATATGGAAGTAATTGCAGGCTGCTGCACATAATAGGCACATTTTGAGATGAAATTATTTGCATTCAGATTTGCACACAAATCACCAACGACCGTTTTTGGTCCAGATCAGCCCCTTGTTCTTTGGGGAATTTAATTAGATGTGCTGGGTGTAAATGTTCTTTCAAATGCTTAGCACAAAGCAGTGTTTTCCTTCTGTTCTCACTCCTGCGCAGCGGAGCAATTTTCCAACCCTTTCCAGTGGTGACAAATACAAAACAAACAGGCCACTACATCAAGAGCATCAGGCACTGCAATCAACGGAGCAGGACTTAAAGCATGATTTAATCCATATTCACATTGCCACTTGGCCTTCTCCAAACTGCATGTGGATTTCCAGATGTGCGTGGTATGGCGGCATCACACACGGGACTGGATGTATTTATGGCTCCCAATGACTGATGGCATTAGAGGCAATGACTCTAGAGGAAAAAAAAGCCATAGTACCCGCAAGGATACCGTCTCCAGACCAAAGTGAAAAGAGCAGTCAATGTCAGGAGCTGATTTACAATAAGCTGATGTAATCTACTTTAATTAAGTCAGCAGGTCAAAGGATTTACAGCCTCGTAGTGCCGGTAACATCCTTATAGGACCTTGTATCAGATCCAAGTGACAGTCCAGCTGAAGTAGGGTTATATACTCTTTGATAGAGCCGTTCAGTGAAAAGGGGTGTTTGTATTGGCAATGAACTTGCTGGAACCAGCTCAGTGCAGACATCCTGGTCGTGGAGGAGCCCAATGGCAGGCACAAAGTATTTCCAGGTGCTGCAATGTGCACAAATGGCAACTCTCGTTACAGCGAACTGGACCAGAGGTCTAAGGCCACGATTCGTTTGCGGCCTGTGCACCGGCCTTGGGGAAGAAGAGCTGCATGGAAGCTGTGGCAGCTTTGAGGCCAAAGCTGGCCTACCGTCCCACGATTCAAACCTGAGACAGGCAGCCATGAGTTCGAAGTCCCTGCTGGGAAAGAGAGAAGCAGGCGGCAAGGAGGTGCATGGCAGAGTTGAGTCAGATTTGAAGTCTGGAAGCATAGAAACAAAGCAGAACGTGTTACGTTACTAGCCTGCAAATGAATAATGCCTTAAACCTTGCTCCAAGGATTAAAAGCAAACGATAAGCAATGAGGCTCATAAAGCCTTCTAAGGTAGATAAATAACATGGCTGTCCTTTTTACACGCGGAGAAATTAGGAAACAAAGCCTAGACAGAATCAGTAGTTTTAGCCACGTCGTGCAGGAAGCAATTTAAAGAGACAGGATGCGAACCCAGGAGCGCTGACATTGAGTCCTCCGCGCTTAGCACCAGACCAAGATGTGTCAATGCAAGGGATGTGAATAGGTTACATAGGGTTTTGAACACCCTGCCCTTCCGCCACTGGTAACCCAGAGAGCTCTGCAGTGGAGATGGGGATCCCCGTACCGAGAGAGGACACCTGACACAGAAGATGTTGAGAAGCGCTGGACTAGACAACGCTCCAGTCCACTACCCTTAATTTTCAGGAAGGGACAGAGATGGTAGAAGGCAATCCTTCATCTTCACAGGCAGCCAAAAGAGGGGCCGTCCCTGGTTTTCTTCCCAGGGTATCGCAGCTCATTTCCTAACGATCAACGTCCAGAAGGCAGGTAGAGTTGGAGGCTCCTCTCCTTCTTCCTTTGTTTCTTGCTATCCGTAACAATTTCACATGTGTGATTGTATTGGGATTGTAAGTGTTGTCAAGAGCGGGGTCATTATAAACCTCAGGCAAAATGTGCTTTGGAAGACCACAAGCCTTAATTCTTGTCTTGTTACCATAGTTACATCTGACTAAACGGTGACACCTGAACTCTACCTTCAAGCTTTGAGGAAATGGTGGCTGGCGAAGAATTAAAGAAGCTCGGTGACTAAAACGACGGTATTATGAAAAGGGCAAGGGTCAACGTGTTTACTGTATCGACTTAAACCCTTCGTGGCACATGATGCGGCTCTATAAACTTCTTGCTTTGGTCCTGCTTTTTCCCAATCTGCTGGATTGCCGTCAATTCTTGATCAGAGCGGCAGAAGAAAATGTAATTGCATATTCAGAAGTTCTGCTTTTGATCTCCTGGAGTAGAGCGATTACAGGCAATATGTACATTAAGTGCCTAATAGCTTTATTCTGATTTTCTTTTCTTTCTTCCTGGCGAGCGAAGAATTCTGATCTACGGCTCCAGTCGCTTCCTTAATATCGCAGAACAAGCAGGAAGCCGACACGGCTCCAATTCAATAAAACAAAGTAACACAGCACCGATCGTGCGTACTTCCAGTCCCAAACTTTGCCACGTGTCAAAATATTAGAGCGACTGTTAATACATCACAAATAAGTTGCACGTGGGCTTGAACGCACGCACTTTTTGTTCAGCGCTTGCAAACTCACGAGAGGTATTCAATGACTCGTCTCACTGCTAATGCATTCGATCGACAGGATAAACTATTGTCACTCAGTCTGACAATCGCTTTAAAGGCCCTGCCATTATTTTTAACACGGCTATGTCATTGTCTTTAAACCTCTTAAAGAAGGGGTGCTACCAGCACGTTTGCCCCAGAGCAGTAGCTTTGAAATCACGTTTGAACACGAGACAGAAGGCAAGAACACGCTACCTTCATGTTTTGCCGGTCCTGTTTGACTGAGACTGCCAGAAAACTAGAAAACCTCAGACTATCAAAATACTGCGGGGCGTTTGAAGCTTTCCTTAGCTCATTGCGCTCCTAGCCCAGCTGCTGCCGTGTTTGCTCAGAAAGCAGAGACAACACCTCTTTAGTGATCTGCCAGCTAGGTACCTTAAGAGTTGCGTTTTCGAGGTAAGATGCCCAATGTGGGCTTTCTGAAGAGCTAGAGAGATATCACCTGGGACGGCATGGCAGGGGAGGATGGTGTTCACTGTCTAGAGACATCTACTTCGATTCACACGCACGTGGAAGAAATATAGCACGCTGGCCTCGTTCCGTTGTTTTTCCCAGCGTTAGACTATTGCAACCAAGTATAGCCTGATATTTTCTTCCGGTGGCTACCCCACATTTAGACGCCTGTGTACCTGCCGAGCTCAGAAATGCGTGTCAAGGTTCGTACTTTTGCATCCGGAGGTTCTTGGTTTATCTACCGAGGTGACATAAGGGAGGTGGTGTTACAGACAATTACCTCGTGGGAGCTATTCTTCGCTTGAAGGATGCAAATGAGACCCAGGCTCCAGATAACGGGCTGCGACACCAAGCCTCTGATTCAATGCCTTGTGATTTCGCTTGCTTTAATTGATGGGCCAGGGTACTGCACTTTAGCAATGCCCTTCCTCCGGAAGCGTTCATTATGCTTTGGGGCTATACTGTTATTCATTAAAAGCAAGCAGAAACCAGAGTTTGACTCAATCTGAGCTGAACTATCTTCCCCACTTTTACTGCTTAGTTTTTTTGGAATATAACAGGTAGTTCTCCATCATCAGATAACTGTTCGTGGTGGGCAGGACAAGTATTTTTAATAGGGGAGAAAAGAGGAGAAAAAGAAGAAAACAACCTAACAATCAAATGCATTACCTTTGAAGTCGGCTCCTCGCTTGGAAAAGATTACAAGGGCTCAAAAGGAGAAGATTTTAGCCTCCCCGTGTTAGAGGTATTTTCCATCCCATCCGTTTTCATCGAGTTTACTTTTTTCCTGCTCACTATTACCCTTTCCTTTATCTCTATTCTTTCCTCTTTGCAAAAAACCCACTCTCAGGACCCTGATGCGCGTGCGACAGCTGGTTGGAGCTGCTGATTGTGCGGTAGGTATTTTGCACACGCGGCTGATCGCCAGGTTAACTGCACGATACGTGTGCTAAATTAGTTTGCACACACACACACACACACCATTCCCTCCCCCCGTCACATCCCCCTCTCCTCCCCAAAAGGAACAAAAACCAAAGCGGGGACCTGCCCTGGGTCTCACTCGTGCTAGCATTACAGGGGTGAGCCCTCACTGATCCTACAGAAGTCACTCCTGGCTCGGGGAAGCCAGAGCGGACTCCGACTCCAGAAAGCCTGGCTCCACGCAGGTTCACGTTCCTTTATGGAGCAGGTCTTTCGTGGCAGTCCTTACAGGGCAAATGTGGATGCAACGAATCACGAAAGCCAACCCGTCAATCTAAACCTAACGTGCTAATTTTTGTTGTTGCTGTCGCCAGATAGCCTTCAAGGACATTTACTATAAATCTGTAAAAAGAGAGCTACTTACAGGTCTGGGATTTATAGAATGCGCTGCCTATTTGTGTTCTGTCTTTTGTCAATAGCATTAAGATTTGCAGTTTGCACTGAATTATCCGCTGACCTAAATCCTAGCAAGCTATCAAAATCTGTTTCCTAGATAAAGTCACGCCGGAGTTTGATACATTTATCAGTGCCAGGCACACAGCGATGCTTAGAAGCGTGGCTATTTTTCAAGTCTTCTTCAGCGCCAGACAAAAGGGAGGTACAAATGAATTACAACCCATTGCCACCAATGGCTTAAAATAATTATCAACTGCTTATTGTCTGGAAACACAATAACACAATTTCTGCCTCCTGATTTCCCACAAACTCCTGAATACAATGACACACTATTTATTTACCTAATGTAAAGCACCCACGTATTATACTGACAGCTCCAAAATGATTTATTGTTGTTACATTATGCTAAATAGCCTGGGTAGATCATGCCTCATTATACAAAATATAATCCATTACCATTCAGCTGAATGAGACTGGATAGGGGAAAGGCAGGGGGCTTGCTAATTGTCAAAACTGCTTCATGGTGACATACTCCCTCAGCAGTAGGCGCAAATATTTGACAAGGGGGAAAAAAAAAATCTCTCTTCTAATATAGGGCTTCCCTCCTTTCTTAACCGCTGGGAGTTAAATGGCAGACAGAAGCACGCCCATTATTTGAACACGCAGAGCTTCAATTGCTCTCCAAACAGCAGCCCGTTTCCTGCAGACCTCCTGCAAAGCCACGCGGTGTCTTGCCCACACAAGGAACCCAGCCACGGGGACAGAAGAGATTCCTCCGTTTTTCCAACTTTTTGAGTTGGTCTAATGAAAGATATCGGATTTATCTAGCGAACCCGCGTCCTTAGACCAACACGGCTGCGACCGACAGCCCTTACTCGGGCACTCAGGCATTCAGGAATCCCACCTTTCCCATCTCCAAAGCTCCGGGTCAACGCTGCGGTAGGGCCGAGGCCACCCTCTCCATCCAAGCATTTGGGATCCCCAGAGTATAAAAGCTTGAGATGCTACAGCTCAACTTGAAGAACGGGGCTTCTCTCAGTGTCCGATTTCCTTCCGGGAGCACGCAGGAGCATCTGTGCCGCACCTGCAGCTTCCACGCGGGCAGAATCAAGGGCAGCACGTGGCTTACTCTACTCATCTGGGCAAAGGAAAACAGGAGACTTCAGACAGGATTAATGCCCCCAAATATAACAGGTGCGGCTGCTCACAGTCCTCCGCGTAGGATTTACAGACCCCGGCACCCAAACTCTTCCAAAACGTAGGGCGCAGCCTGCTTTAGGTCTCTGAACCTCCTTCCACGGTCTCTCCTGTTTTGCAATTCAGCGGCGCGGCTACATTAGGAGGAGAACAGCGGCAGACAAAGGCTTCTGGCTGGAAAGAAGGCACCGAGGGTAATTCTCCCTTTCACTCTGGACGGCAGAAGGTAATGCCAGGATATTCTGAAACAACGGCTACTGCAGGTCGCACTGTTAAAAGGGGAATAAAACAATGAGAAAGGCACTTCCCTGCTGGGACACTAAGAGGTTCCTCATCCATTTTTCTGCTCCTGGGCAGATACAATCTGTATTGTGAAAGGCTCCAGCCATCTGAGGCACTGGGAATGTCCATCTAGTAACAGAGGAGGCAGCGGTGAGAGGACAGAGCATTGTTAAAGCCTTCAACAGACATAGCCTATTAAAGAAAAGCTGCCAAATCTCCACTCAGGCTTCCCAAGAGAAATCAGAGTGAAGGTTGCTGACTATCCTGGGATTTATGGGTAGGACCTAAGGTTTCCAGGCAGGTCAGGGGAGCAAAGCTTCAAGTCATAAAAATATCCATCTTGCAGCTACCTCAGGGAAGGACTGTCACCCAGGCCAAAGGAGCAGAGAGAAGAAAGGAAGAGATTTCACTGCACAAAATCTTTCAGCAAGAATTGAAGAATGATACAGTACCTACGGGGGGGATCTGAACAGAGCGTTTCCCACTGCAAAGCTTGCCTTAAGCTAGGCTGATGTTGCACAAGCGCTTGCTTTCAAATTCATTATTAACCTGAAGAATGCAGTATGAGCATAATAAGCGATTGCAGCATTAAAGTGCAGATCATGGCTTCATCCTGAGTGCTGCTGTCTCTAAGGTCCTGATTACAGAGCGCGGAGGACTTTGCCCTTATAACCAGTGTGGAAAGTGTATTAAAATGGGATCCAGGTTGTAGCCGTATTGGCCTAGAGGAAAAAGCAATCAGGGCTCATGGTAGAGGTGATATCATTTATAAAAGATACCTTTTTATAAAAGAGATCCTTAAACATAAATATATCTATATCTCAATCTATCTCTATATAGATCTCAATCTATCTCTATATAGATCTATATATTATCTAGCTCTCTCTCTATATATCTATCTTTATATATATCTATATATATTTATCTTTATATATATCTATATATATATAAATATATATGTAAAAGATATATATCTATTTCTTTTATAAAAGATTCATGAAAAATATAGATATCTTTTATATTTAAATATAAAGAGATCTTCTATATCTTTTATAAAAAAAGATATCACCTCTACCATGAGCTCTGCTTGTTTTTTCCTCTAGACCAATATGGCTACAACCTGGATACCCGACACATGGAAGATATCGAATTTTAGCTCATTTTTTTTGTAATGAAATCTTCATCATTTCCCAAGCAGGAAGCAACTGTGACCACCTGAAACCTGAGATCCTGCTCCTGCCTTGGTTCAAGGTAAATTTGTATCATCACAGATCCTCACGAGAGAGATGAGACTCCTTACCACTAACAACTGCCTGCCCAGAGGGCTTTTTTTCCATCTATTGACTCCTCTGTGAAATCCTAAGAAACATGAAGTTTCATTTCTGCCCGGGAGAACTTTTACAATCTTTTCTCCAGTGCCTAATGAAGGGCGTTTGTGCCCGAAAGCTTGCAATTAAAGGGGTTTTTTTTGCAAAAATCTTGTTGGTCTAATAAAAGATATCACCTCTGTCCATGAGCCCTGACTGCTTTAGAATGGGATGGCATTCATATATACCTCTCGCAACCCCTTCTCCTCTTACTTCAGTACAATAGTTCAACAAGCTGCTAAAATACCCTTACAAAGATGGCATAAATGCTGAAGTATGAGGAAGGGTTTTTATGGGTGATATCTTTGTGTGGATGGGATAAAGTTAGGCAAGGTTTCAGATGCAAGATGTTCATCGTTGGGTCACAGGGAAGTACAAGGAAGCCACTCCTTGCTGCGCTGGAGGACCAAGTGTAAGGACACCTGGATTCTTCTCTGGTTCCTATAGCCTTTGGTGCATTGCAATGGGCAAAGGTGCAATTCTCTTTCCCTTTGAGCACTTAAATGGCCAGGTTTCTAGCCATGTACCTGGGCATTTTGGGCCCCTTCCCCTGCACCTGCGGACGAGTAAGGGTGCACACAGCCTGAGGATGTACATTGGGCACGTCTACAAAGCTATGCGCTGGCTGAGCAGGTTCACACATGAGAACCTGAGCACACGCCTGGGAAACAGGAGGCTGCGGCAGGAGCACTCTCTCAGGTTGTATCCCCACAGCACGGTGAGGCTTAATTTACTATGGTTTGTAAATAATATAATAAGGTTAATTATACATTATATACAGTGTCGGTGACAAGCCGATACATATTTTGCAATGCTGGCACAGGGGGCTGATGAACAATACAGACAACCAGAGCTACCAAGCACAAGGAGCTGATTGCGATTCACCTCCTAGCAAGGCTGTCGAGCGGGTCCAGCTGCGTCCGAGGTCAGGGCTCCGCTCCAGAGAAGCTGGGGAGCCCATTTAAATCACGCCTGGGCTTAAACACAGATCTGCTGAAGAAGAGTGGTATGATTTTACTGCTACGGTGGCTGCTGTTGCTATTTGCTATTAATAATAATAGCAACAATATTCACTGGGTACTGCCCACAGGGCCACCGACAATTAGGAGCCCTTGTGTAAAGAACTGCACAAGCGGAGGGTGGCAGTCGGTCCCTGAGATAAAGAGGTCACGGTCCAAATAGACCGGGGGAGAGAGCAGTAGTGCAGTGTGAGTGATGCAGGGGTGGGAAAGCCACGTTTCCCCCTCTGGTAAGCTATTTTACCTCCTTGCCCCCGTCCAAGTAAAGGCACAGGCACAGCCAGCCACGGTGACAAGATCTCTGGAATAATTCCCTCCCACGGGCCAGAGTTCACAATAGCGTCTATCTTCCACCAGCGTAAATGCAAGCTGCAAATTTAGATCTCTATGGATACATCATAATTCTGGACACCCCCTGGTGCCAGCCAGGTTTTCAATTAAAGTAACAGACTATATGCAATCAGACATGCGAAAACGAGCCTGCCTCGCCGCTTGGAAGGAACGGGAGGATGAAAAACCTGGGATTTGCAAAGGACCTTGAAGGATCCCAGCGACTGTGAATCTCAAACTTCCCCGTGTCTCCGTGCCTTATCGGACACTGGGGTGTCCAGCCACTGAAACTGGCCGGATATATGGAATAAAACAAAATCCAGAAGCAGCTCCCAGACACATTCATCATCATCATCATCATCTTCAAAATCAAGCATGTGGGGAGATTTCAAACTATTTATTCTTCTTGAAGATACCAGATGTAATCAAACAGAACTTGCTTACCAGAGATTTTCATTTGCTTTTGAACCGTGAAGCCGCTTAAAAAACAAAAACAAAAAGTAAATGAAAATGTGCTATAAAGGCAATTACAAAACAGCCTAATGAACCAGGCTGTTCAATAAAGCCAAATTAAATTAAACAGCTTATGAAAATTTAGAGGCTGATTTCAGTAACAATGGACTCGAAGTTAGCTGGTACACAGTAGCCAGCCTCCGTGGTTTTAAGCGGGGCTGGGCTGATTTCCAGGAGTTGACAGATCTCACCCTCCGGAGAAAAAAGCATTATCCTGTAATACCCAGTGGATGCAGCCATCCAGGATGGAAACCTTCAAGCCCAGAAATGTAGCCCTCCCTCACTGAAACCAAAGGAAAACTCCTTTACCTCGTCCTCCATGTAAGCGAGGTGTTGTAGGGAAGCATTATTCATTCAGATGCAACCATGAAGCTGTCAGGTGAAGCCCACACCATGAACTCCAACATTTATTTTGGTCAAGTATTTGCTTAGCACTGAGGCTTTTTCCTACAGTTGGTAAGCTGTGCTAGCCAACAGGGATACGGCCTCGTGTAACTGAATCTGTGCATCTCTGTACGCAGACATTATGTTAATTGCACACTTCGCTAGGAGTCAGATCCCACCTTTTCTACTCGCGTAAAAATCTTGGGGGTGGTCTTGGCGGAGCACAGTCCTTGACAAACAAACTAAAAACTAGCGATACAAAGAGATGGGCAAAATAAGAGAAAGGTCCAAGGAGTGCGATGACAGATACAGATACCAGTCATTACCATTCTCATATATTGTCGGCCCGCATTTCTTACCTTGCAGTACGTCTGTTGCTCTTTCACGTGACGCTTTTGCCATCTGTTACCGAAAACGGTTTCACTTTTAAGTAATTAGCTCTTAGTCAAAAGGATGGCGAAAAGTGGTTTGAGATGCTGATCTAACAGCTCAATCGAAACGGGACGGCTGGGTTGAAAGTCTGCTATTTTTCAAACACAGCATAAAAAATACACTAAAACCGTAACAGTGTCCGCAGTGTACCAATGACCTCTGGGCAATGCAGGTTTTGAAACAGGCCAACGTATTAAACAGGAATATTTATTAAATGGAAATGCTGACAGACCCTTAAATACCTTGAGCCTGACTGCACTGATTTAATGAGAGCAATAATAGGCAGGTGGGCAGAGGAGTCCTGCTGAGATCAGGGGCTGAGCAGCAAATGGGTCTTTTGAAACTGGTTTTCCACAATCTGTACACAAGGCCAGGCTACGCACTGCAGACCAAAGATGTCTTTTCCTGTTAACTTTATCAGCCAAGCCTCTTATGACCTTGTGACTAGGACTTTTTTAATACTATAATGAGATTTTTTTTTTTTGGAAGGCATTTCTTTTATGAACTATGATCCAACAGGAAACGGGGGAAAACTGATGCTTTGGTATGGATTATCTGGTGCCTCCTTGCTGTCACTGATTTTCTTCATGGATTTTGCTCAGGCCCAAATTCAGCAAGGCGCATTCTTAGCCTGAAGCACGTCAGAGTCAGTGGGCTTCGACGCGAAGCAAGCGCTTTAGCGCTTTCCCGAATCGGGGCCTGCTACTTAGTTCTGTGTCGCATGTGTAGTAGACGTGCCTTTTAGCGAAAGCTGATCTACGTAGCACTATGAGATGAGACTCTCTCGTCTGTCTTGCATCAAGCCCATGATCTATGCTGCGACGATCAAGGAAAAGACCTTCATTGACTTCTGCGGGGTGAGACCCTAGGTTAGATCCCGGCGTTACAGAAATCGAACGTGGTGCTTTCCACTTCCCTGCGGAAGTACCGAATGCGTTTACTTTGCAATGTTGTTGGTTGTAGCCACGCTGGTCTAAGGACATGGCCAGGCAGGTTCTTTGGGTAGATGTGCTAATTTTTATTAGACCAAAAGATACCATATCTACCCAAAGACCCTCACCTGCCTATACTTTGCAACAGATGCCGCAGGCAGTGTGGTCATTTCCAAGCACAGAGAGAGCACCATCTATTTCTACAAAATTTCATGGGGACGTAGCAGTGGTGAGTCCTATTAAAGAGAACAGACTTACCTGGTTAAAGCCTACCCTGGAGTCTATGTGTCACAGATGAGCCAATGAAACAGTTAACCTGAACAAGTGTAATGTTGTGTGAAAGAGCTCAGCCGCTTAGAAATACCATAAGATAGACTCAGACCCAAAGAACCCAATAAAATGGTGTCAACCAAACAACAGTTCTTGTTGGCGGCATTAGATATACCCTTCCTGGCCCTTTCACATTTAATTCAACGACAAATCCTTGTCACACTGATTAACTGTTGATGACCCCATCCATAGCTCACTGCTAAATAACGCAGACTGAGGGCAGAACCTCTCTTGATTAAAGCAAGCAATCAACTGGTCCAGGGATGACCTCTTGGCATGAATTAAAGTCAACTTGTCCTGGAGCTCCCACGCCTTGTTTGCTGGACTAATTATTCAAAGCAAACAAACTTGAAAACATGTTGAGAAGGAAAAAATTGTAGGAACCAGGCAGTGTATTCGGTGATGTTAGGATTTGTTTCTTCTTTGGTGGTTCTTGCCCCAAGAGCCATGTGATGATCTCTGCGTGAATGCCTTATGCAAAGTGAAGCTTTAACTTCTCTCTAGATCTTGAACAAGACTCTTCCCTCTCCCTAGCTTATTCCAGCTTCTGCCAGACCAACAGGCACTAAAAAGAATGGCAGATTGCCATATTTTCTTCTCCATGCAGAGGTCATCATCACCCTCAAAGTATTGGGGGTACTATGTGGAAGGAACTAATACAACCAGAAGATGTGACGATTTACGGCTCCCTCCTTACAGTACCCCTCACTGGGTGTGTCTACACATACAATTAATTTGAAGTAATAAACTCTGGTGCATAATGCACATCAGGCTGGAGTTTATTGCTCCCAGGCATGCCACTTATATGCCATGCCCCAGCCAGCTCCATCAGCATCTACACATGCTTTGCTGTGGAGTAAATGACGGCAGTGCAGGATAGTACTTGTTTACCCCAGCCTAATAGCACCACATGTGTAGACACTGGTATTTTACTGTGGGACTAATTGGGCAGCTCCACAGTAAATATCTCGTGTAGATGCACCCACTGAGGCTTCAAAAGAGGCCACAGAGGACACTAAAATTGCCCTCCTTTAATGCAATTCCTGAAGGAGGCAAATGTGGGAGTGTTGCCCAGTCTCCCTTGTGCAGCAAACCTTGTAAGGAGGTGCCCTTTGAACTATTCAGGATGAAGTTACCTCGTCTGAATGAAATCTCTCCCCACCTCCCCTCCAATTCCTCAATCCTACCTCATTCTCCTGTGCACCGTGCATAGACGGCACGGGCTTTGGGCAAAGTGGAGGGTAAAGAAAGTGCCTAATGGCACTGCGATGCCTTTTCACCCCCACATGAATCCTTATGTTGGATGTTCGGGTGCTGAGGATTTATCTTTGGAAAGGAAAATTCAATATGTATACATGTATAAATTACTTGATGTTCATTCAGCTGTTCCAGGTGTAGAGTGCCATTTTAGCAATTTACTTTGTGGAGCACAAAGAAAGGAAAATTCAAGTAGCAAATAGCCACTTCCTGGACAGAGAGAGATTTAAGATGTTTCTACTGTGTTACTCCTGTTTTGGCCTTGGGAGAAGAGCAAATGCATTCTTAGAGGCAGACTGATTCATGCTGAAGGGAGGGTCAGTGTCTGGTCATAACTCTGTATTAAGGGAAAATGTGTTCAAGAATTAGCTCAGGATGCTGGTGAATCACTGCCAGTGGCAGCAATAATCAGAATAGTCACTGGCAAGAATTTGCAAGAATTTGACGGGTATGTATTTCTTGTTTATATCATAAAAGCTCCCACAGCAGAGAACAAGGGCCTTGCTACATGTTCAAATTAAAACTGACGAGAAACCAGCTATAGAAGTGTTACATGCATCAGTTGCTACACATATGAAGCACTAACTTTATGGCTGGTTGTCTGTCTTTATAGCTGGACAGTCATTTTTATCATGTGATAATTGCATTGCACATATGGTTGGTCTAAATGTATTGTGTGATTCACCAGGTAATTGCATAAGATACCTAACATGTAGCAGGGGCCCTGCTGCCCCCCTGGGATTTACTACCGGATGCACAGACGGTGCAGCCAGTGATACGATAGTGAGTGACAGGTGCTGCTCAACAAACCCATCTCTCCTTGGGAAGCCCCAGTGGCTCCGGGTGAAGGAGCACCTAAGGGTAGGTGCTGGGTGAAGGAAATGTCTCCCAAAAAGCAGATAAGCCAGATCCTGGTGGCCAACGGTACCCACACTACTGGGACCACATGCATCCAGAAAAGGTGCGGTTGTGGACGTGATAAGGCAGGCACCTCCTTCAACTTGGAGTGGTGTCCCGGCAGGCCTATACCAATCATCTTGACCGTCACCTGGCCATTGGACTTCTACAGTCCAACGGCCGAGAGAGAAGGTGGAGGCCCCATGGCAAGTCAACCCCTTCTTTCTTTGTTCGGCCTAGGTACATGCATTGAAAGTCTGTTGACTGTCACGTCTCTTTTCATCTGTCACGATGTTGGGCGGTCATTATTTTTAGCCGGGGCCGTAGTCTTTGCTACCGAGTCAACAATACACCATCTCTTACCCATGGAAAAGAGGAATTGTTTAGGAATCTACGAGGAGCATTACGTTGGAAGCAAACAATGGACAATGTAGACTATTAGAAAACATTTCTAAACAAGGAGGCTCCATTTGACTGTTGAATCTCACGGAAAATGGGGAAATCCCAGTTGCCTCACTCTTGTGTAATTTTGCTAAGAGATCAGGCAATGGATTTGTGTAGGATACTCTGGTTAGGAATGATCCTACCTCAGACACGGGCTTCGACTATGGAGCCTAACGTTTCTGTGAATGAACCGAGCACTGAAGAATACAGCGAATGGAGCAAACTGGGAAAAGAGCTGATGCATATTGACTTGCTTTTGGTTTAAAGACAGCAAAACCATTTCACTGACTTCAATGGCTTTGGATCAAGCCTCAATGTAATTTGTCTCTGCTTTTCCAAATGATTCTGCAAATGTGATTTTGTAACTGTATTTTGCACGTGTGGCTGCAAGCATGGCCCATACGCTATCAATGTTTCTCAGGGCTATAACCTTTGAAAAAAGCATCTGATGGGAAGAAAGTCAACACCAAAGGTTTCTTTGGCTGTCTTGCATTTTGAAGGATGTAAACCCTGGCAAACCTGCGAACGGAGACTGGCTTTGACTAGCTTTTCCATATACCGTCCTTCGTATAAAGTGCACGCACATAAATACAATCATGTTTATCAAGTACAGCCACCCGCAAACTGCATGACTTCATAAAGGACATGTTAGAGATATCTTCTGTCATCAGATAATTTCACTGTATTTGAAGTTAAGTACGTTAATGTATCTTGAATTAATTTTCTTGGTGTTAAAGTGCAAACTGGGCTAATAAAAGTGACACATTGACTTTTTGCAGAGAATGATGTTCGGCTTATGAGGAATGGCAGCATAAATGAAAATTAGCCTCAAGACAATGTTAATTATGTTTTATCCATTAGTAGGAGGGTAATTGAACCACTCATTTCCACAGCAAAGAAAACCCTTCTGGCTTCATAAAGGGAAACTATTGTATTTAATGTGCTAATTAAAGTCTAACAATGTAACAATATGCAAGAGAAAGAAAAGCAAAATACAGGTAATATATTATATAACTACACCGCATAGCATTGGCCATCTTAGCCATCTTCAAGTATTACTGTTCTCTTACTGCGCTTGGAGGGACTTCAAAGGACACAAGAGAAAACTAATAAAACACTATTTGAAGAAGCAATTATAAGCTCTCCTGACATGAATACACAATACTCTTAAAAACGCAGGCCTGCAACAGGACTAAATAATTGTCAATGTAATTGAAGATACGTTTAAAATAGAAGTAATTAACAATACTACAATTCTTATTAAAACTACCCCCACACAAAGGGGTCTGTGCCAAGTTGGTAAGCCTTTTCATCCATTTTCATTAAGTTTTATAAGGAAAGGCTGTTAGTTGATTGTTCTCGAGCCAATGGATCTCTAAAACAATGGCGTGCAGGAAAACTCCTGTCTGCTGTTTGAGCATGCATTTCAAAGATGAGCCTAGTGAGGCAAATTTCACTGTGCTGGCACTCCATTAAACCAAATGGAAACTGGCTTAGGGTCTCCTTTCATTTTACAATACAAATCGTGGGCACACTTTATATTAAGGTTCCATTTACAAATGAAGTGCTTATAAGCATGCTATAGTGTGCACTACCAATGGCTATAAGCATATTAGTAGAAGATACAGATTTCAAACCATCATCATCAGCAACCACTTTACTTACCAGACTCTATAAAAACTGCTCAATGCTATGCTAAAGTATCTATTAATCACTGAACTCTCCATAAACTATTTATAAATAGAAAATCAAATGCATGTGTATTTGATATTTGGGAACCGTCCGTGGCTGGAAGCTATGAATTGGGAAGCTGGGAATGTGCTTACATCGTGGTAAACTGGTCTGAACTTCTTGCTGGTCCAGGCCTATAAACTGCCGTTTCTGGATTTCAAACCTTGCAACACTTGAGGATGGGAAATATGATTACAGGATGATTTAAGAGGGGAAAAAACCCAGGAAAGAAAGAAAATTGTCTGAAGCTGCTCAAAAGCTTGGGATGATGGAGGAAATTTCAGGTTAGATGGATTAAGGGAGAATGGGTAGATAAGGTTTTCAAAGAATCATAAGAAAACCAATTTATCACATGGCTCAGCAATTTGTCATGTGGCTATCACCACTATGCATGCGTGTGCTCATCAATACACACACGCACTTGCGCTACCCCTGATATTACTGGAATTGCTCTTCTGATGCTTAATGAATTAATATCCGTGAGTTGGTTTTAAACCTTCAAATCAAATACACTAGGGAAGCACAAAACATTATTATTACAGTTAGGCATATAGACTTGATCATCATTTAATAGATGAGGAAAAAAGCAATTTTCACTGCTTCCAAGGAGCTGCCGTGCAGAAATCCGCTAAGCTGTCTCACACAGTCTATGATACTTGCATCGAGAAGTGGATCAGACAAAGGTGCGAGCCGGGAATACAGTTCTGCAGCCTGCTCCATAAGCAATCTGAATCCTTGCACTAATCACCTTTATGGTCAGGAGCAGATTTTCGGGTATTGATAATTAAAAAGCATGCATTTCCCCGGGGTAATTATTCAAGAGCTTGCAACTGAATAATTCCGTCTTCTCATAAGTAGTTCCCCTATAATTTTTCTAAAGTCAACAGCTTGTCTCTACCTGCAGCCGGGCTCCGATTGGTAAAATACGCTCCCAAACAAATGACAAGAGGCATTTCCCTGAGTAATGAATGCCAAGCTGCCAGCATTGCTAATCAAGAAAAAGTAAAGTAATGCCTGGAGTAAGATCCAGTTCTCACGGAAATTAGTGGGTAACTGTAGAGTGAATTCAGCAGGCTTTGCATAAGGCTCAGGTTCTCTGTGTGTGGTTACAGCGACAAGGGGCTAAGAAAAAGCAGGAGTGTTTTACCCAGACTTCAGCTTTGTGAACCAGGCTTAGAGAAATCGTAAAGCCAAAACACACAGCAAAATAACCAAAATAATAATAATAAAAACCCCAAGCCTTTATCATAATATTATCCTGACTGCTGAAAAGGATTCTCTTATTATGAAAATGGAACGACTTAAATTTACCCTCATTATTGTTTCCCCGGGGGAGGGGGGGAAAAAAGCTTTTTATTTCAATGTGGATGAAGCTGACATTTGCATTTAAATGGAGACATCTGAAGGAGAACAGGAGTTAGAAAGTTACTTTTTTTTTTCTCCTTGTGAGGATGAGATTTCATTTCATTTCATTTCGCTATTCTCTTATAATACAAACCTGGCTCCACTTTCTGCTTCATTAAATAGTCAATCACAAGCTGCCTTCCAAAAACGCTCAGAGAGAACTAGACTCTGTGATTACTCCCTGTTGGGGTTTTCAAATGACGGCACCGATATCTTCCTGGTACCCCCTAAAAGCTGCCTAGTCAATAAATGAGGAATCTTTGTGTTTGTTGTATAACATGAAACGCTTGCTCCTACCTTGCCCTAAATGATGCTTTTAAACAAGTTTTCATCTGGCTGCCACCCTCCCTTCCAAAAGGAGCTCATTTAAATGGAATATTTTACAAGCCGCCCCAACATGCCTAAAACCATCTAGACAGATAAACAGCATTTCCCCCTGTTCTAACGTAGATAGATACAGAGTCTGATCGTGCATCATTGGTGTCTTCGGGAATTTTGCCATTAATTTAAACGGGAGAAGTAGGCCATCAGATGCAATTCATCCCCAGGGAGATGATCAGCGAGAATCTGCGTACCAAATCCTGCCTGAACATTATTTGGAGGATTGGAGCGCGTCCTTGTGTTGCACAGACACTGGCTGGCTTTCCACGCAAGGGCGTATTTCACCGTTAGTGAATAACTGGCAGGTATTTGAGAAGACAAACGGATCTGGGGGTGCTTTCTGGAATAGTAACTCTTACCCTGTGGGTGAGTTTCAAAGCTCTGCTGTTCTCCCGGGGAAACAGGAAGGGGGAAAGTTGCAACGCAGAAACCAGTGCAATGTGGGTGGGAGAGCTTACTACCGATTAGGAAGCCAGGACTGTCGGTTTACAGCCATTGCATTGACAGCTAAGAGCGTCTCACGTCATGTCAGCTAAGTAGGATCAGGCCCCGTTCAGACCGCGAGACGTCCCGCTGCTTTCTTTCCGTCCCACGCACGGAAACGGGGAACCAGAACTGCTTCCAAAGTTCCTTGGGATTAAAGGAGCTCTGACGTGATCATCGGTAAATGGCGAGTCTTTTGTAGTAACTTAGGGTTTATGACTAGCCCCTCGTGGCAAGCTGTGTAGGAACGGGAAGAAAATACAACCACGGCCTTGTGAATCAATGAGAAAAAAAAAGGCATTATATAAAAAAAAAAATAAAAATCAGGCAGCCCTGGCCCCCCTCTCCCATGCCCTTCATATAGAAGAATTGTTTGTTTCCTTTTCCTGGCCACCTCGCCCAGGGAAGAGACGGTTTGAAATTGGTACTAAAACTGGCAGCAGCAGGGGCAACAGGCACTGATTGAAACGTTCATCAAACGGAGAGTAATCCTAACAAGATCGTGTGCCTTGCTGGAGGGGGTCAGCGTCAAATCACACCAGTGGGAGCCAGTGGTTTAAAAATCAATCCCTTTTACTTTACCAGCTGTCTCCGAGTGATTTGTTTCGCTGAACTATCAGGCTATTTTTCATTAGCTGAGTGGAGCCTAATAGACAATTGCAGAGACCAGGGAAGACAGAAGTTTGGTTTGCAGACTGTATATAGGAGACTGCATTTAAAAAACCTCTATATATGTAGGCTATTCTCTTCACCGACAGATTGCCTGTAACATGCCTAGCACAGCAGATGAATGAGACGTGCATGACAAAAACACACCTGTCAGCACTGTGATGTTTCTAACGTGGCTATATGAGGTTTCTCTTTAGTATATAGTGAACAAAATTAAAAGATGGCTCTCTTTCCTATTTTGCTTTGTTATGCTATATATTCAGAGTGACTTAGACAACTTCGAGGATTGGGCCAGAAGGAATCTCATGAGGTTCGACAAGGACAAGTGCAAAGTCCTGCACTTAGGATGGAGCAATCCCATGCTCCAGTACAGGCTGGGGGCTGGCTAGGCAACAGCTCTGCAGAAGAGGACCTGGGGGCAACAGTGGACAATAAGCTGAATATGAGCCAGCAGTGTGCCCTTGTCGCCAAGAAGGCTAACGGCAGCCTGGACTGTATCGGTAGGCCTGTATGGTCAAGGGAAATGATTCTTCCCCTCTATTCAGTACTGGTGAGGCCACATCTGGAGTCCTGTGTCCAGTTTTGGGCCCCCCCAAAACAGAAAGGATGTGGACAAATTGGAGAGAATCCAGCAGAGGGCAGCAAAAATGGTGAGGGGGCCGGGGCCGGGGCTGATGAAGAAAGACTGAGGGAACTGGGCTTATTTAGTTTAGAGAAGAGGAGACTGAGAGGGAGCTTAATAGCAGCCTTCAACTCCCTGCAGAGAGGTTCAAAAGGGAATGGAGCTGGACTGTTCTCAGCGGTGGCAGATGACAGAACAAGGAGCAATGGGTTTAAGTTGCAGCGAGGGAAGTTTAGGTTAGATATTAGAATTTTCTTAGTAGAGGATAGTAAAACACTGGAAGAGGTTACCCCCAGAGGTGGTGGAAGCTTCTTCCTTGGAGATTTTTAAGACCCAGACAGACAAAGCTTTGGCTGGGATGATCTAGTTGGGGATGGTCCTGTTTTGAGCAGGGGGTTGGACTAAATGACCTCCAGTGGTTCCTTCCAACCCTCATTTTCTATGATTCTATGATATTTTCCTGAAATGATTTTCAAGAAACCTATCTTTAGTTTAAGAGCCTGGGCATACGACACGTTTCCACCAGTGTAATTTCCACTGGTTTTGTTCACTGCTGTAAATTCCAGTGGCATTCACAGACATGCAGCTATCCTGGAAAGTAAGTCTGCCTTGTGCCTTGGGATAAGCTGTGGACATATAATATGTGTGCCCAGTTTTACCCATCATTTTTCAGGGAATAATTCTTCACTGGATTGACTCGGGAGGCACTAGTCACTGAGCTGGGGAGCACAAGCAGGGTGGCGGGGGGAAGACAGTGCACTCCCCAGTGGACCCAGAAGTAGACTGGAAGTACTTCTGGTCCAGGTTTGGGTTCACCGCCAAGCATGCAGGGCCACCCCTTCCCCCTCACGCTCCTGTGGGATGCTCCATCCGTCCCAGTATCACAGTGTTCACGAGCCGTGCCTGGTACCTCGAGGTACGTGGAAAAAACATTTAAAGGGGTGTCTATGTCCGAATCATCAAATCTTTCCAAATTTCTCCGAATCGATTTGGAGGGTTCTGATTCGATTCAGAGAGATTAAAGGCTCTCCTGATTTGATTTGGAGATTTGGCCACCGAATCAGGCCGAATCTCTGCCGAATCGAATCACGAATGGAAGCTTCGCACAGCCCTAGTGTGCGTGCATGGCAAAGATATAGAAGGCCTAATGGCATAGCCTAGCTGGTCTAAACTCTGCTACACCAGTTAAAACTATCCTCCTTGGGCCATTAGCTTAATGACACCTTACAGGGACTTTTTAGTGATCTCAATCAACAAGAAAGGTCGATTCCAAAAGCCCTGTTCCCGTCATTGGCTCTGTCTGTCTCAAGTCTGACTAGATCTAATTATAGAAAACATTCTGTTCAGGGGAGTCCATTTGATAACTCAAAACAGACTAAATGATCCAAGCCTGAAAGGAAATAACAAAGAACAGCTGTACGAGTAGCCAGCACCTATTTGGTGGGCTATTTGACTGCACAAAACAACTGCAGTGAAATCCAAGCCCATGTTACACGCAATCTGAGGTGGGGAATAGTGAAAAGTGCTCCCTGCACGCCTTACACTTTGTGTTAAAGACCTAGAGGAAGCTGAATTAGTATAGGCAGGTTTTAACAGCTCTCCTGAAATGAAGTCTAGTGAACAGCTGTAGGCAGGATGAGTATAACTGTAGGGAGAAGCAGGTTCCAAGTTCCTTCCTCCTCTTTTCATTCACCCCATCTTCATTCACCCTCAGAAAAAGTGCCACTAATCGGAGGGGCATATCCCCCACCGTTACCATCCCTCAGCACGCCCGCCCTTAACATCTGCATGTGTCCCACAACTTGTAAATGTGGTTGCATCGAGCCTCAAAGACCTCACATAGAGGTCTGGAGTAGGATTTTCTCAGCCATTGATTTTCGGTTTGTTTTGCATTCAGAGAAACATGACATGCTCTTGCTTCTCCAGAACGTGTTTTTGTCTCAGAAATAATAAAAGCAATTTATATAGGCATCTGGGGAGATGCTATTGTTTTTGTATGGATCACCAATGGCAAGAAAAAAAAGGAAACCACCAATACTTATAAGAGATGGGGGAAAAAAAAACCCCTCGGTCCTAAAATCTCCACCCTCTACTTCTAACGCATCTGGGATCTGCTAATTATACAGCTACAATACATCTCCATACTGAGAACACAGTTCATCTGTGCACTGCGTTGGACAGATAAAGATACTGGAAGTGTTTGTGGTCATTATATCTCAACCAATGTCCTTAGGAGCAGCTGTCGTCAGATTTAGTGATGCTTGTTGAAGATAAGTTAGCCACGGTTATAAAAATCAAGTTATACAATCCTCTCGAAGTGCTTAAGGAAATAGCACTTGTGGCTAGATAAAATCCCGAATATATTTATAACTTCAGAGTCAATGTTAAACACCATAATTCCTAAGTAGTTTTTCTCCACTTGTTACCTTGAAAATCTGAATCCCTCAAAAACTAACTCCGTTTTAAAAATAATTTTTCAACTGACAAGTTTATAGTCCCAGAAGTAAAGCCCTCCATATCACAAGCAGTAACACTGATTCACAGAACAATTAATGGGGGTTTTAAAATACAGTTGTACCAGGCTGCATTGATGCCTTGCAACAGATAGCAAATCTAAAAATGTCACTCAGGCCATATCCCTCAGTAACGTTGTTTATAGGTTCTCTATACGTTGCTTCTGGGTTGCTTATGGCTTATTCTGCCATTTGGTTGCTGTATTTCATACGAATAAAATAAATAATACAGTTGTGAGCCACGTTAACCCTGAGATCAGAGAGCTAGCAAGAAGCAGCCTAACGATGATGGGAGAGTGTGCCGTTTCTATCATGCCACCTGTTTTCTGAAGGCCTGAAGACCTCATACGGATGCCATTAACCTCTAGAGCAAGGCAATAATCCACACAGTTATCCTATAAAAGAGGAAAGTTCAGAGAGTTGTAAAAATAAAAGTGGAACCATAAAATAAAACCATCCATTGAGGGTTCGGTGGTCTGTCATTCCTTGACCACTTGCACATCATGAAAAATTACCATTGAGCTGTCACCCTTTCAGTCCAATCCCAACCCAGCTAAAATCAATGGCCAACCCCTCAAAGACCTCCACAGGAGACAGAAATGAGTCCATGTATTTCCAATCTCAGTCGAGTGGGTAAGGCCTGGATCTAATGCCTCTTCTTGCACCTACAGCTAATCCCTTCAGAAGACACTAGAGGCTGTTGATGTGCAGCAAGAGGGAAGTTCACACAGCTGTTGTTCATTTAGTCTACCAAATCCTTGGACCCCTGTTCAGAGTAGGTGGTGTTATCAAGAGTTCTCCGGTTTCTGTCCCTTTCTGGTTCTGGTGCTTTGACCTTTTGCTCTGTAGGGCCAGCCCGGACCTTTTAATCTTTGGCCCCTGTATCCTGCTAAGTCCTGGATCCTATGGCATCTCTATAGGCAAACATTTTTGAATAGAGCTGAATCCACGTCAATTAAGAAGATGAAAATGGATGAAGCTATGTCACAAGGCCTAAAGTGGGGGGGGGAGGGTGACAAAATGGCCAAGGCCTCTTACTAGGGTACCTCTGATGTAAACTTGTGATTTTGTCTGGACTCAGTCAACCTAGCTCGAGATAAGTACCTGGTTATCTGGGGTGGGGAGTCAGAGATAACCAATTATAAAATTATCACCTGCTCCAATGTGCCACTAGCTACAAACACTTTTGTGCCTTAACCACACTAGCCCAATGGGTATTCCAGGCAAGTCATTCCCAAATCTTCCCTGATCACACAAGTTGTGGGCTCACAATCCTGCTTGCAGTTGGCCGTCCAGGTGTGTGCAACCCCATTCCCCCGCATTTACAACTGAATTTCCACCAGGGTCACGGCCCCACTCAAAAGTACTGCAAGCCCACTCAGAGTTGCAACCCCGTAGCATGGCAAACTGTCCCAGGCAGACTGCGGGAGACTGAGCAGCACCGGTTTCACCTAGATTTTGTCAAGCTTTGATTAGCACGTCCTGTGATACTAGCAAAAGGGACATGTGTTATTTGTACTCAAACTATCTTGTACCAGTCTGTTATCTAGACTCTCGTTCTTGATGATGTGCTAATAAAGAGTGAGCAACTTCAGCAAGATCAGGGGTGGGAAATAACCCCATCCCTCCCCCCCACTGAAGACTGTTTATCGAACACCCTCGGTTCTCTTGGCGTCGAGTCACTTCTGCCTCGTTTATATTTGGCTGAGGAGACGGCCACTTGCAACCGTGAGAAAGCAAAACAGAACAGTATTTGTCTTCACCAACGAGCAAGGATGGATTTTCTCGCAAACCCGGCCAGATTGTTACAATTCATTTTGCCAATTTATACAGTTTATGGACTGCAATGAAAAAAAATCTGAATTTATTTGAAGGTCGCCCCAGGGAGTTATCAGATCTTTCCACGATGTGAAAATAAATGTCAAATAAAGAACCAGAACATTGTTTACATCACATAAACCCTTGCGAAACGGTACTGAATTTGATGGAGTTACTCTGTATTTATACTGGTGTAGCTGAAGTAAGAATCAAGCCCAGAGTCTGCCTACAAATAGGCCAGGAAGGGAAACAAAGCCAATAGACAACAGCCAAGATCTCTTATACCGACACATTTCTTAAGACGGGCATTTAATTTCTTTTCTTTTTAGTGCACTATGTATATCAAGCTTTCTCTTTAATGTTACCCAAATAGCATAGAGTAGACACACTGCAAATAGTGTCTGTGGCCACAAAGAATTCAGCCTGGACTATAGTAGGACATCATATGTTTCCTCTTACATAAACAGCTACTTTTACCCGGTGGTGTTAAGCAAGCTCTGAAAAATTCAATTCTTCCTTTATTTTCCTTTGTCCTTCTCCCTCAAGCATCAAGCAAATGGCTGCGAGTGCATGTAAGAAGATAATAGAAGAGGAATAAAGAGAAGTGACAGAACAAAAGATGTTCTCTGACCACAATGGGACATGTCTTGCTTTAAATAAAACCAATAAGAACCCATTAACAAACTCTCCTTTCCCAACCCTAGAGGATGCAGTGACATATATTGCTGCTCAGATACCAGCAGGACCAAGCTAGTTTTCACCACGATCCAGATCCCGCAGGACTAAGCTAGTTTTCACCAAGCGCTGTTTTTCCAAGATCAAAATTTAGAGCTGCGTATCAAAAGTTCAGCATGAGATGCAAGACCAGGTCCCAAAACAAAATGGGTGATCCAGCTCCTCCTATATTTTAGGGCTTGTGTTCAGCTCTACTCATGAAGCTTATCTGGTTGGGGATTTTGTGGCAAACCCAGACCTCAGCTTACCTCGACCAGCATGTGTGCAGGGTACTTAAAAAGTTCATATTCCATCAGAAACGATCGTGACTAAAACATTTGCACTAGCACCTCTTACCACCTCAATATACCAGAAGGGCAAAGGGTAGGAAGGGAAATAGGTGAAAAAGGGGTGTATTCAAGTTTGCACAGTAACTAAGCAACCGAACCAGAACTTGACCCTACATCTCACGAGTCTCAGGCCAGCACCCTGCCCAAGGTTTGCCATTAAAAGTCTCATTGTTGATCACCATATTTGAAAGGCTCTGACAGCATCCAAAAGTTAACAGTTGTGGAGGGATCAGAGGGAAGTGGGGGAGGACGGCAAATGCACAAACACTGAAACAGAGGGGATCTCTTGCATCAATAAGGCAATTAAAACATTGCCATGCGGCAGTGCAAGCGTTATTAAAAACGGTAAAGAAGTTTTAAAGGTCGAGAAGCGTGTAATGTCTCTTGTACATGCATCCACTGCACCCAAAAAAAAATGAAAACCTTTTAGCTAATTCTCTAACGACTGGCAGATTCCAGAAGGGAGCGTGAGCTTCTGATGGCAGATATTTGTAAAACACCGGTTTATTAAAGGAACGGCGGAGTAGTAATTCTTCCATTGTCTCTTTACGCCCCCCCCCCAAGTTAATCTATATTTTGATTGCAGAGGAATTTAATTACAGAGGATTATACACTGAAACGTTGCAGTCAGGCCTGATCACACCAAAAAACAAAAGTAACGTGATTGTTCGCACACTCGAGGAAGGTCTGACATGCCATCCAGTAGAGGGCAGTCAGAGGACAGGTATAAGGTTACAGTGATTATTTAGTTCAAGGATTTATCGCATGTGCTTCTTCAACTTGTTTTTTCAACTTGCCACCTTTTCCAGTGTTTATTAACCTGCTTCTTTGGGGGAGGGGGTGGATTTCAAATTAAGAAGATTATTTGATGAAACATTGCAACTTCCCTTAAACCAGGAACACAGAAGCATTATCTTCATTTACAGATGACGGCACGGAAGGGGCAGTCAGCTTCTGCATAGATGGAAATACCCCAGGGCATGTAGCAAGCCAGTGTTAACTCCCTGTCTTGCGTCATAACCAGGGATCCTGGTTTTCTCCGATTCAAAGCCGCCCCCAATTTTCGGTTTGAAAAAAGGAACCCCAAATCCACATTTTTCTGTGATTAAAATGAAATGCCACTAATATGCAGATACATGTACAGTGGCGTTTCGTTTTGGTCATGGAAAAATGTGGATTTTTT
>JAGPOW010001167.1:18926050-18937032 GCA_030014935.1 Caiman crocodilus | reverse complement strand
TTTTTTTAAAAATCAGAGAAAACCAGGATCCCTGGTCATAACCTCTGGACCATCATCTAACTCCATATCAAACCCACTCCACTTTTTAACACGGGTGCTTGGTTCAGCTTCAAGCACATATCAAGCGTTCCCAGCTGATTTTCTTTTTGAAGGTTCACTTTTAATAGCTATTATCAAACATCATTAGCAAGCAGTCTTACAGACCGAGCAATTAAGATCTATTCAGTAATAAGGAGCTATGCACCAATATAAACTCACTGACATTTAATGGACCTGCAGACTGGATACTCAAGAAAGAAGTAGTCAAAATCCTAAATTATCATATGGAGACAATTAGCAGCTAGTGGCAGCATCGCCCCTCGCTACGTGTGGCAGAGAACAAGCCATACAACGTGTCAAACAGCAGAACCGGCATCCAAACCGGCTAGCCGAGGAACAAAGGGACTTCCTTGGCCAATCAAACACTGCACAGCTGATAACTTCCCAGATGTTTTACATGGGCACATTACAAGATTTAACGGCACAGCCAACAAAGGCTGGCAGAGGAGAAGCCTTTGCATCGTCCCAAGGGTATTTACTACAGCGCTGAAATCAGGGCAGCCCTCAGGGTCTCTGGAGGTAACAGTGCTGACTAATTTGAGATGATATCACGTTTGCAGAAGAGTCAAGGATGCTGCTAAAGTTTCATATAGCAACCTCGGTGCACCTGTTATGTGGCAAATGCAGAAAAATCCATTTTCAATTTTTCCCTAAATCTAGGGCTTCTGAAGTTCACATGGAAGCCTCCCAGTCTGCAAATCTGTATCTCGGGGATTTGTGCAGGAGAGAGGAAAAAAAGGTTGAGCGGGGGTAACTTGGCTACCTAGTGAGATATGTATCCACCTTCAGATCCTGAACGCACGGTGCCTTTCAGAAGAAGCGGGGTCAAGATCCTGACCAAGCATTTTAATACCTCTCCCGTTTTCTTCAAGGTGCTTGTGGTCAGGTATGGCAGGCAACATGCAGCACTGTTATATCTAAACAAGCAGACTCCAATAGATGACCAATTTAAACATCATCATTTTTTTAAACAGCTTAGGGGTTCAGCATGGGCACATTTTGCTGTCAGAATAGGAGACAGCTGGTCCTGTCCACAACGGCCAAATGCCCCTAGGAAGCAAGGGCTCTTTGACCGGGCCGACTATAATTGGGAGAAATGCCAGACCAGCTTTTGGGCAGAAAGTGCCTTTCTCCAGATTACTGTGTTCCCAAAAAAACTGAACTTCTTTCACAGCTATATAGTAGGTATAGTATCTCCAGGGCAGTGAAGGACATTACCCCAAAATCGTGCTTCTTGCATATTTCCTTGACCATCGTTGGCTACAACTCTAATCCTATTTGTAAGGATGAAGTCACTCTAAGGGATTGTCTTCAAATTAGGTGACCGGTGGCCCCCAGTCACAAAGCTCCAGTTGTTTCTCCAAGTGCATACTGAAGAGCTTGGCAGAGAGATGCTGCTTCTCTAGGCCCTGAGCACAGATGACCATCAGCACTGCAGTGGCACCCAGAGACCCTGAATGAAACCAGGGTCTCCCTGCAATGTTCACTGTGCAATCGAGTACTACGCAGCAGCCCCCGCCCCAAAAGCTTATTACCCACACATGCAAAAAAAGACTCTACTATAGTAGATGTGACAGGAAAAATGAACCCCACAGACATAACCTGTCCTGAAGTTCTTCGGCTAGCTAAGAATAGACTCCGGGCCTGTTAAGTCCTGATACAATGCTCGGGTGAGGGTTTCTTCTATTTTTTTTCCCCACCTTCTCTTTTCTCCCTTCTCAATATACAGCAAGGTACATTACTAACAAAGATGGTAAACTTTAAGGAGAGGACTGTACTCTTTTCTCCTGCTCCTGATAAGGCTCGCTGCTGCTCCGGTGAATACAAACCACTTGCGTGGGAGGCAGAGAGAGAGATGCCTGTGAGCCATTCCAAAAGGCTGACCTTCAGAAAGCGAGCGCTCAATTGGCACTTTGCTACTTGAAGAAATGAGGGCTCCAGTCATATGGCCAACACACCAGGACAAAATACAGGCTTCTATATTTAGAAATTTCCTTCTCTGGATTCAGGACATTTTATGCTAAATTTTAGAGCACTTTCTGAAGAAAGTCCCCAGATCAAAAGAGTTGTTTTCCTGGCCTGTTAGTCTCGGTATACGCCTGCTCTCTTCGGGTTCTGCGCATTTCTTCAGGTGTTGATCTCTGCAAATTTTTACACATGTGACTTCTATAATTTCTTGCGAGTGTTAAGCATTTTGGTCCCAGAGACCCGGGGCGGGGGTTTTAGTAGCTCCTGGGGCTCACCAAAGTAAATGAGGAGAGAGAAAGAAGGAATTTCATTGATACTTTTGGTGCAAGATTTTCCTCGCCAGCCTGACATCAGAGACAGGGCACGCAAAGGACCCACATATGAAAACAGCGGGCCTTTAGTGCACTCCAGCGCACCGAATTGCATTTTCTTGCAGCCAAAGGCAATCTGCTTTACACCCTTTACCAATACCAAACCTGGGATGAATTTTAAAAACGAATTGCAATTAAAAGAATTCCCACCTAAGTGCATTACTGGGGGTTTTTATGTAAGTATAAAACCCCACTGGTTTTTGTATGTTATTCTTTCATGCTACTTTTTACTGCAGGTTTTGAACATCTGCAAGTTCAAAACTATCTATTTTCAAATTGTCAAGACCAATTTGCATGCAAGGTACCTAGTGGTTTAAATACTTCCTTTCACACTGTTTGGGGCTGACAGGTTTAGGAAAAATAAGTTTAGCGCTGCAGAAAAAAAAGTCACTTTGAACTGGAGCTACTGTATCTCCAGGGTAGTAATTTTGCAGGAGTCTACTCCAAGGTAGCTTTTCTGTTATTTTATGATAGAGCGCCTCGTAAATGGTATGAAAAGGCATCAGGATTTTTTTATTTCACATTTACATTTCTTACGTGCCTACAGTTTAGTCACAATTTAAGTGTCAGGTTTATAAATCCCCAACTTTCCCCATCTTGATGTTGTTTCTTTTTCCCATCCTCCTTGCATCAGCAGTGACACAAGTGACTGTTCTTATGGGAACGATGCGATCTGAACGCCACGAATTTCCACTTTGCCTTCCTCCCCCTCCTTGGCTCTTTCTGCAAGGTTAGCGATGCTGTGAAAGAAATGACCCTTTACACGCCTTCACACTTTTCTCATAGCGAGTGCAAAGCATCAGAAACTTCATGCTCTAGGTCTGGCTTGGTTTGATAACGCCATTAGCAAGCTTCTTCTGTCCTTATTCCTAGGTGAATGGGACCAGTCTTCTGGGGCCCGTTTTCATGCTGCTCCTACCAGTACCATGGCAAGGAAGTTTGGCCCCAGGGCAAAGCCCACCCTTACCCCATGCACAGATCTGGGGGGCACCCCCCCATGCTTGCCCGGGAGCACATGCAGTTGTGGGATCTACTCTCTCCCTGTCCTGCGTCCCCCCAAAAGAGCCGCTCACGGCTCTACCCCGCACCCTGCCCTGGTTGGACAGCACCTGCTGGCATCCTTTTGCTTTGGTGCCTAGGGCTCCCGCCCCACTCCCCGCACCCCTCTTGCTACAGCACTGGCTCCTACCTACTTACTCACTGTTCACCTTAAAACACCTCACTTCACAACTAATTGATCTAGAATAGTCCCAAAACAGTCCCTATAGTACCTCGATGCAGATGCACTCAGATACAGCAAATTATTTCATCTCCTTCAACCCCATACGCAGCTGCTCTGCTTGAGAAGTGAGGAAGGAAGAGGGTTGGAACCAACGTTTTGCTCATCTTCCCTACTTTATGCATGCATGTCCATAGA
Organism: Caiman crocodilus; assembly: GCA_030014935.1. NCBI lineage: Eukaryota > Metazoa > Chordata > Crocodylia > Alligatoridae > Caiman > Caiman crocodilus. The sequence continues at coordinate 18,933,177 of JAGPOW010001167.1, read as the reverse complement.
GAGACACAGCCCCCATTGACAGATGCATGGCTAGTTTCTCTGGTTTCTTTGATCAAGAGCAAAGTGGAATTAAAGCAGCCAAAATTTGCTGCTGCACCATCCTGTCTGCACAGGGGCAATGTCAGCTGTGCAAAGTTGGCAGAGGCAGCTCCACCACATCCTGGGCTGGTCCTGGTGGAAGATGGAGGGGGAATGGCCTTAGCAAAATGAGACTCCGCAACCATCCGTCTCTCTACTGACAAAAGGCAGGGACTTTACACTAACAGCACAAATTTAACCTGTATCCCTCAAGCTTTAAGTTGTGGAGAGTTTTGCTGCTGAAAGTTAGGGAGCCGTGCTGCTTCTGCAACCTAAGTCACTTGTGTCACAAAGGAAGCCTTTGGTCCAGCAGGGAATACAGAACCATAGAAACATAGGACGGGAAGAGACCTGTAAGATCATCAAGTCCGGTCCCCTGCTACGGGCAGGAAGTTATTGGGCTCAGACGAGCTTGACAAGGTGCTGGTCCAGCCTCATCTTGAACGCCTCCAAGGAGGGTGACTGCACCACTTCTCCAGATTCTGGCGACCCCTACAGAGAAGATCTTTTTCCTTATATCCAACCTGAATTTACCCTCTATTAGTTTATGCTCATTGGTCCTTGTCCTCCCTTAAGTCCTCCTAAATAGTTGCTCTCCTACTTTGCGATGTACTCGTAGGCAGCTATCAGGTCCCCTCTCAGCCTTCTCTTACTCAGACCGAACAGGCCCAGTTCCCAGTCTCCCCTCATAGGGCCTATCCCTCCATGCCCTTAAACCATATGGGTGGCACTTTGTAGCCTCTCGAGCTTATCCACATCCTTCCTGAAGTGTGGTGCCCAGAACTGTGCACAGTACTTCATCTGAGGCCTCACCAACGCCAAATAGAGAGGGAAGAGCACCTCCCTGGATCTACTGGCCACACGTCGGCTGATGCACGCCGTCGCACTGTTGACTCATGTTCATCTTCCAGTTGATCATGACCACTACGTCTCATTCAGATGCTGTGGTGGCCAGTGGACCACCACCCATTGTATAGTTGTAATGAGGGCTTTCTACCCAGGTGAAGGACCTTGCACTTCTCCATTAAACCTCATCTGATTTTGTTCTGCCCATAAATCCAGCCCGGCAAGGTCATCCTGGATCTTTTCCCTATCCTCTGATGTGCCCACATTTCCCCACAACATCCGGGAACTTAATCACTGAGCTTTCCACCCCCTCGTCCAAGTCATTAATGAATATATCGAAGAGCATGGGCCCAAGTGGTGATCCCTGGGGGACACCACTGGAGACGGCCCTCCAGGATAAGGCCATCCCATCGATCACCACCTTCTCTGGGAGCAGCCTCTATAAATGCTCCATAACTCAGCATTACTCCAATGGCACAAGCTTCAGCCATCACACCACCCTTCCTCATCCGCCTGTTATGCTCCCGCGTGTGAGAGTATCTGACAGAAGAAAACAAGCTTTTAATACCAGTGGCTGCCAATTAAAAGGAGGAAGGAAAAGTCAAAGAATAATTGACTTAATTGACTACTCTTATTACTGCTTGTAATCTAGAGAAAATCAAATTAATTCTACATGAAGAGTGACTATTCTGTAGTGAAGTGTAATTCCAGATCTCTGGGGCTTTGGTTTACCAGTTGTCAAATTATCCAATTACACACTTATTAAAATCCATTTTGGGGAAATTTTCATGGCTTGTACATAAATAATTTCAAAAGCGTTAGTTCTCAACAAAACCCAAATAGCACTTGGAAATCACAAAACTTAAACAAGACTTAATGTCCGAAAGCTGTACACGAGGGATGCTGGTTCGTTCGGTTTAAGCTCCACTGAGGAGCCCGTTGCAGAGAGGGACGAGACCTTGGGTTTTGTTCTGTATGAAAAGCTAGCTCCGGCATTGAACATTTTGAATTGTTTGTTGCTCTTCTCTTTTTTCAGTTGCTATCTTTTATTCAAATCACTAATCTGAAGGGAACCAATTAAGGATGCATGCCTTTCATTATGCCAAAAGGGGAAAATCTCCTTGTAACCACATCAATTAAACAGTGGGAAGCTAGCAAATGCCTTTTGCTCAAGCTACTGCCGTTCACATTTTTGACTGTGAAAGTACCTGGTTCAGTCCCTCAGGCTAGGTACAGACATTCAAAAAGCCCGAGGCCGAATCAATCTGAGTTATGCGGTTTTCTGTTAGCGGCGCAGATTAGATCGGTAGCGAACAGAGCACACGTTCGCCCTTTGGTGGGGAAAGGGGTGCAAATCTGAGACTAGGGTCTGTCGCTTTTAAACCAGTCTATATGTGCTGAACTTCTGTTCTGTTATGGGGATAGACTGGGTTTGATGAACTTCTCTTCCATTCCAGGTGTAGACTGGTTTCCAATCACTTACACGGATAAAAGTGTAATGTCTGTACCTGGCCTCAATGTATCAGCAAGATGACCAGCATCACATGTGTTTTTATCTTAGGCCCCAATCCTACCAAATGCTACCTGGAAAACCACACCATGTAGGTGCAGGCTGACAGGCACACGCTTAGCTATTTGCACTCTGAGGCGTGCCAGCGAAGGCACTGGAATAATGCAGTATGCATAAAATTCAAACAGGATCAGGGTTTTTAAACACTGTAATTTGCATTGCAGCGATAGCTATGGGCGCCTTCAGGATCAGGCCCTACCTGTATCAGGTGCTGTATAAAAATATAGAAAGACATGTTCCCTGCTCCCCAAAATCTTAGGATTACATTTGAAACAAGAGATGGATGAAACAGTTTAGCTCCGTGCAAAATAAATGACTTCTGAGTGGCCCAGGCTTCTTTAAAAATCCCTGCTCCATTTTTTTTAATATTATAAGAGACAATAGATGAGCAAATGTATAAATGAATCAACAAACAAGCAAACCAGGCACCGCCAAGCTGTACTGGCCATAAACCAAGGCCCATTCTCGATTGCAGTCCAGGCGCTGCATTTGTGCAGTTCCAGTTGCAGAACAACTACCCATTATAATATAGCAACACCTGAACATTAATTTTGGCTCACCGCAGCGTAGCAGTGCTTTCCTGAATCACACCTTCTAAGTGGAGTATTTTCTTTAAGTGCATATTGCTTTGTGATTTTATTTTGTTATATCTATTTGTTCCATGACATATTCACCTGATCTTTTCACGCCTAGCTGTTTATCCCCCCAAATTGCTTCAAAATGATGTTAGATGCCAACGCATATAGCTCCTGGTTTCATGCGAATGTGTGCGTGCGTGCGTGCGTGTGTGTGTGTATTGGGGGGGAGGCAAACTGAACAGGGAAAAAGTATGTAAAATAAAGATTTTGATCATTTTTTTGCCAACTTCAGGAACACTTTCAACTACCATGCTTCTCATTTCAAAGCAATTTGGTGTTTTGCACCACCAGCAGATTATAATAAATGCATTAGTTCAGTGTCTTCACTGATATGTTATTCAACTGGGTGCCCTTCATATTTCCACCGAGGTCTCTTGTACTTTTCAATTAGTTACTGGGTACTAAATGATCTGCTATGTAAATTGCTCAACTGCTGTTCAGAAAGAGACTCTGATGAACAAGGGAGAAAATTATAATTAATATGCATTTAAAGGGAAGCTTTCCAGTCAATTTAAACACAAAATTCAGGCACCGCAACTTTTACCAGATCTAAGTTCACTAAATAAGCTTCCTGATTTTATCATTCCAGTCCAAACCAGTTAATGTTCAGAGGTAAACATTTTATTGCAATTTAGGGCACGCTAACGTGGCAGGGCCCTGTCACTCACAAAAGGCTGGAAGTCAAATTGAGATGAAACAAGAGAGAGATTATTGCAGGCATCTGTTTTTCTATACATCTAATCTGCCCCAATTTCAAATAAAACTCAGCAAACACTATACACTGTGAAGTTAATTGATTTTTAAATTCTTTGCATATTGAGTTGTGTTCATAATAGATATAAGGGGATTAAAAAAAATGATCCAAAATACATGCTCCCAGATATTCACTGGTGATTTTGGCTGCTCAATTAAAAGAGCCTGATTTTAAGAAAGTGCCTGCGCTTAATAGGTATTTCTAGAAATCTCAGCCATGGGGGCCTGATGTATTCAGCGCTGCATGGCTCCAGTAATTCTGTTGAAACCAGAGGACTTACCCTGGTGTGGACCTGGAGTAACACAGTGGTGACTGGGTCATGACTTTTAACCTCAAGTGTCCATTAAAGAAAAGGACAGAGGTCTGCACACTCAGGATCCCAGAAATGCAATGCATTCCTCGCCCTCTAAAACCCGTCTAATCTGCACCTTGAGAGCAACACAGCGAGCCCGGCAGGACTAAGGAATTGCTCTTGTTTCAATCCAATCTAAGTGTGGGCATCTAATCGGACCAACCTTATGTAACTCTTGCTTATGAAAGAACAGCAGCTGTTATGCAAAGCCATTTTTCCTCAGCTAAAATTTATAAGAAAAATAAGCCTGTGTTTGCTCCTGCTTCAGGAAGACCCAATTTTTGATGTTCCGCATCAAATTGCCTTGCTATCAGCAGCTTTGCCAGCAGCCGGTCCAAGCTCCCATTACTCAATCCTCTATTCAGATGAAATCTAGGTGCCTCTTGCCTTATACGATTACTGATGATTACGGTATTAGTCAGCCAGCAACTGAAACGCCCAAAAAACCAGATTGCTAAACTCCTCTGTTAAACTCTGGGAAGAACAAGATCCTTTTCTGAGATACTAGAATAACCATGCTGGGGGTGGGGAAATAAAGTAGTCTAATACAGTGGCAAAGTGCTTTCTTGATGACATTTCATTGCTTGGGAACTTGTGTAGCAAACATTTGCAGTTGTCGCGAGGCTCTTCCTCCCTTGCCTCATAAGCCATCTTTGGCGTACAGTGGCTGGTATACATTATTGCAAATGTGAAGAGCACCAGGGTCTTCACGAACCCTGAAAGGAACTATCTGATGACTATTTGGTTTGTTGGATGCTGAAGACCAAGGAAGAAAACAAGCTCCTCCTCTGCTTTATGTTAAGCGCATGCCTTCTCTATTCATTAGTTGTACTCAAAAGGACACCTTTGTCCACCGGGCAGCATTTTGGAACAGAAACCCTCCAGAGTAAAGACAGAGCCTATCCCAGGAATAACGATTGCCCAAAAAGCAGCTTTGTAAACCTGGCCCATTCTTACTTCAGTAAATCTGATCCCTGTCCACGGTAGATACAGCAACAACGCAACTATCATGCTCAGCTGGAGCAATCATCTGGCCTTGTTATCCCTATGACAGAAGCTACTACCAGCAACTTCAGAGGAAGATGCAAATAATGGATGAGCCCGTAATAATTTACACATGGTAAAAACTTCTACTAATTCCACGTAACTAGAGGTTCAGTTATGCTCTGAAATGCGAGAGGTTTTTTTTTCCCCCCATCTCCTATCGTACTTCATGTCGGCTTGCTTTCCCAGCTAAAATATTTTTACATGTTTTTGCTCCTGTTAGCTTTGTGCACTCCTTACAGCTATTCAAACGGGAGCTGGTTTCTGATCAGACTTAAATTTCATAAACGGAATTGCTATCTAAGTTATGAACGCAAGAGCCTCCCTGTTGAGGGTGCCAGAGCCATAAAGGACAGAAAATTACTCTCCGATCCCTGGTGGGGTGGAGGCTGGTCCAGATTAGATCACAAAGCACATCATGGGTTCACCAAAGGCAAATCGTGCCACGCTAACCTAAACGCTGGTTTTCTAGACCGAGAAACAACGGTTATTTCAGTATCTCTCAAAAGCTTTTGACTCTCTGAACCAGTGAGTCTCTAAAGTGCACCCTGTCCTATCTTCGGCCTGTGATAATCAGAGGATGGAGGCTGAGCCCATGAGAAAAGACTAAGAGCCTAATCGGTGTAGTTGAGCCAAATGAGGCCGGCGAGGGGATACAGTTGAATCCTCTCCATACATCTGGGGAGAAAACCGGGGAGGAAGAAGAGGTATTTTTGCCGGCCCTGAATAAATTTAGGAATAAATGAAAAAAATGAATCAGTTTACAAATGGAGAAGAAAGTTTTGAGCTAAGCTTTTGGAATGGCCTTGCAACAGCCGTAGTAAGGGCAAATAGACCTACCTCGTTCAAAGGGGAAGCTTGATGAGTGTATGAAAGGGATCATGGGATGTGGCTGCCAGCAGTAGCAAGAGGTGGGTCACGATGACCCAGGTGGTCCCCTGTTAAAAAGTCGCTTTTTGGAATAGGAGAAGAATTGTATGAAGTCTCTGAAAATGTATAGTGCATGGTAAATTCCAGATGCTCTAAAAAGCTCCCTAACGAAGAATTTATTTAAGAAAAGAATTATGGACATTTTTGGACAGGTGCTCATCAAATGGGACTTCATAGAAAAATTCAACTTTTAGGGCCTGAAGAACGCAGGCCGTACGCTCCCAGGATACCATTTCAAACCCAGGCCGGCAGTGACCAACAGTTGAACACACCTATATTCAGTTTTTCCTTCTATGTCCATCCAAGGACATTATTATTCTGTGGTTGAAACTAGTTTCTATATAAAAGGGACTCTTTCTTTAAGTCTATTTGGAGTATTTTTCCTCTGTCTAACCACATACTTACATCGACGGAACACAGAAAGGTTTATTTTCTATTAACGCCGTCTTTAAATAAAACAAAAGGAGACCAGGAACAACAACCATACAAAGATTAACTATCCAGAAGGTGCTATATCAGACTTACATTTGGGGTTTTTTGGACCCAAAAGATTGAACAGCATAAATGTCATGGCCCAGACAAAATGGCTACAATGACAAATGAACCTGACCATGACTGGAAATGATGAATAGTTAGCTAGGTTTATAGTCTTATGTTGCTAAATAACTATCATTGGACACTTGTAAGAAATTCCCTTGCAGACTCAAAGGAAACTCGACTTTAATTTTATCCGCAAAATACTTAATTTCCAAATAAAGTTTCTAACAAGCTCTGATGGGCAGAATCTCTGGGGGGGGGGAAGGGGAAACAGATAAGGAAATCTCTTCTTTTTCTCAGTTTTTATATATTTGACCTTATCAAATAAGGCCTGCAATAGGATACCATCAGTGGAACTATGGCCTAAAAATGAAAAGT
>JAGPOW010001167.1:18901369-18911696 GCA_030014935.1 Caiman crocodilus | reverse complement strand
CTTTCAAAGGCAGAGCCCCCGGCTACTGCCCGACTCTTTCCCCTCTGCCCCAGCAATGCTACTTTATGCGTGTGGGAAATGCAAATCAAGAAGGGTTGAGCCAGGCTGGCAAGGAATCATGTATGCATGTGCAATTGTGGAAAGAAAAAGCACAGAAAGAGAGAAAGGAGCTACATATTAGGGATGGATCATTTACCTGGCTTTCTGTAAGGTACTTAGCACCAGGGTATGTATGAACCAAACCCATTTTAAGAAATATGATTTTGTCAGCTCTCTTTTGACTCAGCCAGCTTAAAAGTCTCTCTCTGCGAGAGATGCTGCTGCATGGAAATTTCCCACCCACATTTAACCAGAAATGATTACTGTTATTTAAAGCTTAGCAACTGTAATGCACTACATCCGACTTACTCGCTATAGGCCTTTTCCTAAGGCAGCGCACACAGGCTTGTCTGGTTTGAACAAGATGTGATCTAAATAGTGCATTAAAAGCCAAGGGTGGGAAGGGCTTTCCAGCTAGGACACAAAGTTTGGGAGAGCTGATGTCTCCAGAGCAGATTTCAATCTATTTCCAGCCCTGGCTTCAAATGCTCAGAAGTCGAGAGGCAGCAACTTCCTTCCCCTGCTTGACCCCCATGAGATTGGTGAGGAAGAGATTGAAAAGCAGAAATCAAACCAGAACGTGGGCTCTTTGGTCTTCTGTTTCTGAGCTGCTAGGGGTAGCTGTTCTCTTAATTCCCATTTCCAAGCTGCCTGTGCAAACACGGCGGGCAGAAACTGCACGAGGACCTCGGGGAAAATCCCTTTCCTCCTGCAGCCGGGGCTCAAAGAAAAACTCCACTGTGGGTTGGTTTTGGATGCAATCTCACGACTTAGCAACACCGAGGCTGACTTATACAAACCGAAGGCTCTGCCCTGTATTTTAAATCAGGCAGTATAAGGTGGTATGAGCAAGACCGTGGGCTCGAACCTCCAAATGCAAGGTTTCAAAGATCTCAACTAATCTCGCTGCTTCAGTATAAACACACTTCAAAAGTCAGTCCCTCACCTCAGATCTACAGAGATAGCAGTTAACAGGAGCTATTACATCTCTTGTCCAAATGGGGAACCGAGGGATGGGGAGATTAAGACTTTCCTAAGGTCACACACTAAATCTAAAGAACAGCAGCACTGGAATCCCAGTCCGGTGCATTATGTGAAAGACCATTATTCACCACTGATAGAGAAGGAGCAGGAGGGACCCAGAGTAATAAATTAAAATTTAATTTTATTCATTGTCATTTTAGCATTAAATATTCAGCAGTGGGTGGGCTGCAGAGTCATTTGTCTCTAGGAATCAGTGTATGAAGTGAGCCAAACCCTCCAGCCGAAGTGCAGAAGAATGGCGCTGCTAACCATCTAATAGGGGCGCGCTCTTAAAAAGGAAAAAATAAATAAAATAAAAATGGATCTACCCCTCCAGAGCATGATATCAGCCAAGCCAGTCAAATAATATTTGATGAATTATTTATTTGGCTACGTTTTGCTGTTTTTCCATAAATTATTCATGATGCGATTTTCCAGCTGTTGCCGACAACTTGCTCAAATCAACGCAAAACCGTCGCCCGCCGTTTTCTTGCAGCGCGGCAGCCAAAAACTGTTTAAAAATCGTTTCAGGCCGCCTACTTTTAAAGCACGCTTTCTGCATCAAGCCAGCATTTCAGTTTATAGACCCCTGCCATCAGCCTGAACATCTCTTGACATAATAAATCCGGTAGTAATTTGCCAAATTATGCAAAGGAAATGATAAATCAACACTGAATTTATTACAGCCAATCTAATAACAATCCAATAAATTATTCAGTACACCAGTCAGTAAACATCAAGTGTTGTTGAAATAGCCCAATCAAGAGGCTGTGGTGGAAAAGCTGCAGTCACCAGGCAGGTGAGACTGAACTGCAGAGTAAAGAAGGTGCAGGTTTAATTACTGTCCAATAAAATACTGCAGCTGTGTTTTCTTAGGCTGTTTCTCAATGCCTCCCCTCATCCCCTTTTTTTTAATGCTCTAGAGTAGTAAAATAAAAACAAGTGTATCTTGTCTAATTCACAAATGAGATGAAGCAGAAAGAAAATCAGAGCAAAACAATCTATATACACAGTCATAAATGCTCATTACTTCTTTTATTGGACAAGCCTCCCCAGGGCCCAGATGAGATTTGGACTCCATCATCCTAAGCACTTGAACTGAACTCCCATATAGTGGGAGGCTATTCTTCCTTAACAGGCTTACAATTTAAACTGACGAGACAGACAAGTGGCACAAAAAAGTCTGATACTCGCTTTGCACGTAGGGACCTGAATATAAAGAGATAAAGCCCCAATTAATTAATGCTTAAGTAACTGCGTAAATGCTATTCTGGGCCCAGCTCTTAGTGACTTGTCCCAAGGTCACTCAGGACACTTCTGGCAGAGACGGCAACTGAAGCTTAGGATCCGATTCCCTAGTGCATTCCCCGAAAACCAAAAGCAGGTGCATGGAGAAGGGAGATCTTAGCATAATGCTGGAGTGATGCTGCGTGGGATAGTCCCCAAATTTCCACGTGCATGTCAGAAAATAGAGAACTCGGGCTTGAAAAGGGTCACCGCTGAGAGCAATTCTGGTGCAGGCCGCAGGGTAATTCGCAGCGGTGAGCGACGTGTTTGGAAGTACCAGCTAATAGGGCTGTGCAGAGCTTCGGGTGCTGATTTGATTCAGAGGAGATTCGGCCCAATTCGGTGGCCGAATCTCCAAATTCAGATCAAATCAGGAGACCGATTAAAAGGTCCAAATCGATTTGAAGCTCTCCAAATCAACTCAAAAAAGATTTGGGGACCTTTGGAGATTTGGGCAGTCCCCACTTGCGGCCATAGGGGGCTGGACCTGGACTAGGAGCTGGTAAGTAGGGGGCGGGGGCTGAAGGAATGGGAGGGGACCCCTGCCAAACCCCATCTCCTGCCGGCTCCCCCAGCCCCCCTGAGCACCCCCGGGCCCCTGCCCACTGTCCCAGCTGAATCAATTCAGGACAATGATTCGAATCACCAAATCGAATCGTTGCCTCCTGAATCAACCGAATCCGAATTCAAAGCGAATACTAGCTGCTTTGCACAGGCCTACCAGCTATGCTTGCGGGAGCAGACCCCACAACAGACACACCACCAGCTATGGCCCTGAACTTCCCAAAAGTATTGCACGCAACTCCATTTCCAGATGTAAAGAGCCCTGTGGGTAAATTTACTCACGTGTTGGTGGGCTCAATCTCACTGATTTCAAACTCAGGGGGTTTTTTCTAACTAATTGGTCACCTCCAAGAGAGCTCACTAGATAGGCAGATTCATCAGTGCCACAGCCTGTGAAGCTCCCATTTAATCCAGCAGCAGTTTTGCTTGATTGAAGGCTGTGGGTAGGCCTGTGCAAAGTGGCTAGTATTCACTTTGGATTTGGGTTCAGCCAATTTGGGGGACAGGGATTTGATCTGGTGATTCACATTACAGTCCCAGAAATAAGGAAGAACTTCTTTACTGTCTGAGCCCCCACGGTTGGGAACAGACTGCCGCCAAAGGTGGTTCAAGCACCCACTTTGAACATCTTCAAGAGACATTTGGACGTCTATCTTGCTGGGATCCTGTGACCGCAGCTGACTTCCTGCCCCTGGGGCAGGGGGCTGGACTTGATGATCTTCCGAGGTCCCTTCCAGCCCGAATGTCTATGAATCTACTAATTGATTTGGCCGAATCCGATTCAAAGTTTTGCCAAATCTCCAAATCAGCCAGGGCCGTCCTGGCAATGGCTGCCTCGCCCGCCCCAGCTCCCGGCACTTGACCAAGAAAACCTCCAGGCTTACCAGGTGCTTCTGGGCAGGGGGGCGATCCCTGCTACCCCCCACTGCGTGGAGCATTCTGCACAAGCCCTCTGACTCCCCCCACCATTGTCTTAGCCCCCCCGCCCCCATGGCTGCCCTGCCCACCCCAGCTCCGGCCCTTTAAGAAAAAAAGAAACCCCAAACCCCCATGCTCACTGTTCCTGCCCGGCACGGGGGCAATCCCTGCTGCCCCCCACTGCTCTGTGCCACATGAGGGGCTCTTCCATGAGCCCCCGGAAGCCACTGCAGGAGCAGTGGGTCCCAGGGTTTTTTTTCTTCTTAATGGGCCAGAGCTGGGACAGGCCATGGTGGGGGAATGGGGGACAGGGGTTGAGGGGCTTGTGCAGAGCCCCCCATGCAGCGTGGGGCAGTGGGGGGCAGTAGGGATCGCCCCCCCACCTGGCAGCACCCGCTGAGTGGGGCTATTTTTTTAAAGCACGGGGAGCTGGGGTAGGCAGGGCAGCCATGGGGAGTCTGGGGGAGCAGGCAGGGGTCCCCCATGGTGCCCTCCCCCCTCCTCCAACCCTCCCCCCTTACTTACCAGCTCCAGCTCCAGCCGCAGCCACCAGAGACTGCCCGAATCATCAAAGCTCTCCGAATCTTTTCCGAAGATTCAGAGAGCTTCAAATCAGTTCAGCCCTTTTTTTTGGTCCCGATTTGATTTGGATTTGGAGATTCAGCCACCGAAGCAGGCCGTTTCTCCTCTGACTCGAATCAGCAGCCGGAGCTTTGCACAGCCCTAGCTGCGGGACTGCCCCACTAAAACCACAGTCCAACTATGAGCTTCATAGTAACAAGCCTCGCAGGAGCCCTCTGAAATAAATGCAGTTCCTCGTGGGTCTGGGCCTCCATTCACAAGCTGTTCATAGCTTGTTACTGCATTGATCATAACTTGCTCTTTCCAGACGGGGTAGCTCAGCAATCCCGCAGTGGAGCAGTCACTGATTTCCAATACTGTAAAAGCTGTTTCTTGCCCAAAGGGAATGCCCGCAGTTTATCTATTAGCCTTAATGCGTCCTTTGCACCATGCCCTATATCCAACAATGAACACCACAAATACGAAAGCAATGTTTCTGCACTAGTAGGTCGCAACTGGAAGGGCAGACAGAAGGGCTGCAAAGCATTGAAAAGCAGGGAAAATTCTCACTGCCCCCAGCTTCTTGCCTGTCCTCATCTTTCCGGATCATGGATTCTCTGTCTGCTTCTGGAAATGCAGCCGCACATACACACGGACATAAAAACACGGTCTATGGGTTTAACATCATTACTGTTTGGGCACTGTTTTACCCAGCTTCTTTAGTGGATGACGAGGGATTCTGCAGTATTTTGACCTCAAATCAAGGGATACCAGCGTGAGGAGTCAAGAGACCAGTCCAAAAACCACTGTTGGGACCGAATCTCTTTGTGCTGTCATATTTTACCAGGACAGAGTATTATACTTGTGTTCTTATAACACATGCACTGTTATTCTGCTCAATTTTCCACATGTCCAACACCAATCATCTTGCCTGATTTCCACCATGGTCTCTTTACTTTGGAATCTGGTACCATTTCAAAATAATCTTTTGTTGAATTAAGTGCAATTTTAAATCCAGAGTTGAAGATCCAGCTTATTAGTAAGCGAGCCATTCCATGTCCTCAAGGCGAGACGCAGAACACATTCATTTTCGATTTGTATATTAGTACCCACATTGGTCTAGAACAAATACAATTATGTATGGGAGGCGTAGGTTGTAGCTGGTCTAAGGACACAGGCAGACCAGGTTCTTTGGGTGAATCTGATCTCTTTTATTAGACCAACTTAAATCGTTGGAAGCTTAGTAAGTGTTTTTCAGCTATTTAAGTTGGTCTAATAAAAGAGATCAGATTCACCCAAAAAAACCTTGTCTGCCTTTGTATGGGGTGTAGCACTGCATTTCACAAGAGCCAAGACCATGATACATTTCAAAGTGTGTGGCTCTTTTGGACTGGTCTGCAAAGACATAGCCAATAACTGTGTCAGCTATCCAGGTTGCAGTCATATTGGTCTAGAGGCTAAAGAAATCAGGACTCGTGGCAGAGGTGAAATCTTTTATTACACCAACCAGGTTTTTGCAAAAATCCTCCGAGATTTTTGCAAAAATCTGGTTGGTGTAATAAAAGATATCTCCTCTAACACGAGTCCTGATTCCTTTTATCCAATAACTGAGAACTTGCAGTGTTCAGTATAGGAACTTTCTCTGCTGTGAATTATTCAACAAGGACTTCTGCAAGCTGCAAAAACGGAACGCTATTTTCATTTAAAAAAGAAACCATTTTTTGCTTTTGCCTTATCGAAATATGCAGCATTTCACAACCGAGCACAGGAGAGGGGAAAGAGGAGGAAAGGAAAGCTCTCTATTGCAGAAAGGTGTATGTATTGGCAAGATGACATTTTTATAGATGAGACCATTCCTATATCTGTTGCCTGCCCATTTGCAAACCAGCGACTGGAAATACAAGAGAGAACTCTAAATTGAGTTTTCCCTATGTTTTGAAAAAGCACTCGGCTGCAGAATATATTTGAGTGGCTCGAAACTTTCCCTCCCGGCTCCCCAGAAAGAGCAATACATGAGGTTTTTTATGTGCTTTTCGGCAAAACTGGCAATATCTTGGGAACGTGCCCAGCCTCACCATCCACATGCATGTGAAGAGACCCTCCTCTCCCCAGCCACAGGAAAAGGGTCTGCTCCCTTGGTAGTAGATGCTGTCCCTTTCTTCCGGATCGGAGAGGGGCAGGGGGTTGCATGCAGGCTGCATCCAGCAAGCGGGTGGGTTAGAAAAGGAGAAGAGAAGCCAGAGGTGGGACCACGAAAATGAGCCTCATTTTGCACTAGCCCTGAGGGGGCAAAGGCAGCAATGGGCTGAAAACCCAGGCGTTCCCTTTGTCGTGTGGTTCCTTCTTTCCCAGAGGTTTCCATGACACTTCCCGGCTACGGCATTTCTGACGGTTCAGCTGTGAAGAAGGAGGAAGCAGCATAGGAGCTTTGTGCAAAAGCACTTCAAGGACATCCTCGAGGCCAACTTGCAGCATCAATAAATGCAGCATTGACACCAACTCATGGGCGACTACTACCTAGGACTGCCCCAAACGGGGGAGAAGTCTGCAGAAGGGTCTCCATGCTTTGAAACCTGACGATGACAACAGGAAAGCGGCAGACACAGCAAGTGGCAGACTGAACTGAAGCCACCCACCCCACGTGGAAACGTGTGCCCGAGCTGCAACAGAGTCTGTCAATCCTGGATGGGCCTCATCAGTCACCTTCAGACCCACAGATAAGACACTTATGGAGGACAATCACCCTCGACTGAGATTGCATAAGGTTAGGATCCTAGTGAGATTGCATAGGGACTTTGTGAGATTACACCAGCCTATCGCTGTTCCTCTGGGATCTGCAGAGCTAGTAGATCTCTGTCTCAAATGAGCAACTAGGCAGGGCTACCCAAAAGGAGAACCTAGTGGAAGTCTCTTTACCATTAGACAGCCTTAAAATGCATTACAATCTTCTGGCAATGTGATTTATAAAGCCCCGTGGTAGCTTGTAACACCCAGGAAACACTCTGCAGCACTCCACAGCACAGGTGCATGCACTACCATATGTACATAAATGCAAACACAAGCAAATACACATATGGGGACTTTTCTAATTCCTTTTACCAATGAAGGACTCCAACCTTGACGCGAACTAACTCCCTGCGGGCTATCCAGTTATTTCTGAACCCTCCGCGGTCTTGTGCAAGGAGTGATTTTGCAAACTGCTGCGCCCAACACGAACAGAAGCAACGTGAAAAGACGGCGTGATGAAAACCCGTTTCAGTGTAAATACCCCCTGGCCCTCTTTGCCATGAAGAGCCTCCTAGACTGAAAACAAAAGGTGCGGGGGAACGTTCAGAAAGGTGACATCCGAGGGACTGCAACACTGCATAGCTTGTTACTAAAGGCTGGAAATTAAATAATAAAGTTCTCCCCGTGCTTTGCCAGCCTATTTTCATGACCGTCTGCCCTGTAGCTAAACCAACAGCAGCTGATTGCCAGGACTAAATGGAAAACTTTCACCTCTATTTTTCATTTATTCAGTTGCTGAATTCCATTTGCTGGCTGCGCGGGATGGGTGAGCTTCACCGCAACCGAGCAGGTTAAAATGCAGTCTCTATTTCATCAGTGTCATTAGCATCCGCCGAGTTTTCACTAGGAAATGAGACTCTAGTGGTTCAGTGGAACTGTGCCAATTGGTGTCAGCGGAGCCTCTTGCCTTTACACAGACAAACATATAGCCATTTGTTGTCAAACATGTATTCACTGGGCATTCATATACAGATAAAAGGCATGCCGCTGCATGCGTTTATGACATATATGCTATATTTTCTACATTGCACATGTCTGACACATCTCTAACGAAATGCATCACTTACTGTCCAGAGGAGAAAAGTCCCCTCGTGCTCCATAGACGATAGAATAAATATTCCTGCACCTACAGCGGCGTGCACTTCTTCAGCCGGCATCACCAACAAATTTCCGCCTGACCTGAGAGAATGGTTGAGACTTTACGACAAGTAAGAGTTTGGGTCACTGCTAAGATGGTCAAAAAAATGCCCAGTGGGCTCCACGGTGATGAAAGTGGTCTTCAAATGATTACTGGGGAAGACCTAGCAATTCACTTCAGTGGCTATGCCAGCAATGGATATTCATGAGATTATTTACAATACCAGAAGCAGGCCATTACTTAGGGTTTCTGCATGCTACATTACCTGGTTTGCAGGAAAGTAGGTTTCTTAATGGAACTTGGAGCACAAAATGATGGATGGCTACTTTTTTCTTTCCAAAGTAACGAAATTACTCTTTGGGCCTCACCATCAGCATTGCTAATCCATTTTTCACGGCCGTACTAGTAACACCTTCCTGACTGACAATGCGGTGCCATCAGACACCACAGCAGCTGATATCATCACTATCCTACTGTGAAACATGCAGGATGTGGTACAAAAAGAGGGACTTCTTAATTTCTCAAACATAACTCACGTCAATGGAAGGTGTTCTTGAATTAGCACAGAGTGTAGGGAGATTAATGCGGTCCATAATCAGCAATCACTTTATGTCATTGTTGATCCATCATGTAATGAATGCTTTATGCTTATTAGTTTTGTTCGAATCAATTATTTGCACCTCTGCATCAATAACATTTATAGCTATATTTATGTGCCTATATTAAGCTCTAAACCTAATTCCCATCGTGCTTCTATTTATGCAAAGGTGGCACCAAAGTACAACATTTGATGAAGCCAGTAGGCAGTCATACTGGAGAGACGGGATGAGTCTATTGATATAAAATATAGGCGTATTCTCCCTACCAGGAACTGGATAGGAGAGAACATTTAAATCCTGCGGCGCTTTGTTCAAAACCAGATCAGAAAGTGGTAGAAAGCATCAGTAGTTGTGATGTTGGTAAACCTTACGGAACTTCCCGTAAAAAAATAATGATGTGTACAATTGCTAATGAGCCAATTTATTTTAAATGAGGAGGTTACCCTTGTAAATATTAGGTACTGGATATCCATGTTGAGTTTCCTCTAGTAATCGCCATGCTCATCTGCAAGAGACTTCGCCACGGGTTACATATCGCCTTTGTCGCTGCTCTTTGCTCATATTTGTAATTGTTGGCATCAATAATTTAACTGGGCTTGATCAGTTTGGTTTTCCAAACCCTTTTCTTTCAAAAGTAGTCAACATATTCAATAATACAGAGCCGGATGATGTCACAGATCCAGGGCTGAGCTACGTTCCCAATGCAGCGGGAACAGCTTGTGGAATATAAGGTCCCGGGAATCTTTTTTTTTTTTTACATCTGGACCAAGAAAGAGAGCACAGCGGTTACAGGACAAAGAAGAATAGAAATCGGAGCGTGGATAAATTATTATGCAACAAGTAATAAGGAGGAACGCGATTTTTAAAGAGCTCTGTGAATTTAAAGCACTGTGTTAGCCAGCTGATCACTTTGACCCTCGGTTCAGGCCAGGGCTGTGGCCCGCTCTGTTCTTGCTGCTCCTCTACTCCAGCCAGTTTGAGGTCCTCAGGGCTCCAGCAGCTCTTTCTCCTCTCAGTGAAAATCGTGGGGTAATCTAACTGCCAAGAAAAAAATCTTACAGCTAGGATGAGCATCCAGTTCAGCTCTGGACCCCACCACACTGAATCACAGAGTCTACTGCATTTTCCAAGCCAGAATTAAGTGGTTCACAGGCTCTTGCTCTTCATGCTTGCATTAATCAACTATCATATTAATCAGCGTTATCTATCTTTCAGGATCCCGCCCGGCCATTGGACTTCTCTGCACAGCTCCGCACAGCTGAGGAAAGGAGGAATGAAATGTGTCTTTATAGCATACTCACAGCCTACCGAGTCCAGGGCCTGTTGGGGGCCCAGTTCAGCCCCTGGTATA
>JAGPOW010001167.1:18880735-18900973 GCA_030014935.1 Caiman crocodilus | reverse complement strand
TATAACTTGTGGAGAGGAGTCCCCATCAGCTGGCTGGGTATTGTGCATAAATTGCTTCATTTTATTGCTCGGATAAATTGCTTGGATCCCCCTCTCCACACTAGCACACCCCCTAAACACGGAGCGACGGTGGGCAAGAATAAAGAGACGTGTCTACACATGACGCTATGTCATTGCAGCAATGTGCTACAGCAACATGCATTTACATGTGACCAGCAGCTACTTCGCCGTAGTGAACTACTACAGCAAAGTAGTTAAAAGTAACTGCGCGTGGCACATACAGTACAATACGGGCTGTTTCTGCACCGCGGTTTGATACTTCCAAAAGGAAGTCCTAAATCACCGCACAGTTGCAACATCCCCGGAGGGGAGCAGGTAGTGCATCCTGTTTAAGTTTTCACATCCTTGCACTCTTCAGTTACCCCCAAGGGACTGCCAACAAAATGCCAATTAGTGCCAATTATGATAGTGCCACGAGGAAACACTCATTCAGGGCTGTACTGAGGCCAAAATATGCCTTCCAGGAAAATTTGTCAAACTGTCTCCAGGTAAAGGCAGCCCAAAGGAAAAATCCAAGCAATTTAGGCAAAATACTCAGCCAGCTGATGGGGACTCCTCTCCACTTCAATACCTGTCCATCACCTGTCAAGCAAACAGAAGAGTCTCCATGCAGTCTCGCTGACGCAGATGGTCCAGAAACTGATACTTCACATCATCAGTTGCTGGTGCATCCTGAGCAAGCCCTGGTGATGGGGAGCGTTTCCCACTCTATAGATCTTTACAAGCCAAGAAAAGGAAGCTATTTGGATGCCCAAAACCTGGAACCAGCGATGCACAGAAAACTGAAACGCTCCCAGCTGCTACGCGGGCCGAGAGCCAGACTCTATCCCACTGATTAGATGCCTAAATGCAATCCCACTCCATCCTCCTTGAGTTCCCACTCCATCCTCCTTACGAAACATTAATGCACCCACTTCTGTGACATGCTGTCATTTTAGCCTGAAGCCTAAGTCACAAAAGCAGAGAGGAGAAGGAAACCCACCTGCTTTTTTTTGTTTTTTTATTAATGGTTCATTCAGAAAGGCTTGTTTCTCCTTTTTCACATCCTCAAAGTCTCTCTACTTTGCCTGTATCCCATTACAGATGAAAACAAAAGAAATGACATTATTCTGCTGCTGACTAAACTCAAGTGGAGCTTAAACACCTGAGGAGGCAGCAAAGCTGGAGACGACACGCCACCCTCCTTATCTTTGTGCAGCGGCGTCGTTATAGCAATGTGACACCTGCGCACAAATCAGTCAGATTGCTACTCCTTGCCAACGCTCTGCTCGTAATTCTTCCTCTAGCTATCCGTATATCATCACGCATAATATACGCAGTAACGCAGCAGATGAAATTGCACCCAGGTATAATAGAATACACTACAGGCATATTAGAGATTGATTTGGGTAGTTACACTGCTAACCTCGGAGACCTTGTCAGCTTTACGCGAGTTAAATAGACGCGGGGTTAGTTTTGGTTTCCTTTTTTTTTTTTTTTTTTATATTTTCAATATTCTCTTGAACTTCCCTGTATCTTCTACAGCAGGGGTAGGCAGTGTTATTTGGCTGGAGTGCCGAAAAAACCACAATGTCTACCTTGGAAGGTGCCAGAGTGCGGACATGCCCAGAGAAGCTGTTTGCAGCCTCCTGGGTGCAGCCGGCCCAAGGAGCCCGGGCTGCTTGCAGCAGGGATTGCAGCCTCCCTCCGTGGCTGGCGGTGACGTGCCGAGCAAAATGGCCTTGCGTGCCATGCTCGGTCCGCGTGCCGGGGGTTGCCGACCCCTGCTCTACCACAATGACTACCATAAATGCAGAGGATACGCAGATGCAAAACCATATTGAGAAATGTCAGGCAGCTGGCAAATTTTTACAATCAATCCTATAGCCATTCTTTGGAAAGGGGGAGCAATGGTCTCTTTATGATGTTTTTAAGCAATACCACCCTTCATGGGTGACTAGGGCTCCGGAGTGCTATTTCAACAGAAAGCTAATTAGATAACAACTAGCAACAGGCAGAGAAAAACAAGCAGGCAAAGCCACGCGTTGATAAAAAGGCAGCATTGTCGCATAAAGAAAACCCGCTGGTTCCGATAAGAAGCATCGTCCAAGCTAAGTGCGAGTCTCACGTCAGGTATGGCCGATTTCTCCTACAGCTTTCCTAAAAGGGCCCGATATTCTGGTTAGCATAGGCTTCCCCTCCAGACGTGCCGTGCAAGTCTGAGGTCCAGGAAGCAGCTCGCATGGGAGGCAACCGCCAACGCCGTGCAAGCGGCGTGCTGAGCAGTGACACAATTTGTGTTGCTTCCACTTTGAGAATCGCGGTACCTAAAAATCTTTATCATCGACAATGGAAAGCTGCACATCCAGGCCTTTAAAAGGAAATATTGATCCTATTGAGCTGGAGGCAGGGGAAGCAGGACCCTTATTATTAGCACCAGGAAAACAGTAACGCCAGAAATCATTATGAGTTTCAATAGGCTCATAAATCACTCTCATAACGGTGAAGAGTGGTAAGTGAAGATCAATTTTCACTGCGAGGTGCCTCAAAATTGGCCCCCCTTATTGAAATTTGTGAGCCAAATTCCCTTCCATGAATAGCACAGCTTGAAAAGCAGCTGACAATGAGCGCCGAGGTGCAAAATGCATGCTTCAAAGCACATGCAGTTTGTCATAACAGCTACTGTACATATCTGAGCATTGAGAATTATTGACTCCCCTTTGTTTTACACCTTTACTGTTACTGTGCTGCACTAGCGCAGTCCAATCTTTAGATAGGGTCTTAATTGAATCTATGATGTCTGCCTGTGGAAGGCTAACATGAAACCAAGGTGAGGGAGCACAATGCCATGCTGAAGTCTCAATGGTGCACCGACCAGGATAAAGTAAGACCAATTAAAGGTAAACGTAAAAATAATCTCCCTCACCAGGCTGGATTCCTAGGATATTTCAGATAGGTCATGTGCCCGAGACATTAAAGCTAGCACGATTCGTGGGATGTGTACAATGAAATAAAAGTGGACAACTGCTCTGAATTAGGACAAAACAGTTGAGTGATGTGAAGAATAATGGTATGACCCTGGCTAACTGCGCCTGCATTTTGTGACCGTAATTTTGGACATAATAGCCTAATGCAGTGTAATGTAATATTTCTATGGATTTGGCTTGGCCCTGACCCATGCAGTTTGAACTTTAGCGCTAATGCAGTCAGAGCAGATTGCTGCTCTGATATCTGGTATCAGAGCAGCGATCGTTATTCAGGACTGGAGGAACTGTGAAATAAAGTAAGAGTGGAAGAACTAATGAGGCTAATTTGCCCAGGTGCTGAATACCCAATATTTCCACTGAAATCCAGTGGGGAATCAGGCAGGGAGATGTTCAACAGGTTGCAAAAATCAGGCCGTAAGTGAATAAGTGGCAGGTAAAGGGTGAAAGAGTCAGGCAGCGTTAACTATGAATAAGCAGCTGAAAGGTTTAAACTTTAAGGAGGAAACTGTTTAAGCCGGTAAAGAAGGGTCTCATTTGGATATAATTAAGAAAAAAAAGAATGCACTGTAGAAAATAGAAGCAAACAGACAGTGAAAGAAAGTGACTGATGGGATTTAAAATTTGACTGAATTACGCGCTAGAAAAGAAACTCTTGCAGCATCAGAAATACGGACTTAATAATTATTTTCATTTTCAACTTCCATGTTTCCATAGGTTTCTTGGAGTTCACTGAGATCCCAGTTCAGCAAAGCACTGGGACATAGTCCCAAGTCCTGTGGGACTCGGACACTTTTTTTTTTTAATAAGCTAAACAGGCGTGTGAACGCTTTGCTGAAAAGGAATGGACTTAAGCAAGTGCTTAATGCCCTGTGGAAATGGGCTCCCGCTTACAGCTTCAAGGAATAAATGTCTCTAAAAAAATTACACTGCGAGAGAGACATTTCTGTCTCTCTTTCAAAGCAGCACCACAATAGTATGGCATCCACCAAAGAGAAATCCTACGTAAGCAAGGCTGTGACTTACTCTAGTCCTCCCGCCAGCTCTCTCAGGTGTGCGAGCAAAAGGGCTGAACTGATGTTCAGAGAATCACTGCGTGTTAATAAGTCTTCTCTCATTACAGACCCTCCTAGTATATGCTGTGGAGTATAAGTCTCATTCATTATTAGCTTTTTAACCTTGGGAGTAGAGGATGATTGTTCCCCAGCCCATACAGCACCCTATGGTTCATGTGAAATTCTGGGAAGGAAAAAAACCCACAGTCATGACTTCATCTGACATGCCCATGCAGGCAGCACCGGTTTGAATCAGAAATCAATTGTGCTGCTTTCTGACAACAGGGCACGAAGACAAGAATAACAGTCCGAGTCTGATTTCCACATTTAATAATTTAGCACAGGGTGTTTGTTCAGAAGGAAACAATATCTTCTTCTGCATATTTTATGGCTGTGCAATAAAAAAAAAAAAGAAAGAAAGGAAGAGCAACAAATGAGTGTCCAAATTGCTGGGACATGCTTTACCAAAGCTCTTGAGCAAAACATGCCCAATTATGACTGATCAAGGACTGACATCAAAGTTCGTGCATAACAGTAGATAAACTGCAGAGAGGAGACTGGGAAAAAAAATCATAAATAATTTCTAGTGGAGAGGCATGGCTCCAGACTTCTGTAGTAAGCTGGTTCGCTAAATGGCATGCCTTCCTAAACAAACTAGGTAGGGAAATGGTAATATTTGCATGAATGCACAAAATTAAAGCGCCTATTTAATCCCATACGGTTGCACGTAGAAAAGAAACGACATGAAACATACTGCGACTACCATTTACCGCACAAAAAAATGATGTAACCATTTGCTCAGATGATGTAAAACACCAGTACTTCCACAACTGCAAATACAGCCGCTTTGTGTCACCTCAAATGAGTGCATTTTAAGATCCTTAAACAGATCCAGTCTCAGAACTGGGCCGTAACAGTACATATTACTATTCCCTACCTAGTTTGATAAATATCTGGGACTCCTGACCATGCATCTAGGGCAGGGGTGGGCAAAATGAGGCCCGTGGGCCAGACGCCACTCTATCTGGCCCATGGGGCGCCTAAAAAATGTAGAAAATTAATATATATCTGCCCCTGGCTGCCTGTCATGCAGCCCTCAATGGCTTGCTGAAACTCAGTAAGCGGCCCTCCGCCCGAAATAATTGCCTTCTCCTGGTCTAGGGGTTTGGGTGAAACGAGTTGTAGCAGAATCATGTAGTCTATAGCCGTGTAGCCAGCATAAAACGTGGGCCTGACACTTGTTTCTATTCCTAGCTTTACCTGGTGACCTTGCTTAAGTTCCTTCACCATGCTATGCCCTACTTCTCTCGTTACTAAATGGGGATAAGGCTTTAGAAAGGGGATAAATGGGGATAAGGTTTCAGAATAGTGCTTTGTAAGCGGCAAGAAGGGACGAGGCAGGTCTAAAGGTCTAACCTAGTTTGGAGCTGAACTTTTTTAACAATTAAATTTTGGGCCCCCTGCTCCCTTCTCGCCTTCCTGGGATGGAATAATTTACGATCCTTCCAGCTGAGAAAGGAACACACAAAGGGCGGCAGCTATTTCACTTAACCTGCTCATCCAGGAAGTGCAAAGGAAACGCTTCCAGGGGAAGTTCTGGACCCGAGTCCCTTGAGCACGAACTATTTCCTCTCTGAATCTCCTTCACTCAGTTGTGCTTAACACACCGCTTGTCAGCATGATGCCCGAAACCAGAGGCTATTGAACATGGGGATGCATGACAGTCCTCAGCTGGCCTGCACCAAGGGCTAACCGCTCCTAATTCATCATTTCGACAAACTGTAGCTCCGTGTTCGGGCGCTGTGCTTTAAATGCACCACTCAACTCAGCGGCAGGGGAACTGGGGACTTAAAAAAGAAAACAGTCACTGGGGAGTCTGTCTTCCTAGATGAATAGGAACCTGTGCTATATTTGAAGGACAAAACGCCAACAGCACAGGATTTTATAACTATATAATCTTAGCAGCATTAACTAACAGCAGCAGCTATGCCCGTCTCCCCTGAGACTCAGCAACAGGGAGAAACTCTCTGCTGCGATTCTCATTCCTAAACAATACAGAGCTCCCACTCCAGCAAACCCGGGAACGCAGCTAGCTTTATAAAGACATATATCATTTCTATCCGGCTAAAGCAACCCCAGCAAGGAGCCTGTGCCAAATTGACGTCGTTTCCTTCCTTCACTTAGCATACATCACTCACGAAGGCACATCATAATATATAGTGACACATGGAGAGGAGACAGAGCAGGAGAAAGCTTTCAATATCTTTCAGCTCCTCCCCAGGAAACATAAATACAGGACGCGGCATCCAGTCAGTCTCCGGCGTTCGAGAATACGACCCACTCTCGAGGACTGAAATATTTATTCAGGCACAATTACCATGTAAGATTAATATTTAAATCATGGGTAATTTGTTTTCATTAGGACTCGTCTTTCTTCTTTCAACAACAGTTAGGACTGTAAACTGCATTAGATGATTTAGATTTCAAAAGTGGTTCTTTAACATTTTGCATTTATTAATAACAGTCTGGGATGCTGAGCCACTGATCAAACTGTGCGTTTTCCAGAGTGATGGCTTGAAAAAAGGAAACCTAGCCCCTGATCTCTAGATTTTACAGCCATTACTGTCAATTATACACCCCACTGTGGGAGCAAGAGGCAGCTTCATGCATGCCAGCTGCAGCCTTATCCCCTGAATTTTGCAGGGGCGAGTGTTATTGCAAATGCTGAAGGAGAACAGGGGAAGATAAAAATGAAACAAAAGAGATTTAGCCAGACCGTTGCCACTGAAATTCCACCTCCGCACTTCAACAGATCAGCCTGTTAAAATATTTGGGACTATACTTCGACAGTGATCATGGTAGTACTTACATCTTTGTAGCATCTTTCATCCACAGACCTTTAAGCACACTGTGAAGATGCACAGGTACCATTATGCACAGTTGGGACATAATTAATCTGAAGCTCATAGTAATGAGGTGATTTGTGCAAGGTCAAGCAGCAGATGAGTGGCAGAGCTGGGAGTAAAGGTGAAATCCTAGCTCCAGTGCAGTCATTGGGACATTTTGGGACTAACGTCCGAGGCCACTGTTTTATCCATTAGACCCCTCTGCAGTAGTATTCAGGGACAACGTGGTCATCACTTGCAAAATCTGGTGCCCCTTGAGTCTATTCCACTTCCTGACTGACAGCCCTTATTTCTGCAGCCATTTCCAAAGCTACAATGGGCGCGTCTACAGGTGCATTAATGCACCGTAATTATTGCACATTAAGTTTAATACCTGTAACAACAGGTATTAATAGATGCTTCTGTGCGGCAGCACTGGTACACGCCTTTTAAATGACGCTAATGCACAGCAGACTAATTCTACTGCAAATGTATGCATCAGTTCAGCTTTTACAATGATGCACTAGCGTGCAGTACAATTAGTCTCCTGCACTTTTGGTGTCCCCTGTAACATGTCCAATGCCCAGCAAGCAGGGCTTTTGTGGAATATCTCTTTGTTTCTTCTCTCTATAGCTGTCACCGAGGTATCCCTTTTCACTCACAAGCTTGGGCCAGTCTGCACAAGCAAATGCCCTTTAAGGGTGCATCTTTTGCTTTTTGGGGTAGATCTACACCGGCATTAAGTAATAGCACAGTACCAGAATCATGCATAAGGCCATTTCCTTCCTCCATTTCCCCTCCCTTCTCATATTTCTTCTTCTCCTTTCCTACTGTCTTTTCCTTTGAAAATTGACACACCCGCTGGGGAAAAAAAAAATAAAAAAATCACACGGCACATTTGTGTGTGTAAACTTGGGGCCCTGGATAATCAGACATCTCCTTGGAGTCCTTTACGTGTAATGAGGCTGATGCCGAGCTCAAACAGAGCTTCCGAATGCTGCAGGGCTTACGCAAGTTCCTCATGGCTTGGGATCAGCAATGCAAGGATACATTACACCTGGAAAACCTATCAGTCCCAGGGGGAGCTATAGGCCTCCCGCGAAAAGGTGCTTCACGTGTCTGATGCACCATGGCCTCCACTGCCCTGAGCGGTGTAGGAGATTCAAAGAGTGGATCTGCAGCTGGAACAGCCCCAGATAGCCTTTGGTTAACTTTGGTTTGAGTTCGTTGTGCTCATAACAGCACTCATTTTTCTGTTATCTTCATAGTAGCTTTATAGTGTGTATAAAACACAGTACTAACGCTCACTATTTTGTTACAAGCTTCAGGATCATCGGTGTGTTTAGAAAGCCCAGGCTCTTGGAGGCATACAATTAGGCGAGCATCTCAATGCTCTCTCGTTTGCTTTTTTTTTTTAAAAAGAAAAGGACGCTCCCACCGCTTGCAACTTCGGAGGAAAACTTGGAAGTGAGCTGAGCTCGTGCTAACCACTGAGTAAACACGTCGGCGCAAGATGCTACAGCAATGCAGCAATGCACTATGTAACATAGTGTCGGCGGGCACAAATGGTGACGGTACAGCCGATACTGTGCCGCCATTTGGTACTTGCTACAGCTATAGCAATGAAATTCGCCTCTGATTACAGCAAGCTATAGCAAGTACCAAATGCATGGTCAGGGGCACAGGTACATGCATCCAGTAACCAGAGGCAAATTTCATCCAGACAGTAAAGCACAAATATTAATTATTTACTTTGTCAGTGAAGTATTATGGTGAAGCTTTAAAAAAAAATGGGTGCACAGAAGGGTAGGAAATCTATTTCTACTCTCTTCTTTGTGGGCTCTTGTACCGTCCGCAGCACCGCAGTATCTGAGAGCCTCCCTGAAGTGCATTAAGTAATATATCTGACATCCCGCATTTTCTCTTGCCTTCTCTCCCCAAGGGAAGACTTGTGCATGCAGCAGAGTGGTCTGTTTTTGTAGGGCCTTGTTTTTGTTGTGTTTTGGAGTGGTTATAGTTGCATGCTGCTCTGTGTTTATGGTAGAAAAAGGAGGTTGAAGAACCGTGCCTTCTACATGGAGCAGAAGGTGATGAGGTTTCTGATGCTCGTAAGTTCGAGACAATTCATTCTGCATTCAGGGCCTGGCCTCCTGGAAAGCTCTGCCTCCGGAATAGCCAAGTTATTTTCCCCAGCCACTGAATTTGAAGAGCAGAGTTTTTAATCACAGGCTTCATCCCAGAGTTTGAGGTGACCTTTTCGATTCCAGATGCCCAGATGCACGAGCACATGGACGGGCTAAGACCTTGAATGTGAGTTAATGCTCGAAGAGAAGCCAATGCAGAACCGATTCTATTTAGTTATGCTTAAAACTGGCAAGAGATTTTTCAACCAAACAGAAATCATCAATTCCCCCAATTTGAAAATCTTCCTGTAAGAGGGGTGCAACTCTTTGAAGTCCGGAGGGGAATCTCTGCTCAGAAAAAGACACATATCTCAACTTAACCATCAGCCTAAAGGCTGTATCATTCACCCAAGCTATTTGACAAAAGCCAACATGTGGCATAACTGGGTTCAGTTCCCCTTGCTTGCTTCAGAGTGAAGATTTGGAGCCAGGTTGCCTGCATCTCAGGCTGGGGTCCTACCCAGTGGGTTGCAGTTTCTTCCGTCCTTGCATCCTGTCTTGGAAAGTGGAGTGTCGGGCTCCTTTGGACTCAATGGATAGTTATTCGGTCAAACAAAGTGGAATAGCTCAAATAGGAACCACTGGAAAAGGCAGGGAAGCCGAACGCTACAGCACTGTTGTTATCTCCTATCTCCAGACTGCCATGCCCGTGGGCTGCTGGCATGGGTCGGTCTCTAAATTCTTATGAAAAATTGGGAAATTGGTATCCTCCCAACCTAGAATGGGAAATTGTTCGGGACTGCAAAATGTCTATGGTGACAAGAATTGCCTCTCTCATCTGGCTTCATTCGTGGAAACTGCTTTTGCCAAGGGTCTTGAACGACGCCATATGCAATTGGTGCTGCTCCCATGCAAGGCTACCGTGGCCCAGGTTTGCTAGAGCGATATCAATGGAGCTGAAGGCGTGTACTTCATCAGAGGAATGAACTGGTGTTATGAGATGTGGTTTTAAGCCAGAACCGCTAGAAACACGCTATCCTACAAATTTCAGATTAAGAGCGTCAGGAAGATCAGCTTCCTGGTAACTGCTTCTGTATGCTAAGACTTTCTTGCACCGGGTAGACCTGATGGAATAAGTGGTAACAGCTCATCAGAAGAGCATTACCGTTTCTCCAAATGAGGGATGGAAAATCTTCTGTATCCACTCTGCTCACTTGCTCTAAATGCCGTGGTCAGCACCGAGTGAGCAGCACGCGAGAGATGAGACTGACCCGCTGAGGTTGCACCACTCTTTGGTGAATTAAATTCCTATTTACAGAGCTCTTAGTGCAGCGCACAGGACAACAGATGAGGAGATCAATTTTCTTCCTACACTGGTTAAAACGTCAAGAGCCAAGCGCAGAAACTACCTTGGGTTACAATGGACAGCAGCGTTAAATGGATGCTGAGGCTAGGAACAGACATTGCATTTGTCCTGTGACAAGTGGTGCCTGCGTTTGTCCTGGAACAGAAAAGTCCCGGGATTGGTGTGTACACACGTTATGCCTCCAATCTGGGTCTAATGAGCAGCTGAACACAGGGCTGCTTTTCTGGCACCGGTATGCAATCCTGTGACAACCACTCAGACACAATTCACGACGTCCCAGGGCAAACTGGTACCTCTTCTTAGTCCATGAACCGGTTTCCGGTTTGTCCCAAGACAAGGGACATGGACGTCTCACCTCAGGATAAGATGGTTTCTCCCAGAATGAATGTGACATCCGTATCCTGAGAATAAATGGACAGGAAGTCTCTTCTGTGGCTCGAGTTAACCCTCTTCCAACAGGCAGACCAGGTTTCTTTGGGTAAATCTGATATCTTTTATTAGACCGACTCAAATAGTTGGAAAAATTCTTCTTAGCAACCTGTCGGGTTCAAGTACCCTTCCAATAGGTTTCCCTGTGAAAGGCATGCCAAATAAAAGGCATGCTTTCAAAAGTAGGCATCTTTTTTTTTTTTTTTTTTTTTAAGTTGCAGCATTAACTCGGCAAAGTCTGATACGGCTCCACTTTTTTCCCCCACTTTGTTACGTCTCATCAAAATTTCTATTCTTTCAGGACACCGCGTTTATACTGCACTTGCTACTGGAGCTCTGCTAATCTACGATCTGTTATAGTAAATAACAGAGTGGGGTTGTCCATCAGGTGATTTGCTGGGAAGCAGAACCTGATTGATACAAACGGCTCAAAAATGTACTGCCCCAAAGGAAAACCTCAAGATGCTGCAAGACTTGAAAGAGCTGTATGCAATCAGGATTTTTCTGCAACACGCTTTGATCTCTCTGGCAAGGATTCTTGCCTTGCCTTACTTTACAAAGGAAGGTGCAGGCTTGAGGTCATTTTCTAGCACCGTTCACCTGAAACGATGCCGTAGTTATTAGCCCGTGCTCAAAAAAGGATCCCCAGCTGGAACAGCAGGGGAAGGTGATGTCAAAGTGGCATCACAGAATCATAGTAATGTTGGGCTGGAAGGGACTTTTTGGGAGGTCATCTAGTCCAACAAGCAAGATCATCCTTGTGCAAACTATTCCAGACACATCCTTGGACTCACCTATTCCTCAAACTTCAAAACTCAACCTTGTCACGTAACCACAAGGCAGAACACCCTAGCCTGCCAGTGATAAAGCAAAGGGACAATAACCGCTCGTGTCCTGCTGCTGCAAAGGTGTTTAAAATATGCTTGCAGATCCAAGGAGATGTCCTGTGATGTTCAGCCCTAAAAAAAAATACTCCGGGTTCCTCACTCTCAAGCTAGAGGAAAAAGCACAGCCTGATACAATCCTACATTTATTGCAAGGGGAGGACTCTTAGGAGAGTTTGGCAAAACGTTGTGGCTGCGAGATCTCCAAGCAGGTTTCTCTGAACTGCCCCTCTGCTCCCGCAGAGTTGTGGCTGCGGGTTTCTTTCTCTTGTCTTCCATGCCGCAGGCTCTCTTTACACATCCGTGCTCTTATCATGAGGTTTTAAACACTGCAGCTCCAGGCATGCGGCGCGCGTAGAAGGGAATACGATTCAAGCGGGGATCTGCGGTTTCAACAGCACGTGGGAGAAAACTCTCCTCTCCGATCAGCACTGCAGGCCTCCACCAAACCGAATACTTCCCTCTTCTGTAACATCTGTCACCCAAGCATCTCAAAATGCTCTCAGGATATTAATGCCTTTAAACCTCCTTAATGAGGCGAAGGCCAATTTATCTCCTTCTGCTCCTCCTATTTGATGAAACAGAGAAACACACCACGTCTGGATTGTGTATTTATTGCACCAGGTAATGGCACCTTCAAATACACCGTTCTGGCCTGAAGAACAATGGAGGGAAGCTTGGGCAAATACCAGCTTGCCGCAGAAATACATCATCCGTGACCCTACAAATTCCCCCGCCAGGATCTGCCCTACCGAGAAAGATTCGGTTCTCCCTGAAGTGCATCTGGACACTTCGTGGAAAATGTGGACACCTAACTCCATAAACCGAGGGTCCAAAGAGAGTCTGGGTTGCAACTGCGGTGCAATTTTGCAGACGCTGCAACGCACTGTGAACGACTGCCCATTTAACGGCGATGTCAAATCAATCCTGAAGCAGTCAGATGGTTATCAAATTTGGACATGCATCTATGAATGTTGTAATCCTCACACGTCGTATGAAGGAAAGACGACGACCGTTCTGTAGTCCACTTTCCAATTCTCCTTTTTGACTTACTACCCATGGAATGAGGGCAGTAAAGTCAGGAAGATGAAGTGCCTCAAGGAGCATCCTTGTCCCTTGTCTCCTGAACTAGCAGCGGTGTAGCTGTTTACGAGGAGCACGTAGGAGACAGACAGCTTAAGCAACCTTGTTCCATTTAGGACCCCAGGCTAGAGGTGCAGGTAGGGCAGCTACCACCGTGGATGTCCATCGTGAGCCACAAAACAAGTGGTCCACCCACGAGCAGCACAGAACTGAGCTGTGCACACAACCTGCATGCCGAAATCCAAAGATAAGCACTCAGAGCTAGCTCATCCCCTGGTATATGTTAACACAACCCAGTTAACACAACTCGGTCACAGTCAGTGGAGCTCTGTCGCTCGGAGAGATGTCTTCTCATGTAAACTGTCATAAATTAAGGCAACTAAATAAACAGCATCTGCATACTGCAACGGAGAGCAGAGCCTGCAAAGGAGGGACCTGCTCGAGACAGCCGATCTGCAATGCGGGGAGCCATGCAAAACTCTGCCCACAGCGTGTTTGGTCAAGCAGAAATCCAGACGAAATGGGAAAGTGTATTCTGCTGCCGTTATTAAGAGTGCATTAAGAGCGCGTAAAAAAAGGATCAGGAAGACTGTTTTTCTCTGCAAGCGCCTTGAGTGTACTGCCACGCTTCAGGAGTGTCAGAAACCAATTTTACAACCTTTTACACTTTTTATTTTAAAGAGCAATTTGGAGAAACTGGAGTCTAGCACACCGAGGCGCGCAGGAAGTGTTAGGTAGGTGTGCTGTTATCACTTAGCTGAATGCCAAAGACTCTTTGGGGAGAAGTGAGACAAAAGCAGTATTGCCAAAGCCAGGTATTTCAAACGCAAGATTGAGACCCTCAAAAAACATTAAGATTTATTACTGCTAACCATAATTATCCACTCTGCGGTGGTTTGGTTTCTAAGTCTTTCAGATACACAGAGGTCACGTTTGCAAGCTTTTTTTCTACACAACCCTGATGCTACCCACTTTTTCTTTCCTTCTTTCTTAAGTAGTGAAAGCTGAAATCTGTTCGGCAGTACAAGATTCCCAAGCTGGGACTTCAAGGAAAACATCCCATGCCAGAGGACTCATGAGAAAGATCACAAGAGCTGGCAATACTGCGAATGTCTGCTTCATGCCAGCTGCTAACCCACAGGTCACTGCCTGGGCGCCGCAGTCGGTGGAGTCCGTGGTGTGGGCCTTCGGTATTAAGTCGTATCATCAGCCTGCAAAATAAACAGCTCTCCCTATTCTGCTCCAGTCCGTCCTTGTCCCTTCCACGGCACCTGAGGACGTAAACAGAAGTTCAAAAGCCTGCCGGAGTCCCTGGGTTGTGCTGGAAAGGTTACGGGGCAGCAGCAAGCCAAATGACGTCAAAAGATAGCGTCGTCTCTCAGAGCTGCAGATGAAAAAGCAAGCTCTTGGGAAACGGGATAAATTATACATGAGGGCCGTGTGTGATCACGAGGAGGAGGAGACCAGGCTGAAGCAGCTTTGCACCATGTAGGACCCCAGGCTAGATTTCAGCCGAAATTCTGCGAGCAACGTATTTCACTTGGTAAATCTTGCTCTCCACAAAAGTGTTCTTGTCCTTAACCCTGGTTTTGCCCCTCAGGGTAGGCTCTTACCATAGCTTTTCCAGGTAGCTTCCCCCTGCTGCCTCACTCAAAGGCAAGTACAACATGCAGCATATACCCTTATTGCCCTAAGGCTGCCACTTTTCTGGATACATTATCTACATCCAAGTGCTCTCCAGCGTACGGTCTGCTGGCCAATTCAACTCCTAGCGCTGAAAGCAATTGCCATCGGTGGAATTCTTATTTGCTTGGTGCTTAGGGGACGGTTACAAGCCAGGGCTGTGCAATTATGTCCTCCAGGCCCCATCCTGCTAAGTGCTCACTGCCTCCTGGCTGACACCAACTTATATACAATAAGCTCTTGCCTTATGATAGCACCTAGCAGCCCCAGGATCTGACCGCACACGCGACTGCAGAAATAGAGCTCATGGTCCCAATCCCCAAGGAGTTGATAATCCATGTACGATTTTTCACCTTGCACAACACGGCCCTGCATTTGTAAGGGAGGTTTCTAAACGTCATTTCTAAAGTGCCCGTTGATCTCCAGAATGGATAAAAAGTTCCTTGTAACTTCAAAGAGCTTGTTATTTTATGATAGAGTCAGGTAAGAATCCATACGGATACTGAGGCAGGAAGGGAGTGTGTGCACACGCATTGCAGTATCAGGAGGAATAAGCTGGAACAATCCTCTCTTAAAAACCAACCGGTCCTTTCTATGCAGCCAGAGCCTTTTGTTGCCTGGCCTCAACCGGGGGGAGATGCAATTTGAGAGATGCTGTTGGAGAGATGTTTAAAGGTCTGATCTCCTCGAGCTGGCAGCTTGCAGCAGGACACCCCAAGAACGCGCTCTTCCTTTTCTTTCCACAGCATCTTGCAAAGAGCATCTCCCCACAAAACCAGGTAGAGAAGAGGAAACCTGTGATGCTGGGTTGTATACACGTGCACACACATGACCCTATCCAGTGAGTCTGATTAAGCGACATGGGCAAATACTATCCTGACTCATAGCCATATAAACTCAGAGAGATGAAAAAGAGCCTGGATACTATGTAAAAGAACAGAAAATGGCCCCTTTCTGCTCAGGGAAAACAGAAGTTGCTTGTCAAACTCTGCATCTGGGTGCTGCTATGGACTGTAAAGCTTTAGATGATGCTAATTTTGACTGATGGAGAGAGTTGTATTGCAAGAGGTCTGAAATGGAGCCCTCCTTCTTGACAGTACGGTGCTTGAAAGGCTGGGCATCTCATTGTCTTCGACTAAAGACTTGGGTGGTAGAGGATAAAGTGGCAAGCTGGAGCAATACCGTCGAACCCCACTTGGATGCATGAGCCAGCTTATTTCGCACCATCACCCACTGCTCCCTTATAGCGGTGTCTACATGCTCGCTCATACATGCATCATAAGCAGGTCCCTGCTAACCAGGTTTTACTGCCACTTTCGTGAAATAAAATTAACTTAATGAGTCCAGACAATACCGCATTGTAAAATTTCATGGGCAGGAGTTCCCTGCTACATGCAACACGACACCAGGAGGACTGACTGTCAAGCCTCTTGCACAGCCACAGACAAATACTAGTTCTTAATTCATTGTCTTTGTTACGTTGCCAACTCCATCTCGAGACCTATGATCTCCTCCACGACAGTGTGCTACCGTCCTTCGCTTTTCAAGCTGCCAACTGCGTTGGCTCTGCCCGCGCTCGTTCCCGAAACGAGAAGCATTGCTGCCGTATTAGGAAGGCCGTGCGTATGGGCTAACAGGCATTGCTTTTCAACTTACTGACCCACATGCAGTGCTGCGCTATCACCCCCGAGCTGCTTCCGTGCCAGGAGCCATAGCACCGAGCGTCAGACGTTATACCTTACAAACTTAACCAGGAAGGTTTCCACAATACCCAAGACCATTAATAGACGTCAGTGATTTTTAGCGTCAACAACAGCGGTGGCATAAAAGAGGCATTAGGGATTCAACGAGAATCTTCATTATTTCTCACTTGCTCTACCCCTCCGGACGTGCTTGGCTTTCGACAAAACGCTCCCCATCTGAATCTAGCTCTATTTGGAGGACTGCGGTAGCTAAACCAAAATGCAGTTTTATCACTTGATCTCTAGCAAGACATCCCAGCCCGAGCACCTTTAACCTCTTCTCACAGACCTAGGCTGCCATGCTTTCTAATAGTAAAACGAGCCAGCCTGTATTTCCGGGCCCGTTCTTTGCCCTTCCCTGTGCTCTGAGCAGATGTCTATCTAGCCTTAGATTTGCAAGCCCCTTAGAGCCAGGAACATTTGGAAAGGTGCCTATTTCTGGTAGCACAAGAAACAAAGAATAACGATCACTGTAAACAGTGAGCATAAAGCAAAAATCCCCCCACATCCCTTTATGGGCTTCTTAAGGCGATGCAACCAGTTCAAATACTTCCTTTTGCTTTTGCACACAAACCCATCTTCTTTGTCGCTTTTGGACACGCTGCTAGCAAATCATCCATGTAAAACGCTCTGGATTTTTTTGAGTTTATTTTTACTCTAGTCACTAACAGGTTTAGGTTTATTTTCCTATGCGTCTCTTCTAAATTAGAGCAGATTTAATGGAGAGATGAAAAACCATTCAGGTCTAAGGGAAGCCACTTTGCTTCAGTTTCAAGACTTGCTTCTAGCGTTTTAAGGGGCACTTCAAAACCCTTTGAGGCTGTATAATCCCCTTCAGAGCTCCTGGCCTGATCAGACGACCGAGTCCAATCTGAGTGCCTTTGAAACACTGTGGCTGGTGGGTTCACAGTAGGAGCTCTCCTGAAGGCCCCCAGGGTCACACGCTCGTTATGTGCCTGTATGTGTTCTTCCTTGTGCTTTGTATTGTGCTCTTCCTTGCCGACAAGGAGTTGGAAGAAATAGAGGATAGGGGGGAAATGCCTTGGAATTTACAGAGCTTGGGGGAAATGTCAAGAGAGAAAAATAAATGCCTTCTGACAATCGCTCGTCATTTCGCGCCAGCAGCAAAACAGCATAAGAGCTTCGTTTTCCATTCCTGAATGCACAGAGCGCACGGGGGGATGAATCATGCCAGCGAATTATCACTTTCGGTAATTTGTGGCAGTAAATTGTCACCGACGTCACGAAAACAATGTGTAACCTTCTGATTGTATTAACATACAGTGGGACAACGCTGAGCTGCGCTCTGCTAAATGCATCCTTTCCGAGCCACGCGGCGGGCCTGCTAGCCTCGCCCCTCCGCGCCGGGGGAAGAGCAAACTCTGAACCGAACTCTTACGCTGTTAAGACCCCCTCGCCCCCTATTTCCACAAATCGCATTACTTTTTACTTTTTCCTAGGATACTGTGGAGCAGCATCATAAATAACAGAACGGCAACCAATGAAATACCAGCGCTATGTGTGTCTTGTGGGTCACTAACCTGGTTTATTTTAATTGGGGTTGCTCAGGTTTTCACTGCTGTTTTCAATGGTTCTTCCAGGTACTGTTGGGAGTAAATGAGGGTTTCCTCCCACAAAGTCCAAAGGGTCTTTATGTATGTGACAAACTTATAATCCACGGAGATCCAAAAGGTGCTCGATGGCAAACAAAGGTCTGCCCCATTGAAACAGTAAACTGCTGGTTAGTTGGATCAAGATAAAGCTTTAGTTGGGTCGAGATAAAGCACTGCGTGTGGTCCGCACAAAGACAGCTCCTAAAATAAGCTGGACTATTATCCACAGCAGATAAAACCATTAAGGTATGTTGCAAAGCCATGCCTTCTAGAGACCCGGTCCTCTCACTTACTTGCATAGCTAGATTAAAAACTGAACAAGCAGCCAGGTCTGGGCTTTCATCACCCTTTTGGTTGTTCATAATAGTTTCCATTGGATTGAAAGCAATGGAAAAAAAGTCTTATGTCCAAGGTAACCAGATTTTCAAAATGAAAAACTGGGACACTGGCATGTGTTATAGCTCCAATTCAGAAAGTGTCTATTAATTTGAACAAGACTGAAGGCTGAGCTGAATATGAGGAAAAAATGTAATGGCAAGGAGCAAAGTAACCTTTCCTAATGAAAGAGAAATGTCTATGTATCCCAAAGCATGCTCCACAGTGGGGGATCTCTCTGCTGGACTTGCAAGCTGGAAACACTGCCCACATCTTGAGAAATGAGCCACGATCCCTCTCATTTGGGTTTTTCCAAGGTGGCTTCCCCTTGCCTTCCCTTGTATAAGAAATCGTTCCTCTGATCTGCCACTCTCTCGGTATTGTTTTATATGGAATTAGCCACTTCGGGGAACAGATAATATTCTCCTGTTCTGTTTCTCTACTAAACGAACCAGGAAATATTTTATACTAAGGAACAACAGAAAAGCAGTTTAAATCTTCAGTGACAATTGAGCATTAGTACATTTGGGTGTGCGCAAGGAATGTGGCTTCTGTTACAAGTGATCCTGTTGTGCACTTTTCTCTCTTTTATGCAAAGGGCTGGCTCGCATCTTCAGGGCAAAACACTAACACGGTCGTCCTGCAGTCTCTTTTGAACTAAATAATACCACATGTGGCACATTTCAGACCGTGGAATTGCTCCCTGGCTCTCTTCTCTGTGCAGAAAGCAGCATGAAACCCCCAAACATCTTTCTGAGACCACGTTGGGAGGAATAATTCCACCCAACACCTTGGACATGTTCCTGATAACAAGATCTCGAACACATCAAAAGTACCCTCTCTGCATTCCCCCTGAATAAAACCCTTGATACATTCTTCTAAGAGACTGAAGTGGACACAGGAAACCCTGGGGAAGAAAAAAAGGATATGAACATAATTAAAGCATATCATTTTCCTTTTTAAATGTCCCACTCGAGTTCCCTCTGTATTGATGGGCTTTTGAAGCCTCTGCATATAACAATGACATGGTTAAGGGAGCAGCTTGTTCTGCAGCATGAGTGCCTGCTGTCAAGATGGCACCAACTAACGTCATTAAACAACAAATTAGTAAGGGACACGGCCTTTTAAATTACATTCTCATTTTCTTGACTGATAAAGACCCCCACATTCATATCTATTACAATCTGGAATACTCCGAGAATTAATTGGAACCTAAGGTCCTTTTTCTTGTGCCAAGACACAAAACCTAATGCCTGCTGGCTGCCAGCCTTAAAGTTGCAAGGGTTTTATTTTTTTAAGTATTTTCAACGGTTGGGAAACTAATGTTCCTTCCTAGAATAAAAACGACAAAGGGCAGATGTATACTTAAAACTTTTACTGGCGTAGAAATGCCAGTGAGAACTTCAATTGTTATGGCGTCCTGATGCCAGCAAAAATCCTAGTGTGGATACTGTTATACTCACAAAAAATTGCATTACCAACATAGGGTGCAATCAAGTATTTGTGGGACCCAGCTCAAATTTAGGCGGCTTAGTGTAAGCCGCCTAAGCCTGTGTTGAGGTATTGTGTGTGCAAGCATTTGCTGCCTGCCAGGAGGAGACATGGACAGCCAGAGATAAGTTGGGAGTCCGGGGCGGACGGGCTGGCAGGCCCATGGTGGGGGAGAGGTTTAAAAGAGCACAGCCCTGGGACTATGGCAAATGGCAGAGTTTTCCCAGCTCCAGGATATGCTGTGAACACGTGCAAGCATTCACTAGGCCAGGTTACCCTTGCTAGATCAAGTTAACTTATTGCTGAGCTAAAGTGAGTTCACCTCTGAGATGAACTTTAGATCTGCCATGCC
The DNA here is from genome assembly GCA_030014935.1 of Caiman crocodilus. Classification (NCBI taxonomy): domain Eukaryota; kingdom Metazoa; phylum Chordata; order Crocodylia; family Alligatoridae; genus Caiman; species Caiman crocodilus. Next base: position 18,880,869 of record JAGPOW010001167.1, on the reverse strand, counting down.
ATTTTTAGCATGATGCAAGTCCTACGAAGACTCACACACCAGGGCACTTAGATTACCCTAACCTTGGGCATTTGCTGAAGGAAGAGTCTTCTTCACTGGGCGAGACAAAACAAGGGCTGACAAGAACTGATAGG
>JAGPOW010001167.1:18863611-18877195 GCA_030014935.1 Caiman crocodilus | reverse complement strand
GCATAAATAGGGAAGCTGATTCAAAGGTTACAACGCTATTCTGAAAGTTAGGAAACTGAAACTCAACTTCAAGTTTTACCACAGATTACTTTGATACAATGGTACTATGAAACAGATATAGAGAGTTTCAAATTTAAATTCTTTTCCATTAAAATCAGGAGAGAAAGCTAGAGGGAAAGCTTACAAGAGATCTTTCACCATATTAACAAAGGTGTGTAGGCATCTAAAGTTGTAGATAGGCACTAGGGCTGTGCGAAGCTTTGGTTCCCGATTCAATCTGGCCCAATTTGGTGGTTGAATCTCCAAGTCCAAACTCAATCAGAGGACCCTTTAATTTCTCCAAAACAATTCGGAGAGTTTCGGAGATTCGGACCTAGACACAGCTTTAAATGTTTTTTCTACATACCTCTAGGCAGCAGGCAGCTCATGAATACTGCGATGCTGGGGTGCATGGAGGGTCCCACAGAAGTGTTGGGGGGTCCCCAGCACGTTTGGCAGCAAACCCGGAAGTGGACCAGGATCACCTCTGGATCCGCCGCAGCCGCCCCCGCCCCGTACCCCTCTGGCTTGGCGACTGGTACCTCCTGGACCTGAGGCAGGGGGAGGGGGACACCAAGGGTTCCCCTGTGGCCGACTGCCGAGCCAGACGGATGCAGGGGGCTCCTGAGTGCGCTCCCTGGAGGACCTGGAAGTGGACCGGATGCACTTCCAGTCCACTTCTGGGTTTGCCACTGAGCATACTGGATGCTTATCTTGCTGGGATCCTATGACCCCAGCTGACTTCCTGCCCTTTGGGCAGGGGGCTGGACTCAATGATCTTCTGAGGCTCCTTCCAGCCCTAAAGTCTATGAAATCTATGAAATCACATGGAGGGCCCTCCCGCAGTCCTGTGGGACGCTCCACCTGCCCCAGCATGGCAGCATTCACAAGCAGCACTGGTACCTCGAGGTATGTAGAAAAAACATTTAAAGCTGTGCCTATGTCCAAATCGCTGATTCTCCAAACCAGCATCGACTCTTTGGATTCAGCCAAATTGAATCTGGGACAGTGATCCGAATCAATGAATCAAATTACTGTCCCCGATTCAGGCCGAATCCGAATCTGAATCGAATAGTGCCTGTTTTGCACACCCCTAATAGGCACCTTGTAGTAATTTACACAAAAAAGCCTTAGTCACCTGCCCCCTATGCAGACTAGCACTGAAGCATATTTAAATCAGGAAGCAGTTTTGCTCGCTATCCAACAACTGTCCTCATTTATTCACTTTCCAGAGATGCCTACAGTGTACTCGAGGCTTTTGGTAGCAAATAAGGACATTAAAACCCGTTCTACAGATGGCTCTGTGGCACGTAGCTGGAATTCTGCATTTATTTCTGCAAGCGGTATTACTAAAAAGAGGTTGAGGAAATGAAGGGTACAGAGAGAAACTTCTTTCCACTGAAATCTAGATCACTCGTTGGGTGAACTTATGGAAATGCATTGTTTGGGACTTTCAAATGGACTGAAAAAAATGTGCTATAAGAATTGTAAGGCAAAATCCTGCAAAAATAAGGAAACCGACCTGATCGTTCCAACTGATGGTCAGTACTTGCTTAACGGTCACCTTGTTTCACTAGAGATTAACTAACTGCCTGCCCGAAAAACACCGTTCTCCAAGCTTTCCATTCGTGGGGCAAAAGAAAGTTTCCTGTAGCAATCCAACCACGCCGTCTCCATCCAGAGTCTTCTGCTCGTTAGATAAAAATGAATGCGTTTGTGTGAAGCCAAATAGTATAAATTCACAAATGTGCCCGCAAAAATAACAAGCAACTGTGAAGTGCGTAAACTGGTGACGACTTTGTGAAAGTCAGCAAAGCGAACGTGTTGCGCAGCAGAAAAGCAATACAAAGTCCTGCAAAAGTAGTCAGAATGACTACAAGACACGTGTGTCCATGTATATAAGCTGGCTGTTGTTAAAGTTTTACATGGACCGGAGAATTTTTTATGTCTTCTCAAATCCTAATAAGAATAAAGTAGTTAAAGTAAAAGAACATCATCTTTTCATGGCAAATTCACTCTTACCTGAACGGTCCTTTCCCTTTGCTATGCTGAGCCTGGCTTTGTTCTCCATCTGAAGCACGCTATTAGCTTGACCCAAAGCCTACTGAAATCAATGCAAAGACTCCAGCAGATGTTGGAGCAGGCTTTATTTGAGCACTGCCAATGCTTTTCAGGGCTAACTGTTGGCAGAGGGAAGAGGGGAGAATCATTGTTATGCTACGGGAATGCTACTTTAAGCTGATACAGCCCCTGTCCATCCTTTACATCACAGCAATGTTGCCACTGCCTTCCATGCCCTGTCATTCCCTTTTGCATGTCCCAGGAAAGTTTGTTCTCTGCTTGGTCTCACAACCACACCGTCACTCACAAATACCCCCAAGGACCAAAATGGGAAATGGGAAAAAGAAGCGAACCCATAAACATCGGAAAGCAATGGATCCAAACCCCCAGGGTAAAAGTCTACTGTGCTCTATTCAGAAATTACTGAGCAAACAAGGACCTGTACCTTGTCTTCATTGCTAAAGCAGCACACAACTTACCATGCTCAACATTCGCTGACAGCGCCTTCTCCTCTGGGGCTTCGGGACATGTTCGGTGTGAGCCAAAGATTCCTACTCTGAATGCAAAGCACTCGTCATTTGATATAAAAAGGCTGTTTCTCTGAAATCTCTCACTAAAGCAGTGCTCACTTCTAAGCTTGAAGAGGTAGTAAAAGCTCAGCAGAGGCATATATGAGCAGAGCACTATATCAATATTAAATCTATCTACCTAGAGTAGCTACATAGGCTGCATGTGTTGAAATGAGATACCCGGAGCGATCACAGCCATAGTTTACATGAGACTCTAACAGAGGCAGCACCAGACCTGATACGTGTTTTAACTCTTTGAGGGGGAATGGAGCAGCTGGCTTAATGACTCTGGTTGGTTGCAGTGGTTCAAATCCCTGCTCCATTACAGATATCCTATATGACTAATCATGGGAGTCCTTTGGGCCTCTGTTCCCCAGCTATCAAGTGCTGGAGATAACAGCACTTCCCACAGCGGTGCTACGAGGAGGCACACATTAAACACGGTGATGCATTCAGGCATTATGGTGTTAGGACACAAAGATCCCGTGTATGATCTTGTGGCTGGAATAGGAGGGAGCCCGGACTGCAGCATTCACATCCTGGCCCTGCCAATGCCATGCTAGGTGACTGCGGCCAAGTTGCTTAGCTTCCCAATGCCCTTGGTAGGTAGGAAAAAATTATTAGACTCATTATATAGATGTCTAAACTGAAACAGAGAGAGGCTTTCTTGCTCAATGTTTGCAAGGAACTCTTAAGATATTTGGCAGCAGAGCACCATACAATTAAAAAAACCAACAACAACATTATACCAAATCAGCAGTTTTGCTAGCGATCCATCTGCAACGATTTCAGTCCTGCACTGCCAGGTTCTTTTACCAACAGTTGAGGCTTTCTTCGACAAATAGCTTTAATTATTGCTTCAAAAAATGCAACAAAAAAAAGATGTTGGCTGTACTAACAAACCCACGTACTGTATTCAAGCACTCTGAGAATTAATATTATAAACTATGCTCCCATAAAGCATCAACAGCTTTCAAACTCCAGACTTCAGCTTTCAGTGTCCCAGCCCCCTGAAACAGCAAGCCGCAGAAGGGGTTTCACCCACCAGTGTCCTGGCCATGGAGCACTCTGCTATTGCTTGCTGCGCATGCATATTAATTTGGTCTGACACACATATATATTTTTAAGTTGGATTTTTTGCATGCCTTATCTGCAACTCAGTTTCTAAGTTGCGACACAGGCTGCAAGGTGTTATTGTGTGGGTGGCAGATGGGAGAAGACGGAGTTCGTTACCCTCCACACGCAAAAACCGCACACAAAAATCAGTCTTTGGTGGAAGCTGGCATATAACCTACGTGTGGAGGTCCACGCAAAGGAAATTAAGAGTCAGGAAAAGAACATTGGAAAGCGAAGCCCCCGTGGATGAAAACGGGACTTCAAATCTGCCAGTTCTTTAATCTTAAAACAGATATTTGCCAAAAGGTATATATTTTAATGATGAGATTTTCAAGGTTACTTTTTGTCTCTGAGTATTGCATGTTCATCTTTGTGCGCTGAATAGCTAGTGTTTTTGGACAGGTCAGCTCTATTATGAAGTTATCTAGCTACAACTATAGGACTCTTTGATCAGAAATATTCAGAATCAAAAGAGACATCCAAGGCTGCATTTGGAAAATAAAAAGCAGCACCATGAGGGAGACCTGGGTTTTGGAGGGGTTATGCATTTCTGCTCCCTCCAACTCTCTCAGGGCCAACATCTTCCCAGAGCTTCAGAGCAGTGGGAAGGTAACCATGGTAGAGGAAGCATAACCATTTTACAAACTTCATCCACCCACAGTCTCCTGCTGGATTTATAACCAGTCTCAGGGCAAATGAAGAAATAAGTGATGATTATATAAAATAAGTTTATTCCGTTGCATCCAGGAGTGCAACGATAGTGCAAAGCATTGTACGCCTGTTGCCCAGGAAAGTCTTCCGGTTAGCAAGCACTCACTTGGGAACACCTGAAAGGCATGTGCGGTGCAGGATAAGCAATGGCCACGCGCTGACGTTGTTATTCACATAGGACCAGGCTTCAGACACCTGCACAGGCGGCAGGTTGTGCTAGGTCCCAAACACGCACAAAGCAAAAAAAAAGACAAGTAACGAGGAATGAAATTTACCTTCCCTGGGAAGTGCTACCTCAAGACTTAACTTACCCACGCTAGTAAAACTCCAGCAAAAGCCTGAAGAGAGAAAATTGACATTATCCAAAAAGAGCAATCCTATGTCGGGTGGATTCTTGTAGGTGCTGAACTAAAGTCTTCCCTACCTCCAGTTTCCCTAGACGCTCCCTCCTCCAGATGATGAAACTCGACTCGAATGTTAATGCTTGCCCTCCACTTCTGTGCAAGAGCTGTCGTTTTGGCCAGCGTTAGAGCTTGACCATGGACTTTAAGACTCCACATCTTAAACCAGAGGTCAGGAACCTGCTGGCTTAAATCAGAAGTCTGCTCTGGATTGCTAAATTGGCACCGAGTTGCGCCGCCCATCCTCTGTGCAGCACAGTGTTTCCCTGGATGACTCTACGCTGCAGGGAGCGACTGCAGGCAAGTTGGCCGCTCCAGGGCGCAGAAACCTCCAGCCCACAGCCATGGCCAGATTGCAAGCTCCAACAATTGCCATCCAGTCTGCTGACTCTTATCTCAAATTAAAGGGATCGGGATTTGCATTTGCATTTACATACACACACAAAGCGTTGCATTTTTCACTGGGAAACCTCCATATAAGAAGACAGCAGACAATACAAGTCAAAAGGCAATGAGGCTCAAGAGAAGAAGTTTGCCTTAGGAGAGTCGTTATTCTTTTCTTTACAGGACTTAATTGTCCTCCCTTCCTAATAACAGTTTTCAAAAACTGCCCGTTACGCTCTCCTCATTTCCGGGCACGCGCGTAACTGATGGGCAATGAAAATATTACCGGCATTATTGTTTTAAATGTTACAGTGGGGGCAAACGCTGAGTGCGAGTGATTAACCGTAGGAAATTAAAAGCTGCTGTCAACAGTTTCTTTCTCTCTCTCTTTCTAAAGGTTTTATTTCTTCACCATTCCCACTCCTGTTGCTTTAAGCAGGAAAAATGCTGGGGTAGTGATTTCTTTATTAGAAATGTCAATAGGGTCTGCCAAGCTTTAATCAACTTGCTTGGCTGTTAGACCAGACTGGCATAAACTTTCTTTATGAAATAAACGTCCGAGTTATTGAGCTTACTATTAAAATACCGCAAATACCCTCGGCATGTTGAATGCAGCATTATTTAACTATCAGTTTGAATCTAAAATATGCTAATCCGCAGAGATGGAAAACTACTGCTGTCAGGCGTTTGAGGCTGTCGCTCTGACCTTCACGAATGTGAACTCTCCGACTTGCTCATTTTTAAACCGTTCTGAACGAGATGGGTGGTTTTTCCCCCCCCCCCTTTTTTTTTTGTTTTCACCTCCTAGATCCTACTCTCAGAGCTTCCACATTTGCTAATTCAAAACCAACTGTGAGTAACCTACCCAGCAATGACCCCTGAGAAGCTGTCAGTTCATGACTTTGAAGCCAACTGATCCCCTTTCTTACCATGATCCCAGAGCTATTATCGCCTCAGTGAGAAAAGCTGCCATAACAGTCCAGTCTAAGGCTCAATAGACTTACATCCAATTTTGTTCTCCAAAACCAGTTAGGAAATAGGGAGGGGATTCTCTTCTCTTTGGCTGCTCTGTACAGCCACCTGTGGAAGAGAAAATTAAAAGGCATGGGAGTGAGGGGGGAGAGGACTGAGATTTTCAGGCATGAGACGACCGAGTTTCAGCGCCCACCTTGGTACACCAGAAAGAGATTTGGCTTTTAGAGGCCAGGTGCTCAGTCAGACCCCGTTAATGCTTCTAAGATGAGCACCTCAAAACTGCATCACCAAAACTTGGGTTGCACTTGAAATTCTTTACTGTGGGCGCCGGTAGTTTTCAACCTTTTCCATTTGGGGGCCCCTAACACATTTTGAGTGGCGGGGACAAATCTGAATGGAGGCACAGACCCTTTTGAATGATAGGTGTGGGTATTATTCATATACTTCTGACTGATCGTAGTCACCTTTCACAGGCATAGTCTGTGGACCCCCAGGTTGAAAACCACTGGTATGAGCATTATCCGACCCATCTTTATTAGAAATGATTAGGGGTGTTTGCCCAAATGACAGGATTCGTAGTGAGCGTCTAACAATTAGCTAGTCTAATACAAAGAAGTGAATGGATGCCTTTCTATTGACTTAGTAGGCTTTTGATCAGCCATCCAGCACCATTAAAGTCAGCCGACATACTAATTTACACCCACTGCTGTTCTTTATCTCTAGCCCTTGACGTTCCTTTTATTGCCACAGTTTGTGTTTCAGACTATTTTCCTAACATCAAGAACAGTACTAACGCCGGGGAGTGAGTTTTCCTTATCGATTCACCATTGACATTTGGAGGTCGGGGATAATGAAACCAAGACTAACTGGAATCACTGAGTCAAGACTCTCAGTGACCGCAAGGGGCTTTGGATGAGGCCTGAAATCAAGCCTTCAAAATCATCCACCTGTGTGCGTGGTGCTTAAGGAACCAGGATGCCTGCCCTGTGGGACTCGGAGGGCCAGTCTACATTTATCAATGCAATCATGAGTGCGGGAGTAGCCAACGAGATGCCCTTGGGAGGAAGAGGTGACCTCTCAAAGGGAAGCCTCAGAATACATTTGCTAAAGGTGCGCTGGTGAAGATTTAGAGATCTGGTTTGGGCCTCAACTCAGAAAACCCTTGTGCACATGCTGAACATTAAGCGTGTATTTAAGTCCATCCCTTCAATAGATTACTTTCGACCAAGTGTTTTCAGCAAGAACTTAACCGCGAGCAGTTGCTTAAGTTCCATGAAGTCAATGGGATTTCTTTGTATGCCTAAATGCTTTCTTAAACCGGGAACGGGATGGGAATGGCGGGTCCAGACTGAGGTGATACACTGTGTACCCAGCAGGAACGTGTACAAGACTGCTAATCGCAATGTAGTTCGTTAACAACTTAGCACTTGCTCATCTCCACGAGCAGCTATAGTGATATGTAGACCTGCGTTGGAAGAAAAAGACTTTCAGGAGAGACAGCTAGCAGCACGTTATCAACTGCTATAAAACTCCTGAAGAAGTTCTCTAAAATTGTACATCAAGAAAAATCTTGTGGGACCTGAACCGTGCACAGATACAACCCAGATGAATGCGCAGCCAAACTTCTAAAACTTCTTTTAAACCAAAATCGGGTCTGCAATCCTGGCTAAATGGATGGCTTTGTGACGCTTGGTGAAGTGCTTGCTCTTCTCTTGAGCCCAGTGTGGCTTTATCTGTCGCCTACAAAATGAATATTTGTTACACTCCCCAATTTCTCACCTGCTCTGAAATTGTAGCAAGAGTAACCAAGAGTAGGTTAAGTATGTGCATATTAATGACATGCAAAAACATAAATAAAAGGTGCTGGCGTTTGCTGAAGGGATATTGTTTTCTTGCCAAATCACCAGGAAAAAAAAAAGAAATCTCACAGAACGAAGCAGTTTGTTTAAAACAAAACAGCAGGGATGCGGCAACAGAGGCTGCAAATGCCGCTAAAATGGCGAGAGCGCAAAATAAACGGTACTGCTCGAAACCAGGTTCTTTGAGGCCAGTTTAAAAGGATGAAATGCCATCTCGCAGCCTGGGTGCATTCTTCTCTCATTTCCCGCACGACACTAAGTAGGAATCATGATGAATGACTCCTTTGCACTATCCGTTTGGCCCAGTTTTACAGCACAGATTAGAAAATTTATTGGATTTTGCCTGAAAAAGAGACAGCATGTAATAACCCTTGTCTAGGAAGGATAAACAACATGCTGAGTAGGGGGAGAAAAGCACCTATCTGCTAATTGTGAGGCAAACTGTAAACCTGACATGGGTATGACGCACTGGTAACAAAACCCTTCAAACTGGAGTGATCAACGCAGCAGACTTGTCCGTGCCCAAGAAGAAAGTCTCTCCTGTCATTCTGCATATTTACAGTGCGGTGCTGGTTCGTAGCGTACTCTTCTGCATACTTTTACTCTGCGGCACTCCCATCTGCGCAATGACCTTTACCTCTTCCTATTTGCTTCAGCAGTTCCTGCAACGTGACAAGCCAGATCTTCTCATGCCCAGGTCTGTTGATCCTGGTTGTCCCACAAATGTCAAAACAAGACGTTATGTTTGTACTTAGCGTAGCTCCACGGGCGACGATGGCTGCAGCAGTACTTCCCACTTAATAGGTGCACGGTTCCTGCAGAGCCGCGTGGAGCCTGGTGCTTTGCTGCATAGCTACAAAGGCAGGAAACTAAAACTCTTCTAGAGTTTTAGTTTGTGCACCTGAAGTCATCTAAGGTGCATTATGTGGGCACATTTCCTACAGCGGCTGGAATTAATGCACAGTATGCCACCGAGGCGTGCAAACGCCGACACCATCAAAAGCACTGAGCCCACTTTAAAGTGTTGTGCACACACACATCCAGCGTTTCATCTACATACAGCCTTAAGGAGCAATATTTTTTCAGTGGCGCTTCAATGAACATTAAAATAGGCTAATGCACATTAAAGAGCATGTGTAGACACACCCACTGAGTGGTGCTTCATGCAGGAGCTTTTAGTTGTTATTAAGCATTTATACAATTTGTAGAGGCCCACATCAAGGTTGGGACCCCCATCATTGTGTGCCCTGAGCTTGTCCATGGTGCTTTCCGCAAAGACTTTCTAGTTTATAACGGCCAGGAAAAAGGAGGAGGAAAGAGTAGCTACTGGTGGGACACTGAGGCACTACAGAATAAGTGATTTTCCCCAGGCTATCTGTGAAAGGGTTTAGGAATCCAATCCCAGTCACCTGAGCCCCTATCTAATCTCTGAAAGGAGAGCTCCACCTTCTCTATTACCACCATCTCCTCCATCAGGGATATAAAGAAGGGCCTCCAGCATTCCTAATATTATCCTGTATACTGTTATATGGACTGTTTCCTTAATCACCTTACAGCTGACATCTGATTTGCCATTGTTTTTTGTTGCAAAGCTCAAAAGTGCAGCGCATAACATTTTATTAAGAGAGCTTCATTTCGTGGTTTGGGGCTTCATCCTGGAACGTCATGCCAACTGGTAAACCCCAGCATGTGCTCTCCATTTGACTCCCTGTCCTTGACTTTGACAAAAGCCGCTGGTACAGTGCCCTTAGACTATTTGTGTAAAGTGGTATACCACTACAGGAGCCGGTAACTGTGAGCCAAAGGACCCTTTCCAGGTGACCATCCATCTGGATGCATCTCTGGGCTGCAACGAAATCCATGTAAGCATGACAAACAAAACAAAAGTACACCAACCAACCAACCAACCCGGTTCTTAGTCTTCTGGGCAGCACCAAGACAACTTGACTTACTTAAAAGCAGATTTCATACTTTGTCTTGCTAGGAACCTGGAAGAGAGTATTTTGGATTTCTTGTATTATGCTTGTATTTTGCACTAAACAGCTGCAGCCTCTAATGCAGGCCATATTGCAGGAATACAAATTGCATAGCAGGGATGACCGCAGGGTGAGGAAATTTGCATTTCAAGTGATGGCATTTCTTTATGTTCATGTTTCAACACTGTATTCCTTAACCCTTTGGAGATCCATGATAGTTTGGACTGGGATAACACAACTGTTGCTTCTGAAGTATTTCAATTCCATGCGGGGGGAAAAAACACATGTTAGGAAGCTTTATTTCATCCCCATCAGTGAACCATTGAGAAAACTCCTAACGTCTGCTTCTCTTGGCTAAAAAATCCCAAGTCCTAATATAGCATTTGTTGGGGTCTGTTTAGGTCCCCAACTGAAGCCAAAAAGACTGTTTGGATTTGCTTAATGACAGTTTTCCTACAGTGGTAAGGCAGTTTATGCATTTCCACTTGATTTTCTAGGAATTTAAAAGGCTACAGAACTGCCTCTGGCCTCCCAAAAGACACAACACCTTATTAAGCAAGATATAGGGGCATCACAGCAGAAGGACACAATCATCTTGTCGTGTCACAAACCTGCTGAGCCTGAATCCGTCCCGAAACCCCTAAGATAGATAGAAAAGGGGAGGAAGGGTCAAAGACGACACCAGATGAGGTCCATTAGGGAAGCTTTCATGCACGCAGCAACATGACAAGATAAGTACTGACATCAGCAGCACATCTGCAGTAAGAGTTTGCTAAAGTGGCTGCAATTCTGGGCAAGAAAATAAACCTTGTGGTGAGAAGATAAACTGGTTTTGATTAATTCGTGAAATGCCGCTTCTCAAACAAACAAACAGAGCTGTTCAAATGTCTGATGAACTTAATTACAAGGCAAAAAAATTTAGATTTTTTTCCCCCCAAGAGGGAAAGCAGTAGCAAGCAGAGCACTAAACTGAATAGGGCACCATCTGAATGGAGCTCACAACGTCCCTAGCACACAGAAGGCATCTCATCCCCTGGGATAATGTGTGCATGGTGTAAGGTAGCCACTGGAGGCTGTCCATGCCACCATTTCGATGAAATTAAACAGGTAATCAATGTTCCAGTAAATATATAAATGTTAAAACATTACATCATACATAGGGCAGGCTTTTTCCCAAGTGTCTCAAAGGACATTGCTTTAATTCTGCTCTCGTTGAAGTCAGTTGTATAACTCCCATTGAGGAGACTGGGAGCTAAATTCGCGGAAGCGTTTTCAAAATTCCAGCCATAGCAATGGCAACAGTAACGGGCATGGGGAGGAATGGGATATTTTGGTTTGCAGGAAATTCATTATTTCAATTGTTTCCTGTTCCAAAGCAAGCAAACAAAAAAAACCCCCAAAACCAAAAAAAAAAAAAAAATCCCATTAAATGACTGATTAAAAACCTGCTTTTGGCCAATCAAAATGTTTTGCTCTTGAATAGACCTTTTATATTTGATGATACATTTATATGGCATAATGTCAAATACACTGAATTGAAATGAAAAGTCATTTCAAAATGGGACACTGAAATGTCCCATTCCAAAAAAAAGTTGAAACAAAGCCTATTGTGACCCTGTAGAAACAGCTTGGTGTGTTTTTTTTTTCCAATTTGTCTTTCTAATTTAAATTTTAGCAGAATCGACACATTTCTGTGAAATGTTTCACTTCTGAGGAATCAGCAGGTGCCTTCATTTCTGGAGATGACACATTTCCCACAAAAAGTGTCTGGCATTGTATGAAAATATATGTATGAGATGCTGTTAAACTTGTAGGGAACTTTGGTAGGAATACAAGTAAATCATAAATAGTAATTATTAAGCCAGCTCCCCCCAGTTCCTTTCTGTTTATGCATCAACAGGTATAGTACGCAAGTCTTACTCCTAAGCCCCGACAAAAACCAGTGGGACTCCTTCTGCTGAGTTCACAGACTTTGAATCTGGTCCACAGTGAATTCATTTCCTTGGAAAAATGAATTCATCTTGGGGAAAAGTGGATGCATGTTTAAATTCAAACAAAGAGCTGAGAACACAAATGTGTTTGTTGCTGGTGGGGGTTTTTTTACTGGCCATTGTTTCCCATTTGCATATTAGGGTGTTCACAAAAATCAAAGGGGCTTAACTATCATTAATTGCAAAAACACATATGTAGCAACTTGGGGAAGCCATCAACAAACCAACAGCGTTGATTAAAAAAACATGTTTCTATTATTGGGCCTCTCAAACGAGTCTAGGAAGCAAGCTTGACCAAAGATAAACCTACTTAATTTAACAATAGTGCTAATTATTCTTCTGTGTGAAATGGAAAATGCCTGCATACACAATAATCTTTAGCAATTAGAAGTCTTAATTCCTACTAACTACAAGGTGACACGAAATAATTCCACTGACCCAGTTCCTGTTTCCAAATTAATTACAAAATTGGCGACTAAAGGGATTTTAATGCAAGATGGGATTGGCAGGCAGGCTACAAGTACTCTAGAGCAAGACAAAGAGGCACAAAACAGTACGCACGCTTTTTCAACCAGTGCAATGGGCTTGCTGAAGTACTGCGTGCACCTGCATTTACAAGGGAATAGTCTTGAGGGAAGTAGATTGAAAGGGCAGAGGAACGCCGAACAGGACCTGCGACTGACAAAAAGTTCTCGTCACTAAATTATTCAAACCAAATGAAGAGACTCAGGGAATCCTCAACTGATATTTCTCTGGTGGGGGGGAAATAATAGGCACGTCAAGCCAGTCCATTAGTGCAGTCTCCCACGCAGACCACAACAAGGAAAATGGTGCAACGGATGCCCAGATGCATTAACAGCCATTGAAACCACACGTATTTTTGACAGAGACAGTGAATGAGGATTGCATCTCTGCAAAACGCCCCCTTCTCTTCCTTACTCTCTGTCATCCCAAATTTCAAACCAGAAAAGGTTTGCAGATGCTTTCTGCCCGTGTTGGCTGTCCAGTGAAAGAAGCCACAGATTAGGGCTGTGCGAAGCTTTGGGTGGTGATGGGATTTGGAGGAGATCAGCCCGATCCGACAACCAAATCTCCAAATCCAGATTGAATCAGAGGACCAATTAAAAAGTCCAGATTGATTCAAAGCTCTCCGAGTCTTTGGAAAAGATTCGGAGAGCCTCAATGATTTGGACAATCCTCGCCCACTGCAGCACGGAGCTGGAGCCGGACTTGGAGCTGGTAAGTAGGGGGTGGGAGAGCGGGGCCTGGGGGAGGGGACCATAGGGGGGACCCCTGCCAGCCCTCAGTCCCCCCTGCTCCCCCAGAGGTGCCACTGTCTGCCCCAACTCCTGATGCTTTAACCCCCCCAATCACTGGTGCTGCCGGGTGGGGGGCAATCCCTGCTGCTCCCCACTGCCCTATGCTGCTCTACAACCCCCCCCGGTCCCCCACAGGTGCCCTGTCCACCCCAGCTCCTGGCCCTTTAAGAAAAAAAAAAAAAA
>JAGPOW010001167.1:18843338-18863511 GCA_030014935.1 Caiman crocodilus | reverse complement strand
AAAAAAAAAAAAAACAGAGAAAAGCCCCAGGACTCTCCACTCCTGAAATTGCCTCAGGACACTGGTGGGGGGGTTCATGCAGATCCCCCTACATGGTGCAGAGCAGTTGGGGGAAGCTGGGATCTCCCCCCTGCCTGGCAACACCCAGTGAGCCAGGCCTTTTTTTCCCCCCAGGTGCCGGGAGCCAGGGGGCGGGGCATGGGTTTGGGCGATTCGGAGATTCAGAGATTCGGCTGAATCGATTCGGGACAGCGATTCAAATCATCGAATCGAATCACTGTCCCCTGAATTGGTCAAACCCGAATCCAAAGCGAATACTAGCCACTTCGCACAGCCCTACCACCGATTCGAAGACAGGTGGTGACGGTACTAAGTGGGAAAGTTTTGCAGTTATTCAGATTGCAAGTGGTTGTTTTTGCCCCACCTCTACTTCCGACTGGGTCTTCCCAAAGCGAATAATTCTTCTCCAGAAAAGCTTAGAAGGGATAGGAGCACGGGTATATTGCTTAAAGAACCTGTTTCGCCTTGTTGTAGTTCTTCTCGCATGGCCTTCAGGTTAGAAGAATTCCAGCAAAAAAAGGCAGAGTCCAAACCTAAATGGACGTTTTGACTGCATTAGGATTTCAGGTTGAGGCCTACAGTAACCAGACTCTCGTAGTGAAACAAAGTCCTTCATGAGCCTTACTTTGCTTCCTGCTGCACCAATTTAATCAGCGGGTATTCTGAACTTCATTGCATCGATGCACTACTCTCAATAACAGCAATTTGGGGCCTGATGCCATTAACATCCAGAAGTAACTACATGCCCCCATGAAGGGGATGGTCCTCTCTGGTTGCAATTATACAATACTTGGCTTCAGATCCCCATCCTCAAATTTGCAGCACCCCAAAATCCAGAACTACTAGCCATTACACAGAAGAAGACTATATGAAAATAAAGTGCCCCGACAGCCATTTTGAAGTGCAGTGACACTGATACATGAGATAGTTTGGACACCTGAATTAGAGCAGCTCTCAGAGCCTCTCTACTTAAAACACATCCCACGCCCCGCCACACACACACATTCCCAGAGCACGTGTATCAATGCCGAGAGGTTCTAGATTTAATGCACATTAACTACAGCATGTTAATGCATGTGTATATGCGCCCATTAACTCCACAAGCCGAGAGCAAATGAGAACAGATACGCGTCTCCTATTTCTTTTCTATTCAAGGAAACAAAGTATCACCATGTTTCCAAACTCTGACCTCCAAACAGGATAGGAGCATGCTTCAGTCTGGAAGATGTGATTACTTGAGACAAAAAAGTCACCGTAGCAATTTTCAATCCCAACACTCACATTAGCATACATTATTGTTAATAAGATGCAAAAAGCTGCTGATCCAAATGTCACCAATATATCACTCTTATATTCATTTGGGAACAACTGGATAGAAACCTCATGCTTTGCTTCTGTTCCCATCAACCTTAAACCAAATTTCCCCAGTAGAACGTCAACCATTAGACTTCTTTGTTTTTTATGGCTGAATAATACTCTTAAACTACATTTTAAAGAGCGCGATATCTCATCCTTCCATTTGGGGCTAACATTTTTGGTACAGCCTCTCTTCTCGCTCTGCGCTTCCCAAAACAGGTGCCTGGGAGCACTTGTCCTGTAGTCTCCTTTCCCTGCAGCACTTTTGAATCACTCTGCACTTGTGGATTTCTTTGGATTTTCTTTCACTTATTCCTTTAGTGTTCAGTAAGCATGTTTAAACATTATTTCTTAAATGTGGATACTATCCAGCCAGGTGGTATCCTCTCCCTGTTGGATAATGTTTTTCTTCCTTTCTTGCAAATTTAAGAGACCATGGTCTTCAAAAAGGACTGAATACTCGTCTTTCAAGGGGTCTGATTTTCAAGAGGTACTCAGTAATCAAATTCTCAGGGTCAGGCCACTTTTAAGACCCCGCTAAGACGAGTACTCTAGAATGGCAGTATCCCACCTGGTTAGTCAACTGAAAAAAAATATTAGCAACACTTTATGAGCTTCTGTACTTCCTCCTTCTCTAACATGATGCACTTTTGTACCTGCTGGAGAAAGAAGATCTCAAGTCTCTCCTAATAACCAATGAACCAATGTATTAGAAGTGACACACTCTATGATATCCCAATATCTTGTCCAAAGTGTGTAAGGCCAATTCCTGCCATTCACACTGGTTGGTTGACAGTCTGTACAGCATTTTCACCAAAATAACTTGTGATCTTAGTATTTCAGCTTAAGATCAAATAGATTTTATACCCTTACTACTCTTCATTACACTTACTCTCCATGGTGACTAAGGGACCATTACTTTTTATCTTTAATTAATACAATAGCTGTTCACCATTTCAGTGCAAATGCCATGAAGTCTTCACAATCTTTCGACTCTTCAGTAGGAGAACAGGTTATTTAATCTTGACTGTGTAAGATCATAAACCTAGCCTTTCCCGGAAGAATATGAAAGAGAAGTTAACAGATTTAAGAAACATGAGTTAATAAATGAAAAAAAGGATCTTTATTTTGGCAAGAAAGCGAGACTTATATTGGGATGTATTAACACAAGCGGTGCATGTAAGGCATGGGAAGGGATTCTTCCACTTTACACTGGCGAATCTTTACTTGGAGCACTGTGTCCAGTTTTGGGCGACTCACTTCAGCGTGTGGACAAATTAAAGAGTCCAGGGGAGAGTAATAAAAAACGATGAGAGATCTCACGACCTAGGAGGGAAGGCTGGAAAAACTGCAATCTTTTAGTCAGGAGCAAAGAAAACCGAGGAAGGATTTGGTAGCAGACTTGAAATACAAAAACGATTGTTAAACAGGATGGCAATCAATTGTTCCTTATGTCCACAGGGAAACAGGACAAAAAGTAACGGGATCAAAATTTAACAAGGGAAGACTCAGCTTATTAGGAAGCACTTTCTAAGGAGGAGAGTGATTAAGCACTGCAGCAGATTCTCAGAAGAGGCTGTGAACCTCCGTCCTTAAGCACGGGTTAGACGACATCTGTCTGGGCTGGTTCAGACAGGGACGATGCTGCCATGCGCAGGGGTTCAGATTAGACTGATCTCCTGGGGTCCCTCCTAGCCCAATTTTCCTATGATTTTATGATAAAACCACGATGTTCACTTCTCCTACATCTTACTGCTTCACTTACCTTTGCCAATGCTTTTTTGAAGCACTGTAAAGAGAGTTGATTAATTAAGCCTCAGGACCCCTTTAAGAGCTAGTGAACATTAGGTAATATTACTCCCTTCTGACGGTCAACGGAGGCAAGGTGCAATTATCGCACTTGACCAAGATCACACGGGAAAGTTGGGGCAGAGAGCACGGATGCCCATTTTCACCTGTCCCTCTGCTTTTGGAAACGAATCCATTGCCTTGCACACACGCACACCTGTCCTGACCCAGCATTCCCTCTCTAAATGTCATTTGCTGTATGAATCAATATTTAGTCACATGCCTACTTATAGATACATAGACAATGAGCAATTTTTTATCCTTTGTATTACAGCAGACCCGAGCTCAACTGCGTTATAAACTGTATCTAGGCACACCAAGAGGCCGTTCCCTGCCCAAAAGAAATTATAGTCTTAAAATTGACAACTGATAGAAGGATCATTATTCCCATTTTATAAATGAAGACCTTAACCTCTGAGAGATTAAGCGAGTTGCTGGAGGTTACGGAGGACATCACTTGCACAGCTCTTCTTCCTCGCCAATATGAAATCCATTAGTATGGATGGAATAGCAGGGATGAAAAGTCCACCCTTATAACAGACACCAGGGCATGATGTTATCGTTATATGTGGTCAGGACAGAAAAACAGATTTTAGAAAAATCTACCATCTTTCCCCCCCCGAACACCAGAATAATTGTTTCACAGACTCCCTGAAGGCAAATGTAACCAAGGCCAAGGGTTTTGTCTTCCCCTAAAATGATCTGTCTTCACCAACTATTGCATCGTACCCAGGACATGACACTGATTGCTGTCCGAAAATGCCTCAGTAGATTCAACACCATCCTTTGGGGACTGAATGCCTGTGAAGTTTGTACTATACTCTATAAGCCAAAGCTCTTGTGTGCCTTGTCTAATACTTTTGTCATTCCCTGTCTCCATCAAAAAGGAAGATGCTGAACACTGGAAACTGTCACCATCTCAATTTAATGCATTTTATTAAAAGAACTAGGGACAACATAGGAATAAAACTCACTTCCTTGCCAAGTGAAAGACCTAAAAGTCAAAACATTTCCCTTCTCTGCTCCAGCTTTTACATATTAAGTGGGGTTGCACTCTCTCAAGGGCTTATAGACCGGCATAAAGGAAAAAAAAATATTGACTGCATGATTTTGAAGAAGGATGGAATGATGTTGCTCGGCTTTGTGCGCTGTGTGTGAATAAACTCACGATCTATAGAGAAGCAGCAGTGGGGCTGATCAATCTTTATTCCTGGACAATCAAGCAAAGCTGCAACTTCTGGTCCCTTTATAGATAGCTCATAAAATGGCACTATTGATCACAATGCCCAAATTTGTAGTTTTGACAATAAAAGCACTTTGTTTTTGGAGGGGAACGGCTGCAGAAGACGAATGCATTTGCGTTATTAACTTTCTAAAATAATTTTTCTGAGCAGTAATATGAAAGGTGAGAGGGAAAGTTTTACCCTTGAAACGCTGACATTGTTTTTCCACAGAAGGATGGAGGCAGTGTTCGTAGAGAAATGCTTACCGCTGACAAACCCGGAGGAGAGGAGGCCAACAAGATGCTCCTCCATGCTACAGACAAGGGTTACGCTCTATACAAAATGACCGCAATTTGGCAACTTCAGTTGTAAGATACTTAGCGATATATGAGCTCCTAGTAGGTCAGGGTCATATTTCTTATGGTTTTGGTTTAAATGGACTTATGTTATATTAAACTTGCTCTAGCTATGCAATAAAGAACTCCTTTTGTAATATCCTACCACAGTTTGGACTTAAAGGGTGAGTCCAGAGGAGCATGTACATACATTTCCCTGGGGACAACCAGCAGAAGCACATATTTGTGTCACTGCTAGATGTCCCTGGGAACACCCCTCTATGCACACGCTAGCACGAGGCAACTTGGCCTAGGTGGGGTAGGGGAGGGCCTGGCTCCAGCAGCCTTACCTGGGCTCCTGGGGACCTCCCGAGGCTGCAGCGGCAGCATTTTGGGCACTCAGAGCCTGGCCAGCAGCTGGAGTGTGGCTCTGGCTGGCCAGCTCCTGTTTCGGATGGCACATGCTGCCACCATGTGTGCCGCCCTGCTTTTCTGGCATTTTTTTTTTCTTTACTATATACCAGGATTTCTAAATTTGGGTCCGAGAAGCAGATCACATGCGCAGAGTGCTTTTTGCAGCACCTTAAAAGCCTCCGAGGTGCCACAAAGCACACGTGTGCGTGCTTGCGTGGACGCGACTATAGGATCCAATTCATCTCGCGTCTAATTTCATTGAAGTAAATGGAATAATACTACGTGTTATCTTGGCCCGGTTATATCTTTTTGTTGTCTCGTCTCATGATGCAGGGACTTTACTCTTCGTTTGCTTTTGTGTTTTATCAACTGAGCCTATTTCTAATAATTGTCTTAAAGGCAAGGGGCAATGCTGCTCCTGCTGAAATCAAAGGCATACGCATTGACTTTAGTGGCATCGGAATTGAGTCCTTTACGATCGTCGCAGTCTTTGGTGACTGAAGTTTGATGGGCAATGAGCGACTGATCTAAGAGACTGCATCCTGATGAGAACTACATGCACAGAATTGGAAATATTCACAGCCCCCGATATTATGAGAGCCATTCACTGCGACTTCTGTGTTTCCTGTTTTGTATAAAGTGTAAAAAAACCCCATAATAAGTGATGTAGTCAACAGCAGGCCAGTTTTGTAGGGCTACAGAATACTTCTGGATCAAATCCTGGGCAGCTGAAGTCCTGTTGAAGACCATGCTCCCAAGGGTCCGAACTACTGCACAAATACGCTCAGTATCTCAGAAATCAGATCAGCCTTTTCTCTAGTTTCCGTCCTCTCCCACTGTAAAACACACACACACACACACCAACTCTTGCACACACTGTAATGTTAAACATTACCCAAGCAGTGCCAAGCGAATGCCTAATGCATGAACCCACTCCCACATTCATCTTCAGGGTTTTCTAAAGCTGTATTGCTTGATAAATTTGCCCCGTAGACTCTTCTTCCAAGAACATGCTTCTCTTAAGCGATGGCAACTTTCAACAGGGCACACGGCTCTGCCGGCTTTAATCCTTTGGTTTTGTGACAATTAAGTGAGGGAAATATTGAACAGAATAAATTAAAGCCTGCCTCGCTAGACTGTTTGAAGTGGCCTTTAATCTTTTGGACGGTTTAAAAAAGTGCAGCTAGCTATTTCATTTGGAGAGGAGATCAAGTCGTTTCCTCCTCCCCCATAACCGTTCCCCTTACCTCTGCCCCCCCTGCTTTCTTCCCCCTTGTGAAAGTACTGCAACAGCCTAGAGAAATATCATTCATCTTGGCTCCCACTGCTGCCCTGAAGGTGTAAAGCAGCATGCAAGTTCAATGTACCTTGTTGCACTGCTAATTTTCAGAGGGCATGTAGTGATTCCCGTTCCCCTGGCTTAACAGGCAAATTGACTTCCTAATTTTAGAACAGAAGATTTCTGCGGACACACGCACCCAAAACACTGCATTTTATCATAGCTTAAAATCCACGCATTTGCTCCTCAGCACCTCAGCAGCTGCAGGTGCTGCAAAACTTGTTATACAAAAATGTATTTAAAAAAAAACAAACAAAAAAACCCCTCTCCTGGCCAGATGTTCAAATAATGATAATTAGAATTGGATTTTTTTTTTCTTTGGGAGATGATTACTCAAATTGCTATAGTTAACCTTCCATAAAGCAGGCTGTGCTGCAGCTAGTAATTGCCCTGATTTCAGCAGAAGAAAGCAGGCCAGTCTCAACAGCGCATCTACTTTAACTAGGAGGTTAGTGCCTCATTGCTTCTCTGTCAGGGTCATGCATGCTCCGGTGCTGAACCTCAGGCCTCGTGTCATCCGCCCTCCTCTCCTGGTCTATCAGCAGTGCAGTATCCCCCTACCATTCCCTTCTGGCTTTCACTTGTCACCTATCACACTTAACAAGTTCATGCATTAGCAGAAGTCTAACTAAGCTCTCTAGCCCCTAGGTCTGTCACCTTTTCCTTGTCCTTCAAAAGATATGGGATTAGAGACACAGACTCCTTCTATGAGAGGATCTGCAGTAGGAAGGAGCCAGAAAGGACAAGACTCAATGGTGCAACTCTGCCTCTGGCCTGCCTGGGTGACCTTGGGCAAGTGCTATTCACTTCCTGCCTCAGTTTCTCTGTTTGAAAAAGTGGAATACAGGTTCTGACTTCCCGTGTCGGTGCTTCAAGATCGTCCAATGATAAATGCTACCTAAGATTTTGGTACTAGTATCTTCATCTCACCACCAAAGTTAGGTCTACGGCTGAAAGGTCCTGTTATCTAAGGGTAGATAACAGCAGTCTTTTGTTCTGTCACTGGTTTTTCTAGCTCTTGATAGGCAATGAATTTCTTGACAGCCCTCGTACAAAATCCCACAAACACATGCCCAACGGCAAACCTAGGACCCAACTAGACAGGCAGTCCCATACAGCTGCAGCTTTGGAAAATCCCCTAATTGCATGCACAGGGAATTAGTTCTCTTTCTAATGAGTCGGACTGCAGTATTCAGTGGCCAAACTATTTAGCTTGGTGCGGCCCGGTAGCAAAGCTGCCGTTTGGGAAGCTGAAGTCGAAGGTTTTAATCTCAGCACTGATTCTTTTCTTCAAATGATTGATTAATTAAGCACAACAATCCTCCGAATTACGTCTCTGGAAGCAATGGTGCAAGCGCTGTATTATCCTGCAGCTTTCTAGCATACGTGTTGTGCAATCATGGGATCCAAAGGCATTTCCTTGTGTGCATACTTCTCCCCTACCCCTCTGGTGGCAGCCGGCACTCCATCTCCATCCTAGAAGACCAAAGCCGTCCCTGTTGCATTAATTAGGCATCTGAATAATCTCTAGTTACGTTCCTCGAGGGCAAACCCAAATGACTCCTTTCCCCCACTGGCAGACAAGGTTCTTTGGGTAAATGTGATATCATGTATTAAACTAAGTAAATAGTTGGAAAAATGTTTCTCTGCAAATTTGTCAGGCACAAACACCCTTCTTCAGGCACCGGGAAAGTCTGCTGATGTTTTGTGCTCTCCTGGATGGAATAGAAACCAATATGCAAAATGCAGGTCTGTGGCAATACAAGTGTGGCAGTGAGGATCAGAGGCTGTGGGAGACAACAGGTGTGAGACAGGTAGGTGGGAGGTAGGAAGGGGGAATGGTGACCTGGTGACAGAATTGGCTGGTAAAAAATAGAGAAGGTATTTGGGGTTATCAGGTTATAATGTACCATGAGTCCAATGCCTATATTTAGTTCATGATATTATTATTTAGTCCAATGTCTATATTTAGTCCATTTCCCCTGCTGGAGTTTTCACCTGCCTGGTATTTGTACGGCGATTTATATTCTTTTCTTTCTTCCTTCTGTTTAAAGAAGCACCTGAATGATCACTCGAAGAATTTCTTTCTGCTTGATTATAAGATGCAATTGCAGTTGTTGCCTCAGACCTTTATTTCTTATAATGGCAAGAAGCAGAAGAACCATACCTCTCATAAACAAGACTAATCCTTTATCATTCGAATAGCATTTTTTTTTGCTATAATGTCATATAAGCATAATGAAGACGACGAAAACCAAGTCAAAAGTAAACAGGAAAGTATTGCTTCTATAATAGCTATTTTAAATGCTAAGCATTTCAAAAGGGATGAGTTTCTAGGCAGCATTTGCAAAATTGTACATTTATCCCTATGTGCCAGGGACATCTAAACTCCAAATCATTTGCTGCTTAGTATCTCTGCAAGCAAGATTTACTTAGATGGGGTTTATGAGAACAAAATCTGGTTTTTGAATAAATAGCAATTTCTCATTGGGAAGTAATAATTCTTGTCAAGATTCCTACAAATTGAATCAGGGTTGATTTTATTTCTCAGTAAAATAAAATATAAAATGAGTGCCGAACACACACATCTCTCTGGCAGCCTGCATACATTTAATACAACACACCCCAAAGTGCATGTATAACATCAACTGAAATTCAACCTTCAGGGTGCTCAGAAAGGATTTACAAACACACATCACGTACCCCGAATATATATGTTTAACCATTTAATGAGAAATAGAGCTATGAGACACATGAGTGAATTATAGGTAGGTCAGTTAAGATTGCCCCGCACGACTCTATTTTCAGTTAAAACTTACCTCCAAAATTCAGCTTTTGACATGGAACATTTCAGCCTGAATAGTTCATTTGGAAAGATTACAAGCACCTGAATACAAATCAGCCATTTCCAAGGAGTTTAGGAAGGGGGTGAGGGGGATCGGATGGGGGATAGTCTACTTTGCTCATGAGTCCCAGACCTAGAAGCAAAGCTTGTAAAATGCACCTTACAGTCGTACGACCCCTGCGCACCACGCTGAACAGTGTGCAACACATCCCTATCGGCCAAGGTGCTGACCATTTGGTGACTTGGTGGAGTATCTGGAAGATGCGGTGCAATTTTAGTCACCACGATCAAATATTTAGAGTGAAATGGCTAAGGGCAACAAGTGTTGTGAGTACTTGGCACCTTTGAAAAGTAGGCCATTTTCATTAAGAGAAATAGTTATGGATTTAGGAAGCTAGTTGTAGGAATCCAAGTTTAACAACCTTGGGTTATGGACTACATTAAAAAAAATATAAGCACCCCAATTGTCCTATCAGAATATACGTCAAAACCATTGTGAGGTGGAGATGCTGACTGTGTCAGGACCCGACTCTGGTGTGATATATTCAGGCGCTCATCTACAAAGGTGTAACGACATGATAAAAATATGTCTAACCACATGCCAAATGTGCCAAAGAACTTATTAGTGGCTCTTACAAAAGCACCCATTTGTGTGCGAAAACATGTATTTTCACATGTAGCGAACCGTTTCTGGGGATGACCATATATTTTGCAGCCATGCATCAGGGCCATAGGCCCTTGAACCCACAAACCATCAATGTACACATTTAAATTTGACTTCAAGGGGCTCTCTCTGTTGAAGCACACTCATAGATGTCCTCAGAGTTTGGCTCTGCCACACCGCGGAGAACCAATCTGTGCCACTCCCTTGATATCCCGACTCGAGAATAAAGTTGGTGAGAAAAGAAGGAAATGGGCATTTGCACGATGAAGATGCTAATATGGCACTTTGCAAATCGAGTAAGAGTCCCCTGACCGAAAGAGAGACAAGGGCTGTTTAGGAGAAGACAAGCAGCAATGTGGTACGCCGCCCGGTAGGATTAGATAAGGATCGTGACAGGCAATGCAAAGGAGCTTCTCGGGATTGACGGGGAATTTACAATCTCTCCAAGAGCTCGCACAGTCCTGCCGCAAGGCGCTAGATGGCCGCATGGTAATGGCAGCCTTTAGAAAGAGCGTCGTGGGCAGCCTGCAAGGAGATGCAGACTAAAAGCGTGCGGTATAGTCTTTCCAAAGAAATGCAGTCTTTGAAGGCTAGTGTAGCATTGCCGGTTGCAGATCTTGAGGAACTGACTCAACCCCAAAGCACCAGGATGGTGGCCGCTGCCGTTCTTGGTAGGAAGGCTGTTGCTGATCAGCCCTCTGGTCCCTATTTTAACTTAATTTGGATGCCATAAGATTACCCACAAAAAGCAGCAGCAGTCCCAAGCAGTAACCTCCTGTCTCTTGCCACTGCACTCCCCGTTTTTTCCACGTATTGTAGAGCATTTGTCATTTCCCAATGGTTTCTGTTTTGCAGACCGCTGAGCCCAATCCTCAGCTGGCGAATTAGCGTAACTCCATTGGCGTATAAACTGGAGTGACTCCACTGACACTCACCGTTCAAGATGCCTTTAGCTTACCTGCACAGCTGCTGCTTTAGTTTTATGGGGGTTTTGTTTCATGAACATGCTGGACGTGTGGTGGGTGGCACACTCCAGGTGCTGATTTATCATACGTGTATGAAAACACAAGACTAGGGGACCAAAATGAGCAGATCAGAGCAGGAGGTAGGATGGGACGGAGAGACAGGAGGGTGTCTGTGGATGCAACTTTTTGAAAACTGAGTTTGCAAGTAGAAAGCAATGAGGATAAAAGGCAGGGTGGCCCAATGGTGAGGGGTTAGCCCTAGGTTCATTTATATACTATACAACAGACTCCCCTTCCAACCTTGGTCTTGCTCTCTCTGGGCCAGCTCCAAAGGAGCACGCCAGCATCTAAAAGAAGACTTGATCACCCTCTGGGCAAGTTTCTAATCCAAAATGTCTATCTTGGAAGATGTATTATAATGTAAGGTAATACCCTCCAGAGGAGACTGGACAGGTCGCTTTGCTGGGGTCGCTTGACCCCCGTTGTCTTTTCCTGCCTAGTTCAGGGGGACTAGACCCGATGATCTACAAGATCCCTTCCAGCCCCTAACTACCTACGAATCTGATGTGCGTGGAGACGCATGAACGTTTACAGGCGATTCAACAGCAAATCAAATGCTGCTTTAACGATTCTAGTGGCTCGTCGCAGAATCAGACCCGTGGCTTTCTTACTTTACACATTGGGCATATGGTTTTCTTCCACCCTCCCACATCCTCTGTGAAAAAGAAAAAATTGCAATTCTGTAAAAATTATTAGGTAGCACCTTTTCTTCTGCAATCCCATGCTCAAATTCTGGCAGAACATCATACATAAAGCACGGGACTCATAAAGCTACACAAGGCTGCAATTCAATATGAAAGATCCAGACCTTAATGAAAAGGTGCAAATTGAGAACTGGTTCTCCCGAATGTAAGAAAACTCATATTTCAGCTGACACCTGCAACTGGAAGTCATTCACGGAAGACTGGGGAGATGGGAAGGGCAGGAGCACTGCTCGTTATTGCAGGCAAGCTGAAAGAGGCGCGGTAGGGAGGAAAGAATAAATCATCTAACACATTTCAGCCACGTACCTTCACAAACCCATCTGGGGGACCGATGGCTCTAGGCAAATGCCTCAGCCCACACCTGTTCAGGCCGAGGTGGGAACTGGACCTGGGTCTCCCATATCCCAGGCACGTACTCCAGCCACCAGCAAAATGAGGGCTACAGCCTCTTCCAGGAAGGCTTGCAGAACCCAGGCTTGGTGTCTGAATGAAAGGCATAGGCACCTACCTCCAGGAGAGGCTTCTGGGACGTGCATCCCAAGGGAAGGAAGATGCTTCCTCGTAGTAGTGAGCAAGGCACCCAAGCTGGCATAATCTCTGCTCCCTCTCCTCCTCCATTCCCAGCATTTTCCTACTGGGACCTAGCGGTGCACGGGCCTAAAAGTTATGCATCATAACGCTCAGCCTTAAGGCACCTACGTTCTGGATCTAGCCCTTAGCATTTCTGTGCCTCAGGTCTTAAGCTGCAAAATCAGGATGACAGCACAACCCAACCTCGCAGGGGCCTTGTGATGATAAATGCATTCAACGAGGTATGTATATCAAAGATAAATGTGGAAAGCCTCCTTCTGACCCCATTACTTAGAGGGTGCGTTAGGCCAAATCTCAAGAGTTTATATTCCCCCCCTCCCCAATGCAACTCCTTTAACCCCTGGTTATAGAGAAACTCTGGACGTTTCTGTTATCCATAGGACTATCCATTAAGAGACAAAGTCATCAGAAAACTCAACATGACATAAGTAACGATGTTCACTGCTTTTCATCTTTGTGCCTGTGGCTAGAATTTAAATAGGAATACTTTAAAGCCTAGATAAATAGCAGACTACACTGCACGCTTGCTCTCACCTTCTAATTCGTGCAGCAGTCTATGCTGAGTAATAAAGAAAAATTAATTTCCGATAATGTCCTTACCCAAGAAGTGGGAATCCCCATCTACCACCGACAGCATGTGTATTCCCACCCCCAGCTCATGCTCTAAGAAACTCTGGCACCTTCCTGCTTCTAACTCACAAAGTAATTAAAATGATTTCCTGTGGGATTTACTCCAAGGAAAAGAAAACCCCAGCACAATTAGAGATACTTTAACATGACATCGCAGCCTTGCATTTAATATTAAGTTTTCCATAGGCTGCTCTTTTTCTTTTTAATAAATGGTACACTGTTCCTGTCCCACTAGAGCTGTTAAGAGCCCCAGGGCTATAAAAACCTGGAAGGCCACAAATATAACTACCACCGTAATGCAGAGAGAGCATGGCGATGATGAGTCTTGAAGGTTCCTTGGAGAAATCCTTCTCCTTCACATTAAAATGATATTTATTACCCTGGATAACACCCGGATAAAAATAAGGAAGCTAAATATGTATGAATATCTCCAAACTGTTGGAAAAGTCCTTTTGTTACTTGTGCACAGGATAGAAAAGGGGACACTTTTCTATAGGCGAGTGCGCAGAAAGATACAGTCGGGGAAAACAGTATAGCAGCCCTGGTCAACATTTCTGCGATCTGATCTACTGCCATCTCTGCCACTGACACGGATGGGTGACCTTAGGCAACTTACTTAGGGTTAAAACGTTTCCTTCAAGTACAGCATTGCTCATTTTACAGGTGAGGATTAGGAAGTCCTTGTGCATGACAAGACCTTCTCAGAAAAGTTGGTAAGTTGATAAAGGGGCTGCTCGTCCGGTCTAGTTTGCTGCAAAATCCATGCATGAGCCCTAAGTTGCCGACCTCTGAAATTCATACAGTGGAATTGCTAGGCTCTGCAATTTTAGAGGGGTTTGAACTCAAGTGTTTAGTGGAAATAAACCCATTTATCAACATGCTGTGTCACAAAGAAGTCCACATGCCATGTGAATGTTAAATAGCGGGATCAAAATTACCCAGGCAACCTTAATTCTCTCTCCCTCCCTGTACGTGTTATGATATTATCTTTAATTATACAATCACATACTTTTTTTTTGGCAAATAGATTATCAGTATAGTTTCAACCCACGACTATTAAGATTTACACCACAGACCTCCAGCTCCTGAAGTACTACCGGATAATTATGATGGCATTAGTACTCCTAGTCTCAATTTCTTAGCTGATTCCTTTAATATAGTATCATGCAAGACTCATTCTGTATCTGACTGCATATGCCCGATTTCTTTGGCGCACAGAAGTATTTCTCACCCTGTTTTCTACTGTTCGTTTCCTACCCAAATCAATAAAATTTAATCCAAAAATATATAGAAGATTCTTTTTTTTTTTTAACTGATAAAAAATCCGGCCTGTGATCCTTTCTTTTCAGACGAGATAGGACAGGAAATTAAATTCATCTCTTTTTACAAGCGCTGCACAGGCTGCCTCCAGCCCAAATTCCTTCTGCGTAACCCCCGCCCCCCCGGGTCACGGCTGAAATGAGGTTAGGAGAGGTTAGCCTGATGCCGCTGTATGTGAAC
Source organism: Caiman crocodilus (assembly GCA_030014935.1). Lineage (NCBI taxonomy): Eukaryota > Metazoa > Chordata > Crocodylia > Alligatoridae > Caiman > Caiman crocodilus. Next base: position 18,848,977 of record JAGPOW010001167.1, on the reverse strand, counting down.
TATGGAACTAGCCCAAACTTAACTAAACAGATTCTCTTTCAGGTTGTCTTTCACTCCGACATGTTACGTGGCGTGCAATTTTGTTTTCAGAGGTGTCTGATATACAGCTGTGGAGGCAGGGAGCAGGGGTGGGGGGACAAGGGGGCTGGTGGAGGTTTCCAGGAATGAAGATGCAGGAGGGGAAGCAGATCATCACCTGCACCAGACTATTTAGGGTCTTATCAGGCCCAGGCAAGATTGCCTTGCCATCCAGTTGTTCATCTGACTTATTTTCTGTACAGCTGGGCACAGCATCCCTTTCAAAGAGTGTGCCACACTGAATACAGAAGACCGCTTTTAGTGCAGACAGAGCCTCATCCACCTTCTTACATCAGGAAGGAGGCAGGATTGAGCTGTTATGCTTTCAATTTAGCCTCTCATTTGCACGGCTGCCACATACTTGCAAAGTCATGGAAGGCAGGAATGGTTTTTAATCTGGGCCAGCAAAGCAAAGGCTCTGGGACCGTTTCTCAGCTGGTCCGCGCTTGCATTATAGGCATGGATGGAGACGATTGTCACAAAAGTGCCTTTAAGTCCTCGCGTTCTGGGGCCATGAAAGAGACACAAAACTAAACCAACTTCTCCAAGGCCTGTGGAAGTAGGATACAAGACCTTTGTAATAGCTGCTATGTCGTCCTTGTATTGTGGGACTGCCGACAACAGGGACCACGATGAAACGCTGGCTGCTGACTACCAGTTAAGCAACCCGTTTGTATCATTATTTGCAGGCTGTTTGGAGATGCCAGTTCTATACAAACCTGTTACGAATTTTCAACTGGAAAAGAATATCGCCGTGAAGAAATGAAGGGGAAAAAAAAACCACGTCTTTTTTCCAGAATGCTTTAGGAGACCAAGACACCAATTCAACACTCGTTGTCATTCAATTCCCTGTGTCTAATAACACCCTGCTCCCAAACAAAGACATTGGCCTTTTTCCTACGGAGCACCTTCAAAGTTCAGTTAAGATTAAAAAGAAACTTTGCCTTTGTAATAACAGCTGAAGTGCCCCGTAGTACTGGATTTACATAAAGGTCAGAGATACTGAAACAGGGTCCACCTCTAATATGTCAGGAAATTATCTGCATGTCTTTGAAGCGTTTTTTCCTGGTATCTTTTTTTTTTTTTTTTTTTAAAATGGATGAGTCTCTTTGAAATAAACAGGTGAAAAAGTTCCCTAATAAGTTCTATCTACTAGTCACCAGTTAATACATTTATTTTCTTCCTGCTTCATTTGTACCTCGATGGTACAACCTATTTCTCCAATATAGTAACACTGCATAGACAGGATAAAGGAAAAGAGAGGTAATTTTAAATGCCTCAGGTCTACATTGCTCAGCTTAAGAAACTTTGATTATAGTTTCATAATTTCATAGGAGTTTCATGGTAGGTAGGGTCACAAGGGACTTGAGCAGATCATCAAGGCCGACCCCTGCCATGGCAGGAAAGAGTACTGGGGCCAAATGATGCCAGCAAGGTGTTCATCTAACCTCCTCTTAAAGACCCCCAGGGTAGGAGCCAGCACCACTTCTCTTGGAAGTTGGCCTAATGGCCAAGCAAAAGTCAGGTCCTGGTAACATTTCAAGATGAGCAACAAAAATAAATAAATAAATAAAAAATCAAGGCATTCTGGGGCCATGAAAGAGACACAAAACTAAACCAACTTCTCCAAAGCCTGTGGAAATGGGATATAAGACACAGTCCAAACGACTGTTATGTAAAAACCCTGTTCTAATAATAAATGCATGTTTTCATCCTATAGTCCATCAATTTCAGGAGACATGAATACAACAAAATATAGATGGCATAAAACGTGAGAGCTGGTCCCCCCATGCTTGGACCATCAGATGTAAGCAAGACTGGAAGATGCGAAGTGCTGGAAATCAAGCCCCGTCAGCTGAGTCTATTGCTGTCTCTTTTTGACTTAAATGGGAAGTTGCTTTTAAACTTTTGCCGATTGTTCCACTTAGGAGAAGAAATTGGTGACGGAGTCCCATTTTCCTGTGTTTGACTGCAACCATTTCCGTGGAAAACCTGCTTTGCTGACTAGCGAATGCTCAGCCCCCGTCTTCAGGCTCTTCCTCAGGGCTATAATCTCAGCGCGTCTCGAGACATCCCCTGGTCTTTCTGCTCCTTCTCTGCATCTGTTTCTGCTGCTTTCCTCTCTCGTTAATAGAAACCAACAGCTCCATCAATCAAAGCCTTGACCTTCGTGTTTACTATATCTACCGCTAGGGAGACCATTTGAGCCCCGGGGTTCATCTACTCAAGCCACGCCATGTGCTGCGTTTTGGGTGGTGCTCGCTTTGTTTTAGCTATTCCGTTACACCCTTATTCCAGCCTACCAGCTTCAATGAGATTTAACCCAAAGTTACCTTCAGAAAATTATACAGCAATATTTGCAAAAGTGAAATGAAGCGACCAGTGCCCTGCATCTGTTCTAGCCAACGCAAAATACATGTAACCCGAATCAAAATGTTTGCAGTGATGTAGTTGGTCTAATAAAAGATATCACATCTCCCCAAAGAGCCTTGTCCTTAGACCAACACGGTTACAACCTACACCCCTGTAGTCAGAATAGCAGCACTTTCAGCCTACTTAGCGCTCGTGAGAAGGACCACGCAAGGTGCGGGGAAATGGAGGCTTTGGTCCACATGTCAAGGAGCAGGTGGGTATAAGCTTGGAGCAGTACAAAAAGCAGGAAAGCAATACTGAAACTCCTCTATTTCAATTTGCATTTTCTTTTTAAGTAACTGTCTCCAAACACCACACGCACGGAGCAGAGCGCTTCCCGTGAAAAAAGTCCTCTTGGGCTGCCATGCAATTACCTACATACACCATCTTCCCATTACCGGCATTACTACTGCAATATCTTGTCAGGTGTTTTTAGTTAAAAACCGGTGAAGCTCCCACAACTATTTTCTTGCTGCAATTTCAATCTCAGCCATTTATCTTACGGCAAACTGGAGCATACATGATTCATGATAGGAAGGAGCATGTTACACCAGGTATTTTTTAGGTGGGGTGTGCATTTTTTGTCATTCCATTGAGCAGATAGCTTGATCTTCCCTCGCAGAAAAATACAGTTGGTTTGTATGGATATGTGTAAACACAGATCACAAGGACAAAAAGACCCCCCCCAAACCCAAATTATGGGTGATCTGGAACACACAGCCACGCTTATGAAGTGCGTTGATGAACACCAGCAAGCCAAACAATATAATTATTGTGGCTATTAGATTGTTACTTCTATCCAATGTGTTGCTATTTGTTGCTTCAGCGAAGAAAGCCGTACTGTATTTTAGGATTATAGCACTCCTGAGAGTCTATCAAACATAATGGCAGCTGCAACAAGTAAAAAAACGAGGCAGTAACTCGCTGCGGTTGTAACACCAAACCTAGATGTTACATAATTTAACGGGAGGGTCCATACTTGGATTGAAAATGAGAAATACAGAGTACTAAACATACCGGGACACACATTCATAATAACAATGAATGATTATGCGGGCAAACCCAAGGGAAGGTTACCATATGTTCCTCCTTCCTTGTCCCAACTAATATTTATTTGGTTTCACACTCAAGCAAAACTGTTGAGAAGAGTTAAACCCAGCAGAAGGGAATACATTTCCCTGGGAAATGCGGGACACAGGTGCAGATCCTGGCTTCACACAAGGAAGCGTTGCCGCCGCCTATTCATTTAACAGGGCTAACACAGGAATATTTCACTCCTGTTGTAGTCACACGTGGTCAGCTGAAAGGGAAATTAGGCTCACAGACTTGTCAATGATTAACGAGCCAGATTCTCACTTCACTTCAATCATAGCAGGGTTTCGCTGGCACTCCTTTATAGCGGGGCATTATACCTCAAAAGTGCAAGGGGCAAAAGTTCCTTAAAAATGCTACCGTGGCGACTTATCCAGTGTAACGATGATTATATAATATCAGAAATCTGAGGACCAAGCCTGCCCACGCTAAATAGCCACGAAATGTGAGGACGGAGAAAGTCAGAACCGCCGGATCCAGACTTTGAAGTTGTGCTCCAAAACATCCAAGCTTCCTTTATTACCGTGGGTTGTTTTTTTTTTACTTAGGTGGATAAATGAATTTGAATCCCTTCCGAGTATGGAAAAATATCCTACGTTGTGCAGAATGTGTGTAATCGAAACTGCTTAATGGTCTTTAATTTTAATAGGAATAGAACAGCTTAAGGCACCAAGACGGACTTGTGTCTTGCTATTTTAATTTTACTTCTCCCCGTACCATAGCATCAGAAGGCCTCACCATCTTCAAGGTACTCCCAGCACCTCTGTGTTTTAGGAATACACTGGTAACCACATTTGATAGATGGGAAATCAAGAACCAGAGGCCCAGAACCTTAAAAGGGTGAAATCAGTAGGAGTGAGGTGCCCGAAAAATTCCCGCTCGGCCTTTAGACATGTATTTATTTTTAAAACTCCGGTCCCCTGCTGACAAAGCGAAGACAAACAGGAAGTCTCCAGAGAATAAAAGCCAGATGTGTTGGGCTCCAGACATCCCTCTTTCTTATATCATCCATGGCACAGCTGCAGAAATACCCGTCTTCCAGTTGGATGCAGAGCAAACTCTAGAGCTGCTCAAAGAAGAGCACAGACCAACGGCAGCTGCTTTCTCGGCCTCATGAAGGGTGTTGGTGCCTGAAAGTTCACAAACAGGATTTTTTTTCAACTATTTGAGTTGGTCTAGTACAAGATATTGGATTTCTCCAAGAAACCTAGAAGCACTATTATGTCTTCACTCTGAGTTCCCTCCTGTTTGTCTAGGCAGATTGATGAATGATAGCACAGAAAACCCAAACAGAAACCTAATAATAGCAAAAAGCTGCTGCCTGTTTACTTGATTCAGTTGATTGATGAGTTTAAACCATTTCTGAGTCCCCAAGAAATTCATGGAGTGTGGGGTTTCCATAAACTATGGTGGAAAGAGAGGAATGGCAGGTGTTTCTCAAAGGGTCAGTATGTAGAGGCAGTACAAACGTCACAGGTATTGCCTCATTTTGTTCTCTCAGAAGTCAGGATTTAGTTACACACTTATCATGGCACAAGGCAAAAATCTGAGTAATCAGGGGGAAAAAATCTGCGGGTGAATCTGGAACGCCGTCACAAGCCCACGATAAGCAGGGCACTGAGAACGCCAAACGATACTTGACAGATGGCCTTCATTAGCGATTCTGATACAGACTCATAATATTTGCTGTTAATATGCAGTCAGAAACATCCTGCTGGCTGTGATAATATTTATATGTTAATCCCGTTATGATAAGCTTCTCGTGCCAACACCTCTCCAAATAAAATGAGTGATATATTTCAAAACTTAGATAAAGAAATGCTGAGGCATCCCGGTTCAAGTTTATCACTTGCACAAGTGTCTCCCTAATCCGTGAAATTACACCTGTCACAGTAAGTTAGCTTTATTAACACTATTTCCTGATCCATGTAAAACTATCAGAAACACAAAAGCACCGAATCTCCAGGAAATTAACATTGCCACCTTTGCATTCATGTGATCAGATCTCTGATTCTAAGAGTAATTAAACAATATGCAAATCGAGTCTGTAGAGTTTA
>JAGPOW010001167.1:18830984-18842808 GCA_030014935.1 Caiman crocodilus | reverse complement strand
GCCATGGGCAGGAAAGGATGCTGGGATCAAAAGACCCCAGCCAGGTGATTATCTAGCCTCCTTCTGAGGACAATAGCTTCAAAGATACAAAGAGAAAGAGGAATCGCTTCCGATAAGTTCTCAACACGCCCCTCCCCATGTAATACTTGACCTTATTCCTAAAAATGGATAAAGAAACCAGCATCTTAAATAATGCATTCCTAATATTTTAAATGTTATTTATATATTAACTGGTGTCTGGACAAAAAGTTTTCAGAAGTTAAGCAAATGTCAGTCTTGCCTATGGAAAGTGAGATGGAGAAAAACTAAAATACAGCTCAGTACTATGGAACATATTTAGAGGATACATGGCCCACAGCTGGAAGATATTGGGGTAGGAAATTGCCTAATTGAATTTATATTCTTGTCTAGACCAGGGTAAGGAAAAGTTTGCTGTCTGCTAATGATAGTGTAAATAGCATCCCCTGGTTATTAACGTATTCTTTTCCTTATTTGGAGACTTTGGCGTTAGTGTATCTATATTGCCCAAGCATATGCATACATACACACACGGGTATCTTTAGATAGACAGATATAGATATATACACACATACACACATGTGTGCATAAAAAATATTTAAATATAACGTATACAGAAATTTAGACCTTAGGTAAAAATGTAAATGTTAAGGTTCAAGACGATTTCAGCCGGATAAACTTTTCTTTATGGAAATAAGATTACAAAAAATAAACTCTTTGACATACAACCTCATTCCAAGACAGCAGCAGAAAAGACAGAAAAGAGACATTGGGGATGAGAAGGTGATCACAAGGTTGAACTCATTTTTAATTTTGCAGACGTCTTAATGCTGAGTGACTGGTTCTGTTGAGCGCTCCTTTTATCTAGTCATCTACGTTTGTAAGATTTTTATATTAAAACTTCTGTAAACTGGTGCCATAGTTATAGTTTAAGACCTTTTATTCAGATAAGTCTGCATCATCATCTTCCTCCAGAGTGTATCCAGATTTTTTTTTTACCTTTGAGGGTGGGGGGGATCATAGAAGGGTGTTCTAGACCTACAGGCATGCAATGCTCCAAATACCTTTTTTTAATTGCTGAATGAAGTAGGACTTTCAGAAACGGTGGCTCATTGAGGATGGCCTCATTCAAACGTTGTGGGACTAGGTTAGTCTGAAGACTTTTGAGAGAGAGGCTTTAAAGCGGAGTTAGAAAAGTTCCAAAGCTAGCGACAGCTCGCTCCAGGCTCCACGTGCCACTAAATGCCATTGCCAGCAGCAATCAGCAGGGATAAATGAAATGGTGAAAAGGCAGTGGTTGCAGCATGGGGTGTGTGTTAACTTCTTGGCTGCTGGCTATGCAGATACCTCCCCACCTCAGCAGTGTCTCCAGTGGAGGGTCTGTGTGAAGGGGAAGCATGAGGCTAATGAGGGGAAGGGGTCCTCCCCACGAATCTCCAACTGCCTCATAGGCTTTGTAGGCAGGATCCAGGCTTTATGGACTGGTTCTGGCCCATGAACTGTAGGTTACTGAACCATGTTTTAGAGGAAAGTCTGCTCTTCTGAAGTCTTAAAAATTGATCTGGGAAAAAGAAGTTATACATCAAACCATGAGCAAGCGTGGCTGCGTTGCTTGTGCATGCGTGTGGGTACATGCAGACTAGAGCTGTGCGAAGCCGATTTGGAGAGATTCGGCTCAATTTGGTGGCCGAACCTCCGAATCTGAATCGAATCAGAGGACCCTTTGATCTCTCCGAATCAAATCGAAACCCTCTGAATTGATTCAGACAGATGATGCGGAGAGATTCAACAATTCAGACATAGACACAACTTTAACTGTTTCTTCTACATACCTCAAGGTACCAGACACGGCTTGAGAACATTGCAATGAGTATGCATGGAGCATCCCACAGGAGCGCGGGGGGACTGGCCCCCAGTGCACTTGGCAGCAGACCAGAAGTGGACCAGAAGCACTTCTGGCAACCTTCTGGGTCTGCCAAGGAGCACACTGGGAGTCTGCCCATACCCCCCCCAGCTCAGTGACTGCTGCCTCCTGGCTAGGGGGGGCACCCAGGGTCCCCCCCACAGCTGATCACCAAGTCATGGAGGTGTGGCGCTCCCTGGCAGACTCGGAAGTGGACCAGAAGTACTTCCAGTCCACTTCTGGGTTCGCTGCAAAGCATGAGGGCCTCCCTTCCCCCCCGCACTCCTGTGAGATGCTCCATCCACCCCAGCAGGGCAGTGATCATGCGTCATGCTGGTACCTCGAGGTGTGTAGAAAAGACATTTCAATCTGTATCTCTGTCCGAATCGCTGATTCTCCAAATCAGCATTGACTCTTCAGATTCGGATTTGGCCGCATCAAATTGGGGACTGTGATCTGAATCAACAAATGAAATCACTGTCCCTGATTCGGGCCGAATCTGAATCGAATAGGACTCATTTCGCACACCCCTAAGGCAGGCATTATACTTAGATCGACCTAATTAGCGTTAAGGTGATCTAAATGCCAATCTGTACATACGTTTGGAGAAGTTATAGCAGGGAAAAAATGCCTGGCCAGATCTAACTTAGTTCACTCAAGATGTGGAACTGGTTCACCCGATTTACTGAACATCAGCACAAGTTTGGAACTAGGGCTGGGAGAGCCCAGCCATTTGCCCCAGGCTTGGGGCTGCATTTTTCCTAATCCTGCACTCTGACCAAGCTATTTTTAGCACCCCCAACACCCTTACCCTCAGCTGGACAACCCCCACTACAGTCCCATGTACCCCCACAGTCCAGTCAACCCGCCCCAGAGCTGCTAACTTCCCTTTCTCCTTCCTGGACTTGCACTGTGTTCCTGGTGCAGCTTCCGGCACCGGCAAATCTGGTCTGCACATGTGGGGCCTGATCTGAGATCGTGCAACTTACTTCAAGCTGCCTGATTGTAGCTCAGATCTTGCGAGCGTGTGTGCGAAGACACACATCTATACAATTCACTCAGGAAACGCTCCTGACAGAAACATTTCCCGTGCATAATAGCCCTAAATGTTGTCTCACAACAATATTAATTACGACGTGTTCTTCATTTAAAGTTCCCAAGAGCTTTGAGATCATCACATGTAAATCCTGATAAATAAGGGCTGTCAAACTCCTGGAACGCTGCTGTTGAAGCCTGTTGTAACGTTTATGTTAGGGGAGGAGGAAAGGAGTAGACGGTACGTAAGAACGACTGTCTCACAAGGAAGAATTAATTGCCTCTGAGATTGCAGCCCAACTGCTGCAACAATAATAGTTTGGTTAGAGTATTATGATGACTAACCATTCATATCATGCATTTGATTGACTTGGTAAAATTCTCCACTTGGGGTTCATGCACAAACAGGCAGCCACCTTTTCTGAATCCTCTTCAGAATACGTTGGATTGCTTATTTTTAATATTAATTGGATTACTGAATTTGATGATTTAATTTCCAGTCCAATACTGGGTCTGATGTTCTGGGTTTGACATTGATTGGATTGCTGTCATGCTTCATTTTTATCTGATGTTATTAATAGCAGCTTAGCAATGCGATACGTTTCCTTGACTTTATTTTTACGCATTTCAGTAAAATGGGAAGTAAAAATGAAGCCCTGATTATTTCGTTTAGGAACAAATCGCCCAAAACTTCGAGGAATCTGGGCTGGGTACCAGTCAGCCTAAAAGCCTGACAAGCTCCCAGACCACCAGTATCTGGGGAACGTTTGTTCACCAGAGCGCCCCACGGGATGACAACTAGGTCGAATGGTCATAAACGACTACAAGACCGTTTCAGACTGGACATAAGGAAGAATTTCTTTACTGTCCGAGCCCCCGAGGTCTGAACCAGCCTACATTGAACACCTTCAAGCACCTACATTGAACACCTTCAAGAGCAAACTGGATGCTTATCTTGCTGGGATCCTGTGACCCCGGCTGACTTCCTGCCCTTTGGGCAGGGGGCTGGACTCGATGATCTTCCGAGGTCCCTTCCAGCCCTAATGTCTATGAAATCTATGAAATTAATCTTTATGTTAGCTAGTCAAGGCCCCAATCCTGAAGCAAACTCACCGCAGGAGTAGAGTCTGGAGAGCAGCACTATCATGTATGCAATACTACTAAGACACTCCTCATAGATGGCATGTGAAAGAAGAGGGGCCAGTGCGACACCGAGTTAAAAATGAAGTAGGGTAATGGAAAAGTCACGTTTAAAAGGCTCAGTTCTAAGAAAATATGGAAAAATTTGCCAAACTTGATTCATCCCTGACAGCACACTACATTTTCACATTATTGAAGAGGCATTGGGGAAATGCTCCTCCACGCTGCCCAGGCACAAAATAAAAGGGCAGACGGTGGTAGATAATTACCCGCCATAATAATCACTCCGGGCCTGATCCAAACCCCAATGAATTTAGTGGAAAGATCTCACTGATTCTGATGAGCGTTATCAGGCCCTTTAAGAAGCTGACTGACAGATTCTTTTCTTGAGGCGAAAGCTGTGACCTTGGGCATACAGACATCACTTCTCTGACCGATGAAGTTCACCCAGCTATAATACTGTGTACAGTTGAGGGGAGGAAAAATAAAAATCAGGATATAGTGCAAGAGGGATCTGAACCTGAATTCTTTTAAGGAAGGACAAACTTGCATCGGAAAATGCAACGGAGGTCCCCGCTTCTTTCCACATTCCCGCCCACTGAGCGCGCTGCATTTAATAATGAGGATTTTTCTTTTTCTTTTTAATAAAAAAAACCTCTAAATCCTGCATTCGCTGCAAACCCGGCATGAATCAATGGAATTTCACAGCAGATAAATCATTGCAGAATTTGGCTTCCCTCTTTATAATGCGAGTTTAACAACAACACCTAAAAATACAACAAAACCAGCTCATTACCAGTTGCCCCCATGCTCTTCCAAGAATAATGAATGATGAAGTGAAAACCAGAGGTAACGAACATTTACTCTTCAAAACATGCCCCCATACTAAGAAACCAACTGCTAAACAAAGACTGTTGTAGGGGTCAATGTAGTAGTACGTCAGTGATTACACAGTGGGAATTTAATGACTGAAGATCCAGTCTCCTACTGTAGATTAACAATTCACAGGAAAAAAAAAAAAAATCGCTTAAAAAACATGCCGGGACTATGTTTTAGCTCCCTCTGGAAAGTCCAGGACACAAAAAGGACTGTAATTAACAGGCCACCAATATAATCACTGACCAGCTGGCAGCAAATAATTAGAAAAGGCTGAACAATAAGGCTGAATTGAATTCAAAGCGATGAGACAAGGCCTTTGAAATATTCCTGTGAAATGAATATTTCCTGTTGGTTTTCATTTTCTTTAAGTCCTCTTTGGTTTCAAATGCATACAGTAAGTACAGAACGATGGACTAGAGCCAGCACCAGCTTTTTTATCGACGCTTTTACGGTGTATGTTGGGAAACAATAAGGAAAGTTATTCAAAACCACAGCAAAGAAGATGCATCGCCTTGAAGAATAAAACCAAACCACCGCCCCTGCTTGTCAGTCATTAAAAATACTGGCAATGACCTACCTATTTTCGGAGGTAGCAGATTTCCGCTGGCAAACAATAACAGCTGGTGCATATTTCCCAGAATAATCCATGCTCTCTCTAATGTCCCATAAGTATGGGCTGCTGGCTCTGACACTGAAAATATTCACACCTTTCTTCACCTTTGCCCTAGGAGGAACAAGAGTGCATGTCAACAATTAGATACAGAATGTCATTTCCAGCTGTTACATGGATCTTCATTGTTTTCTCATTACTGGCCCTCTAAAGACACCATCGCTCATTATAGACGGCCAACGTTAGCAGGAGGAAAGGATACAATAGAATTAAGTCGCCCTGTAACATCTGGAGAAGGAGACTATAGCCTGAGAAAGCTCACGTCTCTCTGAATGAGTTAGTCTAGAAGGTGCCGCCCTCCACTGCCTTCCGCCTACAGATTAAAAAGGCAGACTGAAGCTTACCATGTTATCAAGTCAAGATAAAAATGACACAAAAACTCAAGATAAAAACCTTATCAATGTACAGATAATTAGAACTACATTTCCATTTCCTTTCCACAACACACTAGATTGCTAAATTTAAGTTCAAAGTGAAGCTACAATTTTTTTGTCATTTATACTACTCGGTTTTTTGAGATTTTTTTTTTTTTGTTTAAGTTTCTCCATTTCATATGGACAGTAAAAGTAGCTTCCTCAGCTAGGCAAGGTTTTGTTAATAGATGTGATATCTTTTATTAGACATGCTAAGCAGTTGGAAAAAAGTTCTTAGCAAGCTTTCGGGTGCTATCTCCCTTCTTCAGGCATGGGGAGTCTCTGCTGGTCTGAGACCCCAAGGACTGAGAGAAGCTAAAAGTGAATCCGATTCACCAGGTACCTGCCAGACCTGACCTCTTACATTCTTCTCCGCTCCCACTTTTCTCCTCTTTATCATCCTAATTTTCAGCTATTTCCTTTTTCACAGCCGGCCTCTTGCTTACCTTGGATTACTACCACTGGAGGAGTACCCTTTGGCCTCCCCCCTCTTCCCCCCCGTTTTTTGTTACCCCCTCCCTTCCCTGCTTTACCTCTTGTCTTTCTAAATTTCCTACCGATTTGCTTCTGAGACGCCAAGAAATGAGAAAAGCTAAAAATGTGCCAGGATGTCAATGAGAACGTAGCGACTTCTTATGCCTGAAGAAGGGTGGATGCACTTGGAAGTTTGCTAGGAACGTTTTTCCAACTACTCAGTTGGTCTATTAAAGGATATCCCCTCTACTCAAAAAACCTTGCCTGCCTATGTCCTTAGACCAACACAGCTACAACCAAAAGCCCAGTGTCCTCAGTTCCACCTTGGGCTCAAACAAGTTTTTGAGTCCCAGTTAGACACTTATGCCAACGCTCAACTTCATGCCCGTGTAATTGCTTTGCATTTGAAAATTCATGTGCAAAATTAACAGGTCGACATTTCAGACCGCACAGTGACAGGGCTAGCTTAAAAGTCCAGAGAAAGGGGTTCTGTATTCATGCATTTGCAGAGCCCCTTCGGTTTGGGGTTACTACTGCTGCAAGGGGAGTTGTTTAAATAGGAAAGAATGTTGTTTCTTTTCTTAATTTCATTAAGCCGCTTTTCGTTTCGCTGGATCTCTCTCTTTTTTTTTTTTTTAAATAAAAATATCTAAATACATCACTTTATAATAGTGGAAGTGTCTCTTTTTACTCTAGCTTTCTTTAATGTTGGCCAACTCTGCTGAATCGAGAGTTTCTTGTGATGCTGGCTTGCAAAGATGTTAAAAAAAGGAAAAAACTCCAGTGTGGTCAAATATCCCAACACATGAGCTGTCACGAGGTGACAGTTTAATTACATTTGCTAAATATCTCATATACAAAATCCATTCAGCATTCTGGCAAGTTTTCAATTATGAAAACAAAAAGAAAGCGTGCGAGGCTTTCTGTAAACAGCTCTGACCACGCAGAGGTATCGGTATCAGTAGAAAACTTTATTGGCTCTGCCTCCCTAGAAGATTTTCTATGAAATCTTTTGAGAACAGCATCTTGACAAAATAAGATGGCATGAGACCCTTTCAATAAACTTGGACAATATGGATGCTATCTATTTTGTTCTTTCACTAGATCAATGACAGCTACTATAATTTAATACTAGCTTTAGCACTGTAAAAGAACGGAGACCGGATAATTTAGGCGCACGTTCTTCTGTGCTAATTTGACAATATGGGGCATCTTTAGCGTGATGCAATAAGCAAGGATTTCTTCAGGTGCTATCTTTTATTGGTCTAGCTGTATAGCCAGGACACAGATAAGCAAGCTTTCAAATGTCTAGCATTTGAAAGCTTGTCTAACTCTATCCCAACTAGGCAGTTGGTTCAATAAAAGATACCACCCAAAGAAATCTTTGCCTCTCGGATCATTCCTGGACCATCGTGACTACAATATCACTCTAACATTACCATAGTATGATGCATTATTTACTCTTAAACTTGATTCCAGCTACATCCCTCAGGAAAAGTCACCAGTGGCCAAATCATAGTTTGAGGAACAAAACTGTACTCTTTGCAGTCTCACTAAAGAAAAAGTGAGGGAGTCAGAAAACCAGACAGGAGCAGGTGGATGGAAACAGATTCCAGTTACTCTAGTGTGCATCTCCAGCTAACTTGGGGGAATGACATTTAGGTATCTGCTGCCTGGTTTCTGTACTGCTGGACAAAGGACAACTGAATGGGAACATTTGGGATAGATCCAGACAGTACTATTTCAAATTATTTTCATTGCATTGCAGTGCTTAGGACCTCTCAAGATCACGTAACAGTTATGAACCGGCACATACTATATCCCATCCATACTACTGGGCCAGGTTTTCAACCTGGTCACCTAACTAGCTCATCCAAAAGAACAAGCATTAATGCTGATTACAACATCCCAGTATGGGGTTTAGAAACCCAATTAAGACCCTACATTTGAAAACTGAGCTGCCTCTCCTGGCCCATTGTCTTGTGGCCCCGTGTCTAACAGTCATGTGCCCTAGTACAAGGGATGCCTTTCTATTCTGGTGGTGAGCACAGTTTCATGGGCAGGGGGAGACCAGAGTCTGGTCCCTGTTCCAAGAACTTTAAATTTATCTAACATTACATGCTCACAGAAAAAAATGCATTTAACATCCTTCAGAGAAACACCAGCATTGAGCTGTTTCCCTGCCCAGATGAGGGCCTCAGCCACTAGTTTAGAGAGCCGCGCTCCCTCCTTCTGGTCCCATGAATTGTTAATGCTCTAAACAGTTGGGTCTCACAGAGACCATAGGTAGAAGAACACCTAGCTAGGAAATCCTAAGGGACTTCGGTATGAAATAAGCACTAAACTGCTCAGCACAGACTAGACAGCACAGATTTCTTGGTATGCTTAGAAGCAAAACTTTTAGTTAAAGGGCACTTTTTTTTAAGCAAACATGTTGATGCCTTTGGGCTCTGAAGCTCACATTCTTGGATTTAAGAGACTAAATTCTACCTGAGTCCTGTTGTGGAGGGTGAGCCTGAGTAACTTGCCCAAGGTCACAGAAAAACCTGGGGTAGAGCCGGGTTTTGAATCTATGTCTTCTACACTAACATCGTCACCAATCTTCATCCTTCCTTAGACAGGCAGCATTTTACATCCCGTGTTGCTTGGTTTAAATGCATACTCTGCATGCAGACCAGTACAAAATAAGGCCCACCATATATAGAGACTGATATTATGTGCAAGTGGATGCAGATGTAGACACATACATGCAGTCATTTTCCTCTGATTTATGGAGGACTTACTGTAAATGAGAATAAAGCCCCCCAGCTCAGTTCTGTTAGGCTAGGGACAGAAGTTACACATCAACCAGTATAAATGATAGGAAATTGGTTCAAATCTGTAACACAGCAGAGTTCAGTACATATAAACTCCTTTCAAAATGGCTGAAACTGGTGTAAGATAAACCTGGATGGATGTAGTATCAGACTGAACTGATTTAGGTTAAATAGGCGTATTGAACTTCTGTCCCACATCCCCTTCAGATTCAAGTTAACTCAGTCTCCCCCAACATCCCAGGATGCTTTGCACTTCTACCCACAAACCCCTCTCACAGGATAGGCAGGCTAGCTTTAGCCCAAGCTGTCTGCTCCAGCCGGGCAGGGAGGCCTGCTCTAGCACCTGCCATTTCTTGCCTGGGCTACTGCAGGCAGGTGGCTGCATTGCCTGAATCAAAAGTGAATGTCTATTCACTTGCTTATCAGTTCAATCTTCTCAGCTTAGACTAACCTGAGAAGATTGAATCGATTCAGCCTTGGGCTTTTTGACTGTCTGTACTTAACCTTAAGGAAATGGCTACACACATGGTACCAAGGAAACCCCTTGTTTTTGTACCCCCCCCAAAATAATCTATTTAAAAACAACAACAACAACAAAGGGACAGGTGACCCCCGTTGCTGCCATTTGGTATCTTCCAGCTGGGTGTTTTCAAGAGCCCTGTTGCGTGACAAAGCAGGAAGATGTACACAAGAACAGACAAGCAACTTAAGCTGGTTTACTCTCAACATTTGCATCACCCAGTAACAAAATGCCAGCCAGCGCTGACTTCTGATGTTTCTAAACAAATGCCAATTTCTGCCTGCATTCCCCAGAGTAATTGCAGTCTAAGGATCAGGGTTTCTTTTAAAGGATTTTGATACGGTCTAATTTAGTCATCTATTAAAAGCCCCAAACCTCTAATTTTACTGAAAACAATAATAGAACAAGATTGCTGTTTTCTACAGAATTAAAGGTTCCCAACTCTTTTCAGAGGAATCAGTTAAATGCGCTGCTGTAATTACCACAAACCCATGGATTCCACAAAAGCCATGTTAATTCATTTTTTCTCAGGTGTCTTGAGGTTGCGTTTGCTAATGGTAAGCTGCAAAACTGTATTCGCCCCATGCACCTTGGTAGTAGTACTGAACAGTTATCAAGAAGGAACCTGGGTGAGACTGGGTTGATAATAAGCAAAGGTACATTTTTTTTTTCCAACTAACAGACCTAAAACCGTAGATTGCCGAAGTGAAAATGATACTGTTTTTGTCAGGCTTCAATTACTTTCCTCCACATCTCACAGCTTCAGGGCACTTTCTGGCTTAGACCTATCTGTTGTCCCTCCTTAACTATATCCCACCCAAGTGAAACAAACCCCACGGTTCAGGCATACCTGGACTGGATACTTGGCATGCAGTCCCCTTACATTGCCAACTGTGACACAAAATAGGCTCAACGGCATTTAAGGTCTGCAAAGAAAATGTCTCCCCAGGAGACCATGAGCTGTGATGATTGAAGAGACTTCTTGGAAATGCACATACTATTTCCTCCCCCAACAGTGCATTACAAGGAGAGGAAAGCATTCAAAGAAAAAGTCTTTGCTTCTTGCTTCATCTGAACTTTTGCCATTCCTTGCAACTTTTTGTAAATTTTACTCAGTCCCAACCACTAAAGTACTCTGCTTGAAGTATTTCTCCTTGAAAGAGCCTTGTGCTGCCTGCTCCCACCTCCTTTTTTTCTAAGCAGAAGCCTTTACAGTTTAGTGGTCTTTTGGTCCTGGCCTTGGGCTTGGCAAAATAGCTTGATCCTGGCCCTGGTTAGACGTAAGCAGCAGGTAGGTATTTCCCAATAAATACTTATCTCCATCATTGCGTTGTTTCCTGTTTATTCACTTCTCACAGTGTCCTTTGATCTAACTCTACACAAGTAGGAAGAGTAATATCAGGCACGTAAGCAAACACCATACTCATGACAACGATATATATTATCTCTCTTCCTCCTACTTGCTCCCCCTCAGTTAGCACGTTGATCTGAGGATCTGATCATGTTGATCAGGGCCCACGTGACAAGTGTTTCTGGTCACTTCATACAGTCACATTAGAGGGGCAAAAACTTCAATAGCTTGGCATTTTTGATTCCATGTAGCATCAGTTAGAAAACGGTATTAGGGGTGTGCAAAATGGACCCTATTCGATTTGGACATGGCCCAAATCGGGGACAGTGATTCGATTCGTTGATTCGTATTACAGTCTCCGATTCATTTCGGCTGAATCTGAAGAGTCGATGC
Organism: Caiman crocodilus; assembly: GCA_030014935.1. Lineage (NCBI taxonomy): Eukaryota > Metazoa > Chordata > Crocodylia > Alligatoridae > Caiman > Caiman crocodilus. Next base: position 18,831,196 of record JAGPOW010001167.1, on the reverse strand, counting down.
CGATTTGGAGAATCAGTGATTCGGCCATAAACATAGCTTTAAATGTTTTTTCTACGTACCTCGAGGTACCAGGCGGCTCGTGAATACTGCAATGCTGGGACACATGGAGCATCTCACAGGAGTGAGAGGGGGGCCCCCCACATGCTTGGCAGTGACCCCAGAAGTGCTTTTAGTCCCCTTCTGGGTCCACCAGGGAGCACACTGCCCCCCCC
>JAGPOW010001167.1:18812738-18827041 GCA_030014935.1 Caiman crocodilus | reverse complement strand
TATATATATATATATATATAGTTATATACTATATACATATATAGTTATATAGTCTTATCTTAAAGACTGCTCTCTGACCCAAATGTGCTGACTATCTACATTAAAAACTGCTTGATCTCCCCCTTAGTAAGCAGCTAGCTGCCCTCAAAAGCTCTCCTGGGCATTGGGGCTTGAAGTCAAGCTTTCTCCTGACCTAACCTTCCCTACAATGTATTCAGCACTCACCTGGGCACTCCAGCCTGCAAAGAAAGTGTCCAGACCTTTTGTCTCCACTGGTCATAATTAGAGCCAAACACAGGGGAGACACGGTGTGGGCAGACTTATTTCTAAAAGAGTTATACAGAATCTCATATTTATGCCTACAGGTTGGCCGCCTTCATTTCTCGTACAGAAAGAGCTAATGGAAGTCTCCACTTAAAACCAACAGTGCAATAAGGGCGGGTTGGAAAGCATTTCATTCTCCTGGCACCGCTCAGTCCTAATGCTTTCCATGAGCAGAGCTGATTGAGGGCAGAATCTGTTTAATGCTGCTCAAGCAAGCATATTTTCAGTGAGAACGGGGTGAAGTTCAGCAGTTATGGGCGAGCTTGACACTGCGATGAATTTGTAGAAGAACCCCAAGGAATACAAATGCCATCTTTGGGAATTAAGGAAAACATTTATCATAAAACCTCGAGAAGTGAAATCAGTATAGGGACTATTTTGCTCTTCGGACCTGAGAGTTTTCCATAAGGCTGAAAGAGCCATCTCCAAGCCGTGCCCCCTGGACAAAACCTTTTAGACGTGGCTGAACCGAATGAAATGGGAGCTGCAGACTCTCTTTAAAATCAGGCCACATACTTAGGAGCCTAATATTAGGCACTCAGGCTTGAAGGCACTGGCTCTTCATTTAGTACACCCTTAGCAATACTTAAAATCTGGACTTCCGGATTCGAGCAAGAAGTTCACTTTTGCAAAGCTAATCTTTTTTCTCTGGGATGCTTCATATACAAATCAGACTTGTCAGTTGTTTTCAGAGAAGATGCCTTAAAGTTTCTTCAGGTTATACTAATAGTTTCACTGATTGAAAATCTACAGCAGAAGAGAATCGGGAGTCCCTGAGATCCTAATGGAGTTAGAATAATTTATGGAGAGCGGTCTAGCACAACATAAGCTATTTAAAGCTGTATAATATACCCACAAACTCTTATTAAGGTCTGTGGTTTTCAGCCCTGTGAGACAGAAACCAGTTATCATTATGCATCACCATGAAAGCAGATTAAAATTAAATCAATCTGTTTATCTATGGGTTTGCAATACAGCTTTCCCAAAACCTAACGTGTTCTCTATCTAATTAACATTTCAGGAGGAAAACACACTCCACCCAGACACTAAAACACCCTCATTCAAATGGGGATATGAAAAAAAAATAATAAGTCCCAGGAAGACTTACAACAAAATTTAATTAGCGAAAGGGCACAAGACCAATTTAGGCTTCAGAAGATGAACCGTGCATGCCAGAGGTTAAATAAAAAAGGCCTCTCTGGAATACGTCTCTCGAGCTTGAGAAAAATTGTCTGTCGTGTTTGCGAGAGAGACAGAATATATTTTTTATGGTTTTCGAACAGAAAGTACCTATGAAAAGCATGACTGGCAAGACTGAAACTTGACTGTAAAACCCACACACCCCTTGCATGTTAAAGGGGGGGAAAAAAAACATACACGCTAGTTCAAAATAGAGACAAATGCATGATTTTTACCTCTACCCTCCATCCACTTTTTAGACAAACCATTACAACCATAGGCCCCATTTATCCATGTGGTGCTTGAGGCTATTCAGCACCTTGAAAGACTGGATGCTTGCTTAAGGTTACTGTGTTACGATGGACAAATACGCCGTTTGGGGAGACACGACGCAACTTGTAAATGCAATCTCATCACACTGCAGTATTACTGCGTCATTTGGTGCCATCCCAAAGGGATGTCCCAATTTTTCACCAAACTTTCTGGTTCTGCAAATCTGCACGGGAGAGTCCTAATGGTAGTATCCGACTGCTAAAGAGCCATTTGCGTAAATACCTCTGCAATGGGCAATGACAGGTGGATGTACGAAGTTGGCAGAAAAGCTATATTTATACAGATGGGTTCTCCCCGCTCTGAAGCCATGCACGCACACAATGCGTTGCTATCAGAAAGCAGCCCTGTTCCTGGGGGTTTCCTGTATTAAGTTATAATAAACGTGATCGTCAATCTGAGTTGCCTCCTGACGTGGCTTTCCTAAGGGCTTTCCCCTGTAGTGATGTCTGACTCTCCCTTCACCCCGAGAGACCTCCTAAGCATCAGGGCATGTCATGAGATCTTCTCCTGGACAGCCTCCCAGCAGTGGGTTAGGGTATGACCCAGGCACTGTGAGCACAGAAAGTCAGCCAGCAGTGATCCCATGCTCCTTGGTTTCCCACTTCCAGTCCTTCTGCACCTACTTCTCGTCTCAGCTGCCCGCAGTTAGAGCCACGTGCATGAGGAGAGACAAGCAACAGAGTCCCAGAAGGGTCCACCCAAGGAACAGAAAGCGTGAAGTGTGTGCCTACACGACACGCTAACTGCACAGTAGCCTAATACTACTGCACAGTAACGTATTAGCACAGGTTTCGCCCGGCATGCTACTGCTCAGAGTTGTTAGGCTTCTTTTTTCACTAAAAAGCTACAGACCAGTAACGCCGCTTACTGCACATTGACTTACTATTTACTTATGCAAGTACTAAACATAATGCGCAGTAACTATAGTGCATTAATGAACATGTAGACGCACCCAGCACGTAGCAGTCACAAGACCAAATACAGGCAGAGACTAACAGTTATATGGTTCACGACATTTTATGGCAACCCTCTAAATGGCAGCATAGATGCATCAACATCGTCCAGGAACTAAGGAGACTCATTTGATCCAACTGCGTGGATCACACAGAAGCGTTTCCATCAGGGTCCTAGCAGCTAGCATATAAGCTGGGACGGAAAAGAAAGGTAGCTAGCTGCGTTACTATGAAGGTGTCAGACGGCAGGATAAAGTGGTACCTTAGGGTATGTCCAGACAAGCATTTCAGTGGCACATCCCAGGGTCAAAACCCCTTCTTGTGCTGCAAAGTAGCAGCACGGGGAACGCCTGCATGTGCGGTGTCATAGATGGGCCTGTGTTGCCACATACCCCATGTCCATGCTCATCCAGATGTGCCCTTACAAACTAGCTCATTCAGAGACCCTTTCATCTGATGTTATGGAGTAGCATAGATTCATAGCATCTGGGCAAGCAGGCTGCTGCCTATGAAAGCCTATGCCTCACTGAATAAGGTGCCACCCTGCTGTACCTTCTGCCATGAAGGAAGGTCAGGATCAGTTCTGCATGCATTATGCATAGCATACTGGATACTGGTGGCACTGGCCTGCTGGGTTCATCAAGCTGACTGCGCACGGAGCAACGTGGGTTTCCGAACAGTGCAGGGAAAGGAAAATGTCATCATACCTACAGCAGACATTGCAGACACAGATGCACAAGCAAGCAAAACCCTCATTCCTGGCATTAATCTAGATACCACTGCTCTCAGTCATGGTGTTTACAACCAAGGACACTGCGATGAAGTTTTACTGTCCTAAGGGACAAATCCACAACCCTAACAATAGCCTCATATCCATAGGAATGATGAACTCAACATTCAGGCGGTTTCAGAAAAATGTTGTTTTTGGGCTGCTGGTAGTTAGAGGCCAATTTCAAAAGGATCCTGCTCTGTTTACCCAGAGACCACCCACAAATGCAGTCCCGGTAACAGCGAATCACTAACATCTTTCACATCTGCATGGCATTTTTCCGACCAGCAATGGATAATTGGACGATTCTGTGCTACAACACTAGACAGAATACATACGCGCTCAAAGGGATGGAGGAGCTTGCTTATTTATAGCCATGATAGGCAGAGTTAAACAGGGCTGCCTGCTGGTCTAAGGTAGTTAGGGAATCAGTTTGCTTCTGACTACAGCCAAAAATATATGCAAGAACAAGATGCAACATCTGAAATAGGTTTTTCTTAAAGTAGTTTTAACCCTTCCCTGCCCCTCAACCAAAGTTGAATAGAAACAAAGCCGCTCATCAGCCTGGACAGCAGTAAGTAGCCTGCAGCCCCTAGGGATTTACAAAAGCGGATGTCCGTGTGGGGAAGGGGTGGGCATAATGGCAGTACTGGGTGGGTGCAGCGCTTGTCGTGCTCGGACGCCAAAGTGCTTTGCAGAAAGCAAGCCAGCAGCCACAGCAGGGCTGCCAGGCTTGGAGAGACTATGCAGTGAGCACAGAAGTGGCATGAGTCCTATTTTACAAAGCGAGGAAGTTGAAGCGACTCGCCCAACCTCTCACAACAGACCAGTGGCAAAACTGGGAGAAGCACCCATATCCCATGCCCCAGGCTAGGGCACCAAGTACTAGGGATGCTGTCTCCAAATATGTGGGAGGAAGGCTTTCCTGCAGGATTTAATTCACCAGGGAAATCCCAACTACAGACTGCCTTTAATTGCCAGAATTGTGAAGATTATCCCTGACTGAATCGACTGTCAAGCAGACCTATACCCAGTGCCCAGTCCCTCCAATCCTGACATCTATATAGCAGCTACTGTTTGCTTGGTGTTTGCTGTTGAACCAACAACCTCCTCCCCCCTCCCAAAACAGACCTCTGTTTTCTTGGTTTGAATGAGCAAACCCTCCAAACTGCAGCTGAGACCCAGGGAGAGGTTTAGGACTAAGTCTACATTGAATACAGCAAGAAAAAAAACGATACCTCACCCATGCAGCAGGCTTCATCTTAAAGAATCACAGAATATTTTATGGAAGTGTAATCTTTATTATTATGTGGGTGCACCACTGCCTGCTCCTGGACAGAATCAGAACCTCTCAACCATGTGTCCCATGAGTAATGTTCCTGTATGGGTGCATTTCCTGCAGCTCACATAGGGCACCGACAGACACGCAACTCCCCATTAACTCATGGTGCTTCACAGAAAGTGCCATGAGTTAGAGTGATGCCTATGACCCAACAGTCAGGGACTGGGAGAAGTTGCCTAAGATGCTCCACTTTGGAGCACCTTCATCTGAACCCGCATTAGATGAGGGTTAATTTGTTGCACGATGAGATGCTTTTAAAGCACTCTGCAGCCATGGCACGGCGGTAGAGTGCTTTCAGGGGGCCAATCACGTGATGCATGTTACTTCTGCCAGCGCTCGTGGTGTGGAACCACTGCTTAGTGACCAGACAGATCTGAATTTGATCCTTGTTTGGAGGTGAAACCTCTGAAAGGTAGAACATGCTTGGAGCATAGCGAGATACACTGAGGTGGTATAAAGAACGGCTATGTGGAGACGCTTCACAAGAAGTACAGGTCTACACTCGTCCAGAATTTCATCTGCAAATTTTTACATGATATGGAGTGATAAGAGACTCCAATATGAACCAAAAGCAGGACTCCAACATGAAAAACTTGAGCTAATCAGTGAAAATGTGTCAGCATTGTTCCCTAGCAACTTCTGAAGGCTGCAGATAAAATCTTTTTTTGTAGACATCCAATCCCTCTGCTGACCACAGGACAGGAATCCCTTTACTGACCCTCAAAATGCAGCTACTTCTTGGGTTTAACAACATCACACTGTTGCTTGTGGCAAAAAGTGAGAAAGACTATTGGGCTCTTTTTACTATATTTGACCTCTATTCAATGACACGTATATCAGATGTTCAGATTATACACAGAAAATGTAGAGCATGGCAAATTATTACCCACATGAGTAAGTCCTGAGCCCAGAGAGCAGTCCTGTTGACTTTAAATAGAGCTGCTCTAAGGTTTACAGGAACATGTTCATTGTATAGAATATGTCTACAGTAAAAGCGGTAAGGCACAGATGCTTTAATAGAAAAAAAATAGCTAGTTTTGATTGTTATGAAGTAGGCATCCAGTGAGCTATTCCAACAGGATTTTTTGCTCTCTATATATAATCATGTTGGATAAATATATATATTTGTGATGTATTTAACCGCTCTTTCTGTCATCTGTGCTAGCAGTTCCCAAAGCAACATTTCCTAAATAATAGTAGGAAGGAGTTCTGCTGTAGGCCAGCCCTTGTAGATGAGTGGAATCGCTGATGCAGAAGGGAGTGCAATTAATACAATAACTACGCAGTCCAAAATTATCTTGTGTCCTTAATCTAGGGCACAAACAAAAAGGGGAGGAAAAAAGTCATGTGGCATCTCCACAATCCACCCCCAGCACTTAACCCTAGCATATATTACAGCACAGTTAAAGTTAGCCAAGCTTTCGAATGCAAGATGTTCTTCTCAAGATGACCTGTGGGTCATACTTTTTATTGGACCTACTACATGGTTGGGAGAGACTGTGGTACCTGACTACAGAGACCTGAGGAAGGGTACTGTAAAATCCAACAGTTTGTCCAAGTCTATCTCAACCACACAGTTGGTTCAATAAAAGATATCACCCACAAACATCCTTCCCAAGTAAAAGCCATGTTGCAGGGACAGCAAGGAGATAGCATAGTTTATCTGCACAGGGATGCTTTGCCCTGTACAGCAGCTGGTAATTCTCTCCACATATAAGTCTCCGAGAGGAACAATATTAATAATAGCCACTCATCTCATCTAACCTCAACAATTCATGCAATGCTCCTTGGACTATTTCATCCTGTTTATGCTTTGCAATCTTGGAAGAGATGAGACTGGGAGTTGCGAGTCTCTCCACACAGAATACAATGCTCAGCTTTATTGAACTCTAGGACTAGGTCTGCTAAAGTGAGATTACAATGCATATTAGTGATCTGGGAGTCAGGGTGCAAATCCGTCACAAGTGACCTAGCAATGTCCATATATTAGGTACATATGATACGGTTTAATGTTATACATCTCCAAGAACACAGCGTGGAATTGAAAGCAACCAGAATTATATCGCCGATTTTGGGGGGGCATATGGGACTACAGAGTCTTTTAATAAATAGACTGCAATGGCCCTTGTTTGTACAGACAAATTGATCTGCAGAAACAGCAACAGCCCTAGCGTGCTCCTGTTAAAAATCCACTGAGTTGACATGACAGAAATTGCCTGAGATGAAGATACTATTTATAAGATTAATGACAACACCACAGAACTTCTCGCTTATCTAAGGAGAAATACAAAAGTGTTAGCAAGAGGTGCACAGTAAAGCTGTAGAGGCTTGGGGTGAGGAGCAGTAACAACCTGGTGCTCAACTTCACCGAAGAACTCGCTTGTTTTTGGCTTGACTAGGGTTTGTTGTCCTTAGCTATCAATTTAAATCATGGCTGTAAAGAAACCCGTTTTTAAAACGAAGATTATGGTGATGGCCAGTGAAGACTGCAGATGGAGGGTACCGCAGTTATGCGGCAGGCAGAGCATCAGGATACGGTACGATAGCAGGAGCTAACCTTGTGTCCTCTATTTGTGCAGCGCCTTGCACGCTACCGCCAGGGCCGGGGCTCACAGGCATTACCATACTCCATGTGAGCTGTTTTATTGTTACTGAAGACTGTGGTTGCCTCTCAATGGCTCTCATGTGCGTGAACTGAACGGTGAGAAAGGACGTACCACTGAAGAACAGTGCTCCATCCACCTGTTTCTGCCCACTGCTAAGATCTTATGGTGCCGCTATTCCTCTGCCCCACCCCAATAACACACAGAGGTCTAAAAATTTCAAAAATAGCCATGTTGTGCTACAAGTAAAGATGATCAGCCTGATTTCCAAAGATGCCGAGTCCACACAGCTCCCACAGTGTCACTGGGAACGTCGGGTGTTCGGTGCTCCTGTAAATACATCTCAAGCCAGACACAAAACCTTATCACCCCTTTGCAAAATTTGATCTCTGTGTATGAATTTGCCAATGGCAGCCACAAAACAAATCACTATAGCCATGAAGTGCTACGGCAAATGGGATGTAGCCACAGAAACCGTATCTTTTGTGCTCGAAATGCTGAAGCGATGGGTGAATTACAAATGCCAGGGACCGAGAGAACAAGTGGAAGAGGCTGGATGGCAGGGTACAAAGAGGGGAAATTGCAGAGAGTCCCTTAGGGACAGAAATGATGCAGGAAGATAATCTAAACCATCACCTGATCAGAAATTGCTTTTGCCTCATTCTTTAAACTGTAAGAAATGCGAGCTGTGGTGTCAGGAATCCCCACGCTTCTATTAGATATTCAGGATTTTACAACACAGCGTAACACGACTGTTCAGCACGGGAAATCCATATGCTTGTAGTAAGAAGGAAATTAATAGTCTACCTAGGGATTAAGCTGTCGCTCAGACCCAGCAAAATCCCCGGGCCTGTTTGCTTAGTATCTCCTCTGAACAATTAACTGCTGCGCTACTTGCTGAGCAGATGTCTGGGTCCCAGACTCAGTTGTGCAAGAAGTTTGCGGTTAGCTGGGGATGGGTTCGATAGACTTAACTTCGCAAGTAACATGTACGCTCCTTGGTATCTTTCCCATCAAGCCCTGTTGGAGGTACTCACAGTAGGCAGATTGCTAAAACCCAGAGGGCAACTCAGGTAGAGAGGACAAAAAGTGAAAGACTCTCCCACCCTCTACCCTTGCGTATCTCCAAGGACCATGCGAGTAAGTGGGGGCACGCATCTCCTTGGGGCTCCCAGAAGAGGCAGGCACCTTGCTTCCACCTCCACCCTTGCACCACTTTTGCAAAGGCTAGCACAGCTGACCCAGCACGGAGCACCGCAGAGTTTACTGCAAGTACAAACGAGCTGCAAATTAATTGTAGAGCAGCAAAATGAACGTTTTCCTTTTGCCCTTCTGATTCTGGGCTGCTCCTGGGACCGGGACAGGAGAACTCTGGATGCCTCAGTTACAGCAGTCTCTCCTGGTCTGTGCTAAATTAGTTGCATTAGTACTGGGGACAGCCCAGCACCTCCAACTCCAGCCCCATCCCAACACATGCTCCTTAAACTAGGGTTTGCAAAAGGGTCCTGGAGTGCAATCTGCGGCTCTGCGCCTAGGTTTCCTCATCGTGGAATTTCTCTCTTGCCTGGATTCAAGGCCTTTAATGCATCACAAAGAAGCTGGAGCAGGGAGAGGTCACCCCCTCCCTATATAACAGTTTACTAACTTCAGCAAAACCTAGATTTTTTTTGCTTAAAGACATACTTCGTTCAGAAAACGTGACTACATCTCCTGGTGTCTACAAAATTGATTTTCCAGCTCGGAGGCTGGCACCAGCAAGGAGAATGGAGGTGCTCACTGAGTGTAACCCACTGCCCTGTACTGAGCTCTGTTTTCCCGAAGTTCAGCCTAAGGGAGAGAAATCATCAAATACTGCGAGACAGCAGGAAATTTCTTCTCCCTTCTGTAGGCACGCAATCCAAGCCACAGTTCAGACCTATCCGACTGCCGTAGCAGGTTGGATTAAAGTTGCCAAAGTGTTGGGTTAGTATTTGGCTAGAGCAACGGCGTTAATGTTCCTTACACAAATTGCACCTGATCTTTACCGCAAGGTGTCAGGTGTTAAGTTTAGTTTTATGCATTATTTGAAAGGCTGTATTGCTGGGACCCTGACTCGGTTCCAATGCCAGAAGGAAGTACCATCGCTTGCAAGTCACTCGCGTGGCAGGGAGGTGTTTCTTGGAGGGGTCCAGCACAAACACTGAGCCAGCCCAGCCCTGCTTAATGGGTAAGTGCAAGGTAATACATTTCCAGGTTTCCCTCGCTTTACGCTGGACATGCATTCCTGGAAAACAGCGCATAACTCAAATTCACACAAAGGGAGCCCACTTCACAATGTAAGAAATAGGGACATATTCCAAGACCGCAACGGTACTGATCCCCAGGCTCATTTCTACCACTTTTACAAGACAATTTTGGTACCCACCAGCAGCGGAGAGGGGTAGGCGATAAGCTAGAGGGATGCTTAGAAGCCATATTGGGGATGCCAACGACAGAAACACGTGCCGCAGACAATGAGCGAGGAGCACAGATCCACACCGGAGACTGTATTTGGGTGCACATCACTCCCACAACACGCCGCACGCTGCGGGCTGCCACCGCACCGATTGCATAAGAGTGAAGTTAGCTCACGTACAATGAATTTTTGGTCTAAAAAGGGTCATGGCATAAGAGCAAATCCGCACATACAGAACGCACATAAAGCGAGCTGTGTAAGAGGGGGGGGGTGTCACCCACCCGCAGCTCTATGCCCATTGCCACATTGCTAGGAAAAGCCCCTCTAGCATCTGGTTTAAAATCACTGCCTTTCTAGCTGTATCTCATCTGTACACATGCACGTGCACCCATGCCCACACACCGCGTGCACACACACCGCTGGTTTCTCTGGACTTCTACATCCAGCATACGCATTTATGCCAGTGAAAAATGGGTGTGCAATGCTACCATTCTGAATCCATCCCATTTTGCTTGCAAATGGCTGGGGCCTACGTGATGAATCAAGGGCATCCAGGGCACGGGAGGACTCGGGCTTGGAGCGTATTCGACTGCACTGGAATTAGCAGGTCATTAGCCACTTCCCACACAGGCTCTTAATACAAAGGTCCCTTTGAAGGCCGATTCCAAGCCCACAATAAAAGTGGCGCTGCGTGTCACACCCTGCTGCATGCCGCTTTGTGCAAGCCTCTTTGAAGCCATGGGACTGGAGGCGCTTTTCAGAGAGACTAATTAAACACAGGCCCCTGGCGTCTCAGACCCTACTGCGAGGGAACTGACTGTGATGCGACTTGTGCGCTGCGAGGCAAGAGCAATGATGATTATTTCACAGCTGTAAGCCCGACTACATTGGGGTGAGGGGAGGGGCAGGATTCGTGCACAGGATTTTTAGATGCGTCCCTGACCCGCGGGCTGCATCGGTGGTCGAAGGAGCCCGAGGGCCGCGAAGGGGCTGGGGAATCCCATCCAGGCAGCGCTTGCTATGAGAAGAGAGTGGCCAACTCTGCCTGCTCCTCCACAGCCCAGCACTTCCCTTTGTGCTCAAGCCAGGGCTGGACGTCGGAGAAAACAGGGTACACCTATCTCCTGAGACGTACAGGGTCTACCTATGAAAAGCCCATCACTATTAGCGTGCCGGGGCAGGAGGGGTTAGCTAGGAGCGCGTCTGGGGGAATCCTCTGCTCTTTATTCCTTCCTCCATCCCAGGAGGACAGACAGACACGCTCACTTCTGCTTTTGGGCTGCAGTAACTTCCAACGCGGGGATCCGCCGAGCGGGGTTGGGGTCCTTTCTTCATGCTGGCAAAACCTGAATGCAAGCAGTCCCACCCTGGCTACCTGTGCTCGGCCTCCGGCTCCGATATGCTGCTGGGTTGTCAATCCGGCACCCTCCCGCTGCCCTGCGACCCACTTAAAAATTTCCCATCTAACTTAACTGCTATGGATTTCCAATACGAGGCTTCGAGGAAGAAAGAGCAGCCCGGCTCCTCTCTCCAGTGCAAAGAACGGCTCTCTCAGCAGGAGGGGAGCATAGAAAGAGAAATGCAATATATTTTATTAAAACTCCTTCTCCCGTTGGCTGGAATGCTGGCTGCTGATAACAGACTGCCGAAACCCTTGTTCTCGTGCTCTCCCTTTTTGACACATTGCTTTTCTTTCTCAGACACAAAGCAAATGCATAAAAAATAGTCACCGGGGGTAAAGAGTTTAGTAATCCCAGTTGCAAAATATAAAAAAATAAATCAGTCACCGTTTAAGAAAAGGGTCCAAGAGGATGGTATTAGATGCACGAGGAAGCTTGTAAATCATCTGGATCGTGCCAGAAATGAAAAGCTGTGTATTGTACCCCGGGTCTTGTATGCTAATGCTGTGCACAGCCCAGGGAACAGCTCCCAGCTGTGCCAGGGCCAGATTTGGGGAAGTGCGCACAGGCCAGGACACGCCATATGTCCCACTCCGACCCCAGGCTCTAAAGAATAAAGGTTTCTTGCAGCCCTTCAGCGTGAAAGCCTGCCTCGAAATCAAGATTTAAATGCTCAACTGGAGATCCCCACGTCAAGGGCTGGTGTTAGCCAGGATGCCTGCTGCAGGGGAACTTGAGGGAACGGCTCTCTGCAGAAATGGGAGGCAAGTATTTGTACAGGAGGGGGAAGAGTCCTCTAAACAGCCCCAAGGTCTTATAACCAACATTAGGCTTTCGCTAAATAAAGTCCTTAATCTCTCCCACAGGGACCTGCACAAAGTCAGAGGGCAATGGCTGGAGGACATTTATTAACATGCTACATCTAGAAACACAACAAATGATTTTATCTGACAGGCCACTGTGAAGCCTCATTTGAAGACCTTCCCTCTAGGAGACTGTGTTTCTGACAGGACGACCACTATACATATTCATGCATGTGCTGGAAGCCTGGAAGATGGTGTATTCATTAACTTTCCCTCTACCTGGTTGCAAACGAAGTAACTAAAGGGAGGAGAGCCAGGGACAGCACTGGAGAGTGTCAGATGCAAGCAATGCATTTAGCACATGTTATCTGCTTTAGCAGGTATGCACCGACTATGGTATATAAAGCTGGAATGAATTATCTGGTGTCAAATGTTCATTAAGTTTGTCCTTGAAGAACCAGAGAACAGGGTCGATCGCTGTTTGAAACCTGCCGGAGCAAGGTTTGGGGAAAATGGGTCACTCATTTTGCTAGGCAGCGTAGTACCATAACAGAGCTATTACCATATTTGCAAGTAGCCCAACAAGTGATTAGTTGCACGGAAGGGAAAGCTAATAGTTTTCGCCCAGCATCCCTTGACAATTTGGCTATGGCCTGATCTGAACGGCAATGCTTTCTCAAAGACTGGCTCTCCTTGAACAAAGGCTCGATTAAAAAACAAATAAATGCTATTAATGCGGGTGGCACCCAAACACAATGTTCCCTTTTCACGCGCCTTCAAGTAGACAACACACTTTTTTAATATAAAATGTTTCTTTGGAAAATGGTTGGGATCTTAAATCTGAGTGTAAAAAAAAAGAAAAAAAAAGTGCATCCTTGTAAACGTGTCTATTTGCTTTGTTTTTTCCATAAACTGAATGAGAAATGTAATCCAGAGGCTTCTTCTACTCAAAGGAATGTGGTAGTTAAAAGGCCGCCTTAAACAGTGACAAAATGCAAATTTATAGCCAAATTTTTAATGCCGTGATTTGAAGAATTTACCGAATGTGAAATTTACAATCCCTTTCAAAGTCATAGAGAGGCTTTAATGGTCTTTAAATCTCTGTAATACGATGCTAATAAAATAATTAGACTAATGATAACAAAGCTGTCTAGTACTTTTCATCTTCAAATATTAATTTTTTCTCCCAATGCTGTTGAGTGGTAGGTTTAATTACCCCATGATATGAAAGAAGAAACTAGCAAGACGCTCTTTTTAAAAATGAGTTGTAGCCAAGGAGTCAATGGCAACCCGAGACGTTGAAACGTTCTGGATTCCAGCTCAGAGCTCAAGCCATTAGGTCATATAAGCGCGCGGAGAATATAAGGAGCTCTTCTGTACCATCTCTCCACATCACACTGCTATACCTGTGTAAATTATTCTACTGCCCCCTGCTTTTTCTGTTTTGAATGATACTGGATGTGTCTACATGAGACGTTTACTGCAGAGTAGACTAATCAGCTCCGCAGTAAACATCTAGCATCTATACATGCAGCCCTAATTGCTGTGCAATTAAACTAATTAATTGCACAGCAGGCTAGAACTTGTAAATACTGCCCTGTGCGCTGAATTTTTTTATGCACAGCAGCGCACATGCAGACACTGACCCGGCTAGCTGGGGCACAAGGGTGCTTTAGTGAAGGGGCTGCCTGCTGGCTAGCCCTGCTCTAGAGCACCCCTGGATACCAGTCAGCCCCTCCGCAGCGCACTGAGCTCAGTCAGAGCAGCCCCAGGCTGGCAAGCTAATCCCCCAACCCCCTGCCAGCTGGGGCAATGTGCTGCAATCCCAGGTGCACGTGCAAATGCAGCACCCAGGAGCAAAAAACTCCAGCGCAATATTATCCACTAGAGTTTATTGCTGCATGCTAACAGTGTGTGCAGATGCACTCACTGGTTATAAATCATTTCAGAATTAATTTCAGCAAGATATCGGAAATGTTCTTCTTGCTTGCTTCACGTAATGTAAAGTTACTTAGACAGCAAAGTAGCTGTGAAGCCAGTTAGGAAGCTGTAATTCGGAACTTTCTTCCAAAAGTCAAAAGTGAAGTTTCATTAAACCAAGAAGATTGGAGGAAAACACTTTTCAGCCTAAGGTGGGTGTGCAAAAAAATTAAAAAAAAAAAA
>JAGPOW010001167.1:18793435-18811807 GCA_030014935.1 Caiman crocodilus | reverse complement strand
ACACACACACACACAGACTAGAATAACGATGCAGAATGGAAGTCAGACACCTACATAACTATAATTATATTTCTGCTAAAGGAAAACTGGGACTTCAGCAGCAATGACTGCGCAGGTCATTTAACGTCCAAACATGCTCATAACAAGTCGGAAGAGGGAGCAGCAGGAGGGGGATCTGGACATTGAATTCATAGATGTTAGGGCAGAAGGGACCTCGGTAGATCATTGAGTCTGACCACCTGCCCTGGGCAGGAAAGAGCACTGGGGTCAGACAATCCCAGCTAGATGCTTGTCCAGTTTCTTGTTGAAGACCTCCAAGGTAGGTGAGAGCACCACCTCCTTGGAAGCCCATTCCAGATTCTAGCAAGCCTTACTGTGAAGAAGTTCTTTCTGAAGTCAAACCTAAATCTGCCCTCCATCAATATGTGGCCATTGTTCCTAGTTACTCCAGGCGCAGCCCCGAGTAAATACAGCATCTCTATTCCTTGCTGCCCTCCCCTGATGAATTTATAGGCAGCCACAAGATCACCTCTCAGCCTTCTCTTGCAAAGGCTGAAGAGATCTAGGTCCCTCCATCTCTCCTCATAGGCTCTTGCCTGCAAGCCTCTGATCAAATGAGCGGCCTCCTCTGGATCCTCTCAAGATTTTCTGAATCCCTCTTGACGTGCGGCACCCAAAACTGGACACAGTACTCCAACTGTGGCCTGACCGGTGCCGCATAGAAGGGAAGCATCACCTCTCTCGACCTGTTCATCATGCTTCTGCTAATGAATGACAAAGTGCGCTTAGCCTTGTGGATCACTTCATCGCACTGATGACTCATGTTCATCTTGGAGTCAACTATGACTCCAAGATCCCTTTCCACGGCTGTGCTGCTGAGGTCATCCCCTAGCCTAGAAGTGAATTGGTGGTTCTTTTTGCCCAGGTGCAGCACTTTGCACTCGTCTTTGTTGAACTGCATCACATTCCGTTCTGCCCACTTTTCCAATCTGTCCGGAACCACCTGGGTCTGTTCTCTACCCTTTGGTGTGTTAATTTTGCCCCATAATTTGGTATCATCTGCAAACTTGGACAGGGTGTTCTCTATGCCCTCGTCCAAGTCACTGATGAAGCCACTGAATAGCACCAGTCCAAGGACCAAGTCTTGTGGGACTCCACTGCCCGCATCTTTGCAGGCTGATATCGACCCATCCACCGCCACTCTCAGGGTGCAACCGCTAAGCCAATTTGCCACCCACATGGCCGTGTAATCGTCTACATCAGAGGCTGCCCATTTATTTACAAGAATGGGATGCAATATTGTATCAAAGGCCCTCTTAAAGTCTAGGTAGATGACATGACATCTACCTCAACTGCTACATCTAAGCATTTTGTGACCTGATCATAAAAAGAAACAAGGTTTAGTGAGGCAGGATCTACCTGCAATGAACCTGTGGTGATTTCCTTTCAGCTTTATTTCCCCTTCTGGGCTCCCACAAATGTGATCCTTAATGATTTTTTCCAGAGTCTTCCCAAGGATAGAGGTGAGACTAACGCGTCTATAGTTACACAGATCCTCCTTCCTCCCCTTCTTGAAAATAGGACCACATTAGTGCTTTTCCAGTTCTCTGGGACAGGACCGGAGCACCACAAGCGTTCAAACAGCTGTTCCAGAAGCTGTGCTATGACATCGGGCAATTCCTTCAGCACCCTTGGATGAAGTTCATCCAGGCCCACTACTTGAACACATCCAGCCCTTCCAAGTGCCCCTTCACTAAGTCTGTGCTAACAGTTGGTGGGCTGGTGGCTTTCCTGTATCTATCTATAATACAGTTGGGAGATTTGTCTTGGTCTGTCTTTAGGAATACAGATGCAAAAAATTCATTGAAGAGTTCAGCTTTGTCTTCTCCACCCCCTGTATGGTGGAGTTTGTCCTACGCTACCCTATTCACTGGCAAAATTCCTACTGACCTGACGAGACACAATTTCATCCAGCTGTCCTGATTTTTAAGGTGCTCTACACCCAAAGCATCTCCTTGAAAGTGAATGCAAGTGCACCGTTTTTTTGGAAATGCAGCCTTTGATGCATCAAGTTGGGCCTCAAACACAAGAAACTAAGATGAGTGGACACATTTAGAAATACATGCCTTGCATTCACAATTTTTCAGCTTCTTCATGGATAAAATACTTCATCTTGTAGGGATGCTGTGAAGCTTAATTAATTTCTCATAATAATAATAATAATAGAGCTGATAATAATAATACTTAGCAATTATAGAGCACTTTTCAAATCCAAAGCACTTTAAAAGACATTATCTAATTTATGTTCCAAATGGCGCCCTTTCTTGATGTCTGCGAAGTGCTTTGTGATGCTTAGATAGGAGACGTCATGTAAATACAAAGTGTTATGTTAGAGACACCAGCTTCATAGGGATTCATAGATTTTCCTGCAGCAACACCCTATCACAGTTGAGCAAGTTCCATTTATTATCACTAAAAAATACATAATATTCAGCAAAGCTGCACAGCACGATAACCCCCACAGCAAGCTGTTTTGGTTTGGTTTGATGGTTTGTAATTTGCATAGCAGGGGCCATCTTTTTGTATAGTGCCTAGCACAATGGGAGCTTCATCTATGATTGAGTTTTTTTATAAGCTAAATTAATGCCACAAGTATTAATCAATCAAATTAATCCTGACTCAAGTGCATGAACCTCTTGCGATACCATGTTCAGGGCAACCGCATCTTTCACAGAGCAAAGAGAGAAGTTTCAGATCAGGGTGTGGCAGGTCTACACTCACCATGAGGCTGCTGGTCTGCTCTGCCCACCCAAGCGTGCTGCATCAGGATCTACTCCCTGCCACGACTTGGTGTTACTTCAGGTTCTACCGAAAGACGTTGTTCAGCATCTTCCAAGCCCTGGGTGCCTCAGCTATTGCTTCTTGTGTGGGCCTCCTTATCTCCCCTTCACCCCACCCTTTTCCACTCGGGTGTCTGGCTTGGCTTTTGATGGGTCTGGATGTGCTGTGGGCATGTTCTTCTTTTTCTGGGTGGTCCATCTCCACCCCGCTTACCCAGCTGGTGGTACAGGTGTCTCCAATCAGACAAGGAACAACTTTAACCATACTAGAACTGAAATTCTCCCTGTGGGTCAGCAGGGCAGTGATGCTCACCGCATTGGGCACCTCTTCTTCGGCACCTCCTCCCCTATGTCTGCGGTACACTGTGCACCTGTCACATAACTCTTGCATTGGGTCTATGACCGCCAAGAGGACTGGGCTCTGGATTGGCTGGCCCCAGCCATGTCTGATAGCACCCTATGGGGTGACTTCTCATGCCCTGGCTTCCCCTAGGAGCTTTGCCCCCAATCGTTGGCCTCAGGGCCTGAAGGTGTGATGGCATGGCGAGCTCTGTAGCCCGGCTCCCTGGTGGGTTTGCTTCCCAGGCGGGACTGGTTGGAGGTGGCCCAGGATGCACTGACCCACCCTAGCCACCCTGCACGTACCTGTGGGCCACATCCAGTACAGGTGCAGTCTTGGCGGGTCCCCTGGCTCCTATGGTAGTCCATCGGCCTGTTGCCCTGCTGGCTTGTGCCGGCCACAGGGAAGGTGTCTAGAGGTGCCGCAAGTGTTCCCTTCTTCTTTCTTCCCTCCCCACTGCTCCCAATGTGTAGTGGCCTGGCTCCTTTTGTCCTAGAGGCCTTGAGGAGCCAGGCCAATTCACGGTTCCACTGCCAGCTGTGGGGCGTTGGAGCGGTTGTGTGCAGACCAGCCACCTAGAGCCTGGCAGTGCCGTAAGTGGGGTGTGGACCTGCCACACAGGGCAATAAAAATGGCTAAAGGTCTGAGAGATTTCCTGGGGAACAGATTTAGATTGTTTAGACTATTTAGCCCTTTTCTATTTAGTTTAGAAGAGGGCTAAATAGGAATTGACAAGAAAGTGAATGCATGACATAGAGAAAGTCATTTAAGTGGTCCTATTTACCCTCTCGCCTAGCAAAAGAATACAGGGATGTAAGACGCAATTAAAAGGCAGCAAATTTAAATGCGAGAAAAATGAAATCATCCCCCAGAATTCAAAAATAAAGAGCAGTAGACCTCAATAATGCAAAGTGCTATGAGAGGGAAGAGCTTAGTGGGACTTAAAATAACAAAATATGTATTATTTACATAAGAAACATTTGCGGCTCAAAAAAAGATACAAAATATAAGATATGAACCCTTGTGTTTCAGGACTGGCTAGAGGAACGTCCCCAGAATATGCAAGCCCACTGAAATTAAAGTCGGGGCAATTTTTCCAAAAAGTTGCTAGAGATGCAAAGAAGCTCCAATAACGGTGGCAACATTTCACTGTCGGTTTTGAACTGACTTTCTGTTCCAAATTGTTTTATTATGTACATTGTAGTATAATAGAAAACTTCACGAAGTCTGAAGTTAAGCAAAGTATATCAAATTTGTCCAAACACAGCTGTTTAAAGAACCTGAAATGTTTGGGGTTTTTTTCCTAGGGGAAGCTGGGGGTGGTGGGGACAATCACTTCTCCATAATTAGGCAAGACGGTCCCGAAATGGAAACATCAAATCCCATTCCTGAGCTGCATGACTCCAGGATACCATTTGTCCTGGATTCCCATTATTGTGCAGGGATCTGGGTTTTCCGTTCGCCGTGGGAAACGGCTGGTTTCCGGCTGCAGGCTGGCAGAGTTCCAGCGTGCGAGGGGCTGCTTGGAACTCGTGGAGCAGGACACGGGGGGCACCACGTGCATGTGCACACATGCACAAGGCCAAGAGTACCATCCTAGACAGTTCCCCCAGTTGGCTGCAGGTAAGTCTATGCAGCAGGGGGTGCAAATTGAGGCCTCCAAGGTCATGGCGGGAATGGGGCAGGGGGCTCTGCCCAGCCAGGGCAGTGCATGGGGCCCAGGGTGGAGCAGGGAGAGCAGGACAGAGACAACGGGTGGCTTGTCTAAGGGGTTATGGTGGGGGGAGGCAGCTCCCTGCTGCTGCATGCACTCCTGGGGAGTGGGGAATGGGGGGCATGTGCCCCCCCCAGATGTGTGCACAGAGGGGGATGGATGCAGGCTACCTGATGTGGGCTTGGGGCTCCAAGCTGGGAGCCGCATACCAGCCGCACCAGCATGGTGAGGTGCCCCCGTCCACCTGGCAGCAGCAGAGCTGGAGGCATGGACTTGTGCCCCCCACTGCTGCCAGGCAGGCAGGTGGCATCTTGCCATGGCCATATGGACAGAATAGGGCTTTGAGGGGGAAAGCAGGGCAGGGAGCAGCTGTTGTGCAGAGATTTAGACAGTCCCAAGTACCTGGTGCACCCTCTGTGGTCTCACTACCTGATAACCCAGAAGCTGATCCCAAGTGTCTCCCAGAATTATCTCCCTGGTTATAAAACTGGAAATGTTAAAATAAAACGAGTCCCGGTGATCACAGCCCAGGACACAGATGTTAACGAGCAGAATGATTTCAGAACATAGCATCTCGGCAGCAATGGTAAATAGACCCCATGAATCTCTTTAGGACCACGAACAACGCACTCTACAAGGGCTTGTAGATTAGAACCAGCGCCCTATTAGAGCTCTCGCAGACATTATTTAGTCATTATTATGGAAGATCAGGTAAACCTTTAAAAGCACCACATCCATGCTCATTAGGCAATTCAAAGAGCAGAAGGGGTTTCTAATCACAGCGGGAAGGAACATTTTCCTATCTTAAAGAAAAAAAAGCTACATTATCCAGAAGTATCAACTCCGCCTACCTGAGTAACACTGCCGCAGAGTAATGGTTCGCTATTGTGGGAGAGTAAGCATTGTTAGCAACGTAGCTCCTTTTACTCCAACAATTAGCTAATATTTGGGACCTTGCAAGACTGTTTCGGGGAGGAGAGGAAACTAATTACACACATCGGGTATGTTCCTTCGTGCAGCGCTATTTGGTTACAAAGAACGTGCTCAACATCCCACTTCCCTGAACATAACAGAAAAAACTAGGAGGTCGTTTCCTTGCCCAGAAGCCCCCAAACTTACTTTTGTAACCAGTTTTAGGCCCAGTGACCAGCTTCTCCATTTCCTCTCGGGGCTCGAAGTGCGCCTGCCTCTCTTGCGGTCTGCTGCCTTTCTCTGCTCTAGTCCATGCCCACAGCTTGTCAAATCATCCCTTACTCAGTATGCTTGCAGCTGGAAACCTTAAAGTCAACATGCCTTGCTTCTGATCAGTCTTGACTAAGCCACTGCCTTGAGCCAGGTCTAGCAATATCTGCAGCTATATTCTTTTCAAAAATGAACAACTGCTCCTTTGCTTTTATTTGAAAGCAAGATCCTGAGCACAGCCCGTGGCATTAAAGAGGTCTCTCGCTGTCTGCTGATTAAAAAGGGTTTTGTTGCGACATCTTTACTGGACCACCTCTATAGGTAGGTTGGACCAGCTTTTGGGCACAGTGCCTGAAGAAGGTTGGGTCCTTCTTCTCTGTCACTGCATACATCTGATCCAGCTCATAGTAAGCGATGCAGACTCTATACACTGGACAACTGATGCTATCACCAGACAACAACAAATGTGCCAATGTGAACATGAAAGCAGAATAGCTAACGTAACTGTGTATAGCAGGCACCATCTGATCTACCTCTAACTAGCCAATGGGAATGAGAAATAGTTTAATTGCAATAAGACTAGTCTCAAAACCAGCGATCAGGGACCCCAATTCTGGGCACACAGAGGCAGATTTCCTTTCTTCTAGCTGCACAAAATGATCCTAAACCAAGGCTGCTTAGCATCCCAGGGATTTCTGAAGTCATTGAGTAATTGTAGCCAGTCCTGTGTCACCCTCCATTTCCCGCGCAGTCAGCATGGCAGGGAATTTGGCAAGTCAAAAGGGAGCTGGCCAGGGCAGATGCGTTTCCTAAAGCATTCCAGCTGCCAAAACCGTATCAGCTACCAACTTCCACATCAGGCAAACACAGGCAGCTTCAGGGCTGCTCTCAGTAAAACTAGTGGTGCAGTACAGTGCAGAGTAGTCCCGGGACCTGGGAAGCACAGACAGCCTAGCTCATATTCACTGAACATGCGTCTGTTCGTGTTCAAAAAGCAGGACAGTTGCAAAATCCGGTGAAGCCAGTGGGAATTTTCAGCAGCCTCTACTGGGTGCTGGTTCAGGCCCCATGACATTATTTTTGCAAACCTTGGATGACATTATAAGAGCCTGCAATGCTATTTTAAGTCACGTGACTTTTCTGCCTGGCTTAGCAAGATTGTGTTTGGGAATCAAAGGGTGCAATACAGATATTTGCTCCTATTCCGCACAATCAATTATTTATTAAGTCACTTCTGCATTTCAAAATTTCTAGACAGGTAGTTAAAATATGTGAAATGATTTATTCAAGGTTGGGAGCACTTGCAGCATCCATAATAAATCTCAAAACGGGATACATTTTTTCCAGAATGCACATCATTTGTATCAGTGGTTGAGACATTCATAAAACTTCTCAAAGAGTTTTAATAAATCTTTTCAAAAACAGATGTGCATAACTGATGTTATACATCTCTCACAGAACTAGGAGACACCATTCATTTTGAAACCCCGAGACTCCAGTTCTGTTTACTTTCCCTGGGTTTTAAAGCTTCCCAAAATCCATTCATCTAAATAAAAATGTTGCACTTTGATTTGCATTTGGCTAGCCATTTCTTCTCCCCTCAACTCACCTCATAAATGTGCCAATCTGTCCTTGTCATGTCTGCAATTCCCCCTTCATGACAATGTTTCTGGCATTACTGTATTTTCAGAACTACAAGCTGTTGCATGGCCTTTGTATTTAATGAAAATGCTTTCAATTTGCAGCTGGCTTTGTACTCTAGGGGAAATAACATTTAAATACCACCGCTCCACCTCCTGAAGATTTTTTTTGATGTTATCATACCTTTAAAGATGCAAGACATTCGCAATACTGAGTTACTAATCATTTCTTCAGAATTTTTGATCATACAAAAGAGCATATAATACACATTAAAGGGGAAAGAGGGGGTCTCTAGTGTACATACAGGAATGCAGAAGAGATGAAGCCAAATATATTGTGACCATACAGACAACCGTACAGACTTTACCCTAAGAGTTATATCACATTATTTTACTCTCACTTGGTTCATCTTCCCTCACACAGCACAACTCTATATATAGAAATTATTCCCTAAACTGAGAAAACCTGATTTTGAGTTTGATCAAAAATAACCTGTTTACCGACCACAGACTAGAAATCATGCTTGCTCAGGATGAAGTTCAATATTTTCACACCAACAGAAGAATCGGTACTATGCGTAGGTCTCCATTGGGATTGTCAGGAAGTCTGAGGTCCAGAGTTTTTATGCCGCTCTCATAGATTTGATCAACTTGATTCCTAACTTGGTTGGATTTATTATTTATTGCCCATGCACCTATAGGTAAGTGTGTGGGGGTGGATGCATATGTCTGTGTTTCCCTACGTGCACCCGTACGGATATTATGTACACATACATAAAATGGATGCAAATTTCACATCTGCTTTAGTGATTTAGAAACCTCCACCCGAGTCGCTACCAACAACACATAAGCCCCTAAATGTCTATGTCATTTTTGAAAAGGGAATTTAAGCATCTCTGAAAGTTTTCCTCGTGCAAAAATACATGAATTAAACATGATTATCATCATCATTAGTAATACCAATTTGGAAAAGCCAGCTTGTCTCTACAGAACATGGCCCCAATTTTGCAGTCCATCCTGGTTCAGCACAGCATGTAAGCATCTGTTCAAGCCTCAGTGACTTCCTGGGACCTAGAGTTGCGCTTCAAGTTATGCACATGCATAAATGCTTTGCTGAACCGAGGCCTCATTCTGCAAGGGAACGCTGCCCGCCTTGTATCCAGAGTAACATGGCTCTTGGCTATGCCGTCCTTTTTTGACGTGATCCAAACCAAATGAGCATCCCTAATAATACCAAACCCAACCATGCCTTGATGTAGGGTAAAGTTTCCAAAAGTGCCTCAAGTGACACAGAAGCCTTACTCAAACAGCAGGAGGCTTTGAGCTCCCAGGTCACTCAGGGATTTTAGATACGTGACCATGGTCTTCATTTTATTTTAAGTGACATCTGATTGAACTGGTATGCCAGGAGCATGTCACCCCCTTTCTAACTCTAGCTGTATTCTGCTGTAATGACTTGCATTTGCAAAGGAAATGTAGAGCTAGGTACTGACATTCAAACGGGGGAATCAATCCAAGTTGTGCAGTTTTCTGCACGTGGCATAGCTTAGATCAGCCACGAACAAAACACACATTCAACCTTGGAGAGGGCAGGATCTTAGACCAGTTTCCATCCTTTTCAAACCAGTATGCACCAAACTTCTGGTCCATTATAGGTACAGACCAGTTTATGATCACTTATTCGGGGAAAAAGGTAATGTCTGTTCCTGGCCTGAGTGACTGAAACACAACGAGGTCTCGTTGTCAACCCTGGTGCAATATCATGTGGCTCTTTGTAGGACTGTATTAAGACTGGAGATAATCAGG
Source organism: Caiman crocodilus (assembly GCA_030014935.1). Classification (NCBI taxonomy): domain Eukaryota; kingdom Metazoa; phylum Chordata; order Crocodylia; family Alligatoridae; genus Caiman; species Caiman crocodilus. The sequence goes on along the minus strand of JAGPOW010001167.1, from coordinate 18,802,285 downwards.
GGGATTTTTTTGTTTGACTTTTTGACTTAACGTTAGCTATCATCTTCAAAGGAGTACAGGGTGATCGTGACAAGTACCTAAAATGAAGCCTGTTTTGTAGGGGATGGCATACACACCGTTAAATGCCTTCTCTCACTGTTTATATCCATTCCTTGACTTTCCGCCAACCATTCCCCATGAGCCACAAAGATTTAGTGGTTGCTTGCTGAGTCTTGTATGGCAGCTGGCCAGGTTTTAATTCCACCAATCAACTCATAACATATTCTTCAAAGATTAAATCATTGTATCCCAGGAGCGTTGGGCTAGATCACTGTACCCAGCCCTCAGTTTGTACGCCAGCTGAGCCAAAGGAGGAGTCCAAACGCTGAACAGCTTGTTTGCATTTCATCCTGTGACATATTGATCCCCCCCCCCAAAAAGCAGATAGCACGCTACAAGGTGAGCAGAACAACAGCTTGCAAATCCCAAACCTTTAAACCATAAGCATTGCCAAGGACGAGTAAAGTGTATCTTAAGAAACTTGAATGCACTTTCCTTTCCTTTTAAACTGGACAAAATAAGAAGCTAAACTGCTGTTCTCCGACGACATGCTGAATGTTAGCAGTCCAGGGGAGTCTACTACAATCAGCAACAAAGAACAGCTTCTCAAAGTGAACGTGGGCTGATGTATATATACACGCATACTCTCCATGCGTGTGAATTATGTATATGTATTTCTGTGCAGCAGCATGAAAAATAAACATACGACTTCAAAGTGCCTGTGTAATTCTGCCAAGTGTATGGGGAAGTTATGATCTTATCAGAAACAGGCTGCATGAGCGAAGAAATAATAGATAAAGGTGTGTGGGTCTCCTATATAAGCAAGTGCTCTGATACAAATCAGACTAGCTCCTGATTACGTGCCGCCGCTTGGAGTTGGAGAGATCCAACCACGTATCAAATACTGGAAAAAGAGCCAACGCAAAATGCCATGGCACAAATCGGTTCCAGCGCTGGGCCAGGCTAACGCTTAGCCAGAAGTTAGCGGCAGATCCTCTCACCTTTGAAGTTGTGCTTATTTGTGTTTGTTGCTATGCAACTTGCTTCTAAAGAGCAGAGACAAATCAAATGCTACAAAAATTGAAATATTCATAACTTGACTTTAGGACAAAAGCATGAAAATGAGGATATTGGATTACGTGCATCGGCAGAAGGAAATCTATAGCAATTTACAAAGGAAACTTTCCACGATGGAGGCCAAGCCAATGAAGAAGTGCCTTCCGAACAACCTCCCACACTACCACAGGAACAGGGCACAACTCCGCTCCACTCGCCATGCCCCCTGGAGTGATCACTCCCCCAGAGACCACGAAACGATTTTCAAACAATGGCAAGAGACTGATGTCAATGGGCTTGCACAACCCACGTACTGGTTTGTGGGACGTGCATTTATTTATCGGGTTTTGACCAAACGCAAAACCTCTGAGTTTTCTTTAGTGCTTTCAAACCAAGGAAAGCATTTAGCCCCTCTTACAACACAGGGAAAGAACAGTCTGCAGTTGCAACTGTAAGAGCCTATTATAAACTATTGATTTTTCTGGACAAGCCTGGTGTGTTTGGTGGAAACTTTTCTTGGAACAGGTTTAAAGTAGGGAGAGACAGTAGGCAAGCCTTCTTCAGTTAAGGAAGGACCTTGCGCGTCCCAAAGTTGGTCTACCCTCCCTCCCAATTCTAAAATGGGTCCAATAAAACATATTACCCAAACAAATCGTGCTTCTTGCATATTCCCTGGACCATCGTGGCAGCAGCATACTGCAACAAAACCTCAATTTCTTTTTCACTGTTAAGCAGCAGGTGGCAAAGACAACAATTAAAAGTAGTACCACTGCTACCTGGGATGGCTCGGCGTTAAGGACTAGATTTACAGAGCCGTTTAAACATCTCAATGCACAGAAAGTCCAGCCGCATCAGTAAGGTTTTCAGGAGCCTTTCAAGCACATTAGGCACCTCACTCCTAATGAAAATCAATGCTACTAAATTGGCTACATCATTTAGGTGCTTTTATAGACCCCAACAAAGGGCCTGTCTTCATCATTAGGCTTGTACATGTCTGTGAGTTTGGCCTCGAAGTCCCAGCCAAAGCAAACATCTCCCTTAGCTGTCAGCTCCCTGCATTTTACTCCATAGTTTTCAAAGGGGCTGCCTAAATCTTAGCTGCACATTTCAGTCTACTCAGCTTGGACCCAGAGTATCCAGAGCAGTAGCTCTCAACCTTTTTAGACCAAGAACTCCCTTGTTAGACTCAAGGCACTGCTGGGAAAATGCCAGCTCTTAGCTTTCACTCCCTTCTGGACTATGGAAAAAATAATAGAGCAAGCCTTTTGTTGCAAGGAAACCAGAGAGAGACCACAACAGGTCAAAATGTTTTTGACATATGGATTCCTATTGATCTCTCTGTATGTCGTGGGTCCAGGGCATGGCTTCCCATTCGAATCACGCACAGTGTTTGCACGTCTAAGGGTGCACGTTCCACTGCACCCTTAAGAGGATCTCATGGGACCCAGGTTGAGACTTACTGATCTATGGCCAACCAAGGGGGTTTGCTCTTCATACCCAGCTTGGGAGAATACTGCTCAGGCCTGCCCCTGCCTGGAAACCTGAGCGCTTCATTTCTACTGAAAAGCCCAAAGACGGAGGAGAAAAACCTCAGAAAATGCCACTTTAGTATCCTCTAATAGAAACACAGGCTATGCTGCATGTAATCCCAATGCCGCCCTTCCAGCGTAATGTTTCTAGAAAGGTTTAGCATCAGCATACCAAACTAATGCTTTTAGGGAACAACCAGATGGCCTGTTTCTGCCTTGTTTGTTTGTTTGGTGACGCGGGTAGTATTTAACTTCTTTTTCCTTTTTATCATTATCATCAAATGTGACATGAAATCAACTTTACACGCTACGTTTCTTGTTTTATGCGTCTCATCTTTCACATACAAGCTCAGGGGCTTGCGAGGGTCACACACAGATGGTCATGTCCTTTCCACATCAACTAAGCGGCCAGCGCTTTGAAATGCTTTGCCTGTGCAGACAAACACACTATTAAAATGCTACCTTTTTCACTACATACGCCGGACGGTACGTAGGTGGATCAAATGCAACCCTTTTGCTATTAGTACTGTTATACATTCAAAGCATCATGTCCTATTCAGTATTCACGGGGCTCCAAAGATTGTTGAATCCTTGCACAAATGTAACATAATAGCAGGATAAGCTACCTGGAAACCTGCCGCAGACCCACACTCCCTTCCTCCTTGTGCCGTACCTATTACTGTAAACAATTACTTAAGAAAGCAGACAAACAACAGATAATTACAGGGATTTAGAGGCCAATTAGGTTAAGTACTCTTGAGAGTGTATTCATCTGGCGTTACATTTGCATTCTGACAGCAGGCGAGAGACAATGGACATTGATTCGACTGGTTTCCGTAGAGGGAAAAAATGGAAACGCAAGACCAGCAGGATCTATTTCATTAATCAGAAAAGGAGGAAAAGTTGCAAGTGGCTCCCCTTGTACTTACAAAATCACAGAGCTGGAAGGGACCTCGAGAGGTCATCTGCTCCATGCCCCTTCCCCAAGGCAGAATCAACTCATTCCTACCACCGGACTGTCCTTCAAAAAACAACCTTGCATTTCATTGCTTAAACAGGCACCAAGACACAGCATTATGGTCCGATACATAAGTTTAAGTCCTAGGACGCGGGCAACCTGGGTTGTAGTCTCAGTATTGCCATCACCTCATTATCTGATGCCTGTGCTCGAGCTAACCTTGGTGCAACCCAGCAAAGGGCCACCTCTCAAAAGTGCACTGACATCAAAATAGAAATTGTTATGCAAATACAAAAGCCATAATATTATATTATCTAAATCGGATTAGCCTTCTAAACTAATGTTGAAACAGCAAGCCCCAGGTTACCGACATTACTATTCTCTGCTGTCTTTATGCTTTGCGGCTATATTAGCACATGTTCAGAGAGTTCCCTCTATTTGGGATATCATTGTCCAACCATCACCATCATATCTAGGAGCCAAGATGTCCCTTGTTAGCATCTTCATGCCCTGCATGTGCATGCATACATGCATGTACACACACTGCCCATGCACAGTATTTTTTCCCAAATGGCATCACGTTTCTACATGAAACACCTCATCTTTGGCACGTGGTGAACAGTACTGGTCCCTGCTTTTTGTACGCTGCTTCACTAAGCAGTGACACTGCCTATCCCAAGGAAAACAGCTTTTGCTGTGAATGAATTACCAAGCATCCTTCCTCTTCATGGAGGTGCCAATTATCCACAAATTGCGATGGTGGCAACGATGCACTAAAGCGCACACATTACATTTAAGGCTGCTTATGTCAAGCTTGAACAAAATGTATCAGTGGAGCAGAGAGCTTTTGTTTCAGCAAAGCTGTCTTTCTCAGCTCTAAGAAACAGCAACTTAGCTATTAGGAGAGTTAAATCTGCTATGACATGAAGATGAGAAGTTTGCCATACGCATAAAACTTTCTTGCTGCGCTGTCTTCAGTAGCAAGTTTCCGTACAACCTAAGGAAGCCACTAAGAAAGAGGGAGTTCAAAGTCAATAGAGTTACTGCGGATTTACACCGGTTAGCCAGTGTCAGTGTGTCCTCAATGTGCCAGATACCCGATTGCCTTCAAGGCGGCTCCCATACATTGGTCAGTGTATTGCAAAATACGCTGTTTGGGGGAATTGCATCTAACAACTCTTCTTCTGCCTTCCTGCCTCCTTTCAAGCTCTGTCTCCACCCCGATCCTTCCTTCCCTGCTTCCATTCTTCTCTATCACGACTCCTGAGCTCTTTTGGAAAACATCCCAGTCCATATTGAATTATTTTGCTCCTCTACGCTATTCTCTCCTACCCATCTTCTGAGCAGTGCTTTGGTTCTCCTCTGGCTCCTTGAATTGTGACCACCAAATCTACCTCTCCCCCTCCAGCCTCAGTCTTACAGTCTGGTCTTAGGCCTCATACTGCCACCTGGATATTTAGCTTAGTGGGCCCCAGCTTTATCTCAAACTTAGCCCCTCAGAAACTGGACTCCTTGTTTTGCCTTCTTGTCCCTATGCCATGACCCTTCTCCAAAAGGACTTGCTGATGATACCCCACACTGCTTTCTCCTAGGTAGGGTGGTCATCATAGAGGACAGTCCGGTTGTCCTCTGTCCTCTATTGATACGAAACCCGAGGCCTTTATGGCCTCTATTTTTAACCTCAAGAGAAAAATAGAGGCCATAAAAGCATCGGGTTTCGTATCCATAGAGGACAGAGTAGCAGAAAACCAGAATGTCCTCTATGATGGCCACCCTACCCCTAGGCAAGTCCTACCACTTCATCATGGCCCCAGTTTATCCCTTCTCCACTAACTCCTCTCTCTATCCTAACCTCCCCTGGATGCTTGATATATTTTGCATCACTTCAAGTTGTGTCCTCCCTCTCAGTCCTTCCACAGTGCCCTGCTCAAATTACCTCCATCTCCTGCTACTCCAGTCAGGTAGTCTTTGCTCCTAGATTCCCTGGCTACCTTCCTTGCTTGCACGCACGCTCGCTTGCTCGCTCTCTCTCTGCTGGGTTGGCGCCCTTAGTGTCTTCAGTTCCAGGTGCCTCACTTTGTGCTCTGGTTCCACCCCATTTGTGCACGCACTCCTCCCAGAAGTTTCTCCTGACTGCTCTTGTCGCCTCTTATCTTGCTCTCAGATTCAGGCTGCTTTTCATGCTGATGCTCACATTTGGAACAGCCCCATGCTGGCTTCTCATCTGCCAGGTGCTTGCTCACTACTCTGTTTCAGACTGATGCTAACAACTTATTTCTTTCAGAACCCTGTTTTCCCTTGTTCTCTTCACTCGTGAGCCTCGTCTGTCTGTCTTCAGACCCAACGGGGAAAATGAACGGCTAATGTAAACCAGTGTCAGTCCCTTGGCTATGGTAGATCACCGTCGATGGACATCAGTTGAGGTCCTATAGCTTTTGGGGGCTGGAAAGGCATCTAACTGGATTTTTAAAGTGCTTTGTGCCTCTGTTTTCCAATCTATATGACAACCCAGTGCAAATCTGGCTATCCTGCTCCATGCCCTCTCTTCTCACTCACAACAGAGGCATGAAGGCCATGCAGCAGAAGGCTGTTCGAGGCACAGGGACACACAAGCCCTGTTGACAGACGTGAAGGGTCTGAGTCTATTTACACCTGCTCCTGCTTTATACCAATATAACCGTACTCCTGGATTTGCACCATAAGATAAAAGGTCCCTCCTGTTATTGGGGCCTTTCCTTCTTGTAAGCAATTCAGATGAGCTAGGTCCTCAGCTGGCATAAAATGTCATCGCTCCATTGCACATCCATGATGCCAAGGAAGCGGTATGGTCTAAGAGACACAACACTAAACCAGACCCCTGAATCTTAGTTTTAGTCCCAGCACCAGCATAGGCCTCCATAGTGATGTCCAGCAATTCTCCCTGCCTCAGCTTCCACAGAGGTAAAATGGGGACAGCGATTCTGACCTCCATGGCAAAGGCTTTCTGTGATCTTCAGAAGAAAAATGCTCCCTAAGAACTAGATAATTATTAGCATTACTATTACTGACTTGAATGGAGCCGGGCTGATTTACACCAGGGGAGTAGATCTGCTTTTATGCAAAGGCCAATTTGTACGAACGGGCAAATGGGTAAATAATAATAAATAATAAACCAGAGCACTGCATACATTTAGAGCGAGAAAGCAGTCAAACGGATGAGATCAGCTTTAAGTAGCCAGCTTTGTAGCTGTGTCCTGTGAAGCTTTGATTATTTATGAAAGCCTGCACTTAGTCCCACGTTGCAAGTGCCTGAAAATACTTTGTACAAAAAACCCTGGTAACTTGCTCCAATTGAATTATTCTGAACCGCCGGAGTCATAATTACACTGTCATAATGAGCGGAAAAAAAGCCCTTCTAACAACTACATTCCTGTTGTCGATCACATTATGAAAGTGGTAATTCCCTCTGAAGTAGGCATTATCATGTCTTACTGCCCACGTCAGATCATTATGGCTCTCCCGCTATCCCGATGGAGGGGCTTCACTTAGTAAATGAATGTTGTGGGATGATATTGCCAGCTTGGGACTTATTACTTAATTGAATATGGAAACATTTAGCCAATTAGCATACATTTAAAAGTGCCTTCTTTCAAAGATGCTAATTTATCTTGGGGAATCTCTTTCTTCCATGTCTTCCCCCTTCCCTTCCCTCTCTTAATTTGTTTGCGCCAGCCAAAACCCCCTCATTTTTATACATTCAGCTTGAGAAAAAGGAAGGTGGACACCATAGTTGCCCTCTGCAGAGCTCTTGTAGGTGGCAGGGCAATGCCATACAGCTTGGAGACGTGCAAGGACAAACGCTGCGTCTGTCCCCTGCGTGGGGCTACAAGGAACCAAGCGCTTGATGCTCTGGAGTGAAGAAAGGGATGATGCACCCCGCGCTATGGGCATTAGCTGAATATTCAAACAGGTGCCTATAATTTCTTCTATGGAAAATATGCTAAACAAGTTTAAAAGTTCAGCCTGCAGTTGTGTGTGGGCTGATTTGTCTCCACCCCATCTCCAACATGCTAATTTATACGTGCATACAGGTATTTACAGGCAGTTTCATTTGCAAGAGATGCTGACAAGGAACAAAATGGCACACACATTTTTTCACGTGTGCTTTTCTCTGCCATCCCAAAGCAAATGCCTTATCTGCAACAGCCTGCTTTCCTTTCAGCTCCAGTACATTACTGTACTAAAATCATTGTGCGAGCGTGACAGAGAGAGTGAGTGTGTGAGTGAGAGTGAGTGTGAAGACTTCCTCACTCAGTTCTGAATCCTTCTGATGTCTCAGGTATATATAACATCTTATTGTTAGAGTTACCACAGTCACACTGCAGCCAGACATATTCTGTGATTTCGGATAACTCACATGTATTAAAGGAATGATCAAGGCATTTACTTCATTCTGGCCTTGAAGTTGAATATCTTGCCTTCTTCCCTTCTCCCTCCCTCTCAACTCACCTTGACCATAAAAACGTCTCCCTTGGAGTGCTGAATCCAGCACTTGTCTGGATGTTAGGAACCCTTGATAAAAGGGCTGCATTCTGCATCTCAAGCATCTCTGTTGAAGGAGGGAAATGATGCTGACAGCTTCAATAAGAGCAGACAATGTTATCACAGAAAGACATTTAGTCAAAGAGGGGAGGGAAAGCCTGCCAGAAACACATGAAAGAAGAGAAAGTACAATAACAGCTTTTGCAAACAACGCTTTTACAAGTTTATATTGTTCCTTTCACCTGCTTTTAGGTTTGTTCCCTTTATCACTGCTCCTTTTCTCGCTCACAAATGCGTATACTGGAAGCTTTGCCTATTCCCCTCCACGGAAATACTGGTAGGCCTGCTAAACATCTGCCTGCAAACTAGACCGGGGTCGCTGAAAATTGACTTTCCTTTCTCAGGTTGAATCTGGCCCCAAACAGTGGCTTCAGCTGGTCGAGACTGACATTATTCTTACAGGCCTTGCAATTGCTCCTGCCTACAAACTGGCAAAGCAATTACTGCATCTGCCAAAGCTAAATCGCAGACAAACTCTGCAGTGTTTTGGAAAAGCTATTCTAATATAGGACTTCCTTAACAAAAAGAGGTGGCCTGATTCGAGCCTATTTGCCTTCCTGGATGCTAAGAAAATTCACGTGCCACTGAAGCATCTCCTTCCATTGGGTTTAAAGGGCAATAGACACAGCCTTCAATAGGAACCAATTTGCAACAAGTGGGAGGACAACACAATGCAGTGGGGAATTG
>JAGPOW010001167.1:18776709-18790208 GCA_030014935.1 Caiman crocodilus | reverse complement strand
AGCGTACAGGAAAATGATGGCTTAAGTGGAACTATGTGGAGACTTGTATAAGCGGAGGCTGTTGCCCAGTAAGTCCCGAATAAGTAGGACTGGTCAAAATGGTCCAGTGACATTTTTACAATCGACATTGAGTTCTGACGAAACAAAAAGTTTTGCTGAAAGTGGAAACCTGAAAACCGAAGATTGCTGGCAATTTTCAGCTGAAAGTTTACAGGGCTCGACAGCTTTCCCTGATAAATATCTAACTTTCAGGTGCCAAAGATGGACGAAGAGTCTAAACGTTTTGCTGCAAATTTCAATACGATTTTTTTAATTATTTTGGTTTTGTTAGCTGGAAAACAATTCGTTCAGCTTTGCTTACAAGGTCCAGGATAATCAGCTGTGTTCTCATTAGTGATGGAAAATGAAGCAACTTAAGTATAAACAACTTAGAGAAAGGTATCAACCTGAGAAGAAAACAGCACACAGCTGCAAAGGACAGAGGAATCAGAGAGAGTAGCAATAAAGAGAAGTTAACATATTGGCTGACTAACACACTGTGATTGCAAATGAGCTCAGGGGCAGAGCAAGAAAATAAACAGATCATTGGCTTGGAGCTGCTAATCAGAATAGATAGAGAAAGGTATCCTTCAAGGCAGTAGCTGTGCAACAGGAAGTGTCTAAGTGACACTACTTGCATTATGGCTGGCAACCAAGAGAGTAAAGTGAGAGAGCAAGCTGGCTGAAATACCGGGGCCAGATGGAGAGGGAGGCAATGCTGCAGGAGGCAGAGCAGGCGGATGACGAGACGAAAAGCATCTAGCGTGTGTAATTTGTCGCTGACTACCTCAGAGGCTGGGGCACTTGAAACGGGAAGAGAATAATGCCAGGCCGTGCCAACAGTGAAGGAAACAAAGGAGGTGCTTAGGACCGAAACACCGCTGCATCTCCGTATGAGAGATTCCTTCTCTGGTTGAAGAAATATTGTTCGGCATAGGATCTTTCTGAGCAACGTGTTTGGATGGTAATCTTCCAGTAGCCCACCTGGCTAGCGGGCAGGATACAGGTGATGTGAGCAAACCATAATGCAATTACAAAGATAGTGCTACGGCTTGAGCGTTACACATCCGGCCTTCATTTTTACAATCACTCATTGCAAAGGATCTGTGGGTACAAAGTTTTCACAATTACTAAAAGATGTGCATCGGGTGACTTGTGCAGACTTCTGGACCCCTTGGAGTGCACAGTGGGGGGCCCCCTGTGCCCCCGGCTCAGCAATTGGTGCCTCCTGGGCCTGGGGGGGCACTCAGGGTCATCCTGAGGCTGATCGCCGAGCCAGGAGAGGTATGGGGGGGCCTCCTGCGTGCTCCCCGTGGACCCAGAAATGGACCAGAAGTATTTCTGGCCCCACTTCCAGGTTCACCGCCAAGCACGCAGGGGGCTCCTCCGTGCTCCTGTGGGATGCTCCATCCACCCCAACATTGCAGCGTTCACGAGCCACGCCTGGTACCTCGAAGTATGTAGAAAAACATTTAAACCCGTGTCTATGTCCGAATCGCTGGTTCTCTAAATCAGCATCAAATCTTCAGATTCAGCCAAATCAAATCGTGGACAGTGATCCAAATCAACGAATCAAGTCACAGTCCCCGATTCGGGCCAAATCTGAATCCAAGTCAAAACCAGCCTGTTTCGCACACCCCTAACAGATAAACCTTGATAAAGTAGTAGAAAACCACCTATGCAGTAAGGTTGCATGTATATTTTATAAAACGGAGTCAAAACCTTCACATGTGAATCTTACCTGGGCTGAAATTGGCCTCTAGAGCTAGGAAAAGTTCTCGGACTAAATATTTTTCCTGGAAAGATCCAGTTGCATGTCAACAAAAACGTTTTGCAAGTTTTGGTCAATTCAGGCTATTTTTTGTGTTAAACACCGGGGGGGAAACAGTTGTAATACTTCATTTTGACATTTTTTAACCCAGGTGTTTTGGTTTTATTTTGTGTCCAGAAGTGCTCAACTTTTTCTAAAAATTATCCTATAAAAACCCAAGGAGAAAGAGCTTTAAAAATTACAGAAAATACTTCATTTCAGCATATATACAAATGGCCGCAACAAAAACCTATGAAATATGTCCATTCTGCTGCAGTTGTCAACGTTCCTTGCTCCTGGGAAGGCATGAACTGATGGATCGCTGCTCTTCCAAGGACTAAAAATTAGGACTGTAATACCACACGCTAATGAAGACTAAGTAACAAAGGCCATCTACAAAGGAGGCTTCACAGGTGATAAACAGATGTGGCGTGCATTGTGTAGAGAAGGGATAGGGGAATGAGAGACACTGAAAGGAGGCATGGCTTTAGCCTGAAATACATTTGGTCACTCTTGGATTGCAGGCCATTGCAGGACTGACAAGACATATCATGGGGCAGCAAAGGAAAGTATAGTCATCTAGTGACCAAGAACAGTTTTCACATGCATGGGTTGAGCAAGTAGCTTATAAAGGAGAGAAAATTTTATGAGTAAGGGGTAGGTAGCAACAGTCAGGTAATCATATGTGATCAATGGGAATATAGGAATCACCACACCAGTTCCACCAAGTCCAGTATCCCAGCTTTAGCTATACTCATTAACAGATGCCCAAGAAAAAGGTAGTATAAGAAGTCAGCATAGACATTTCTATGGCAGCTTGCTCTTCCAGTAAGATTATTGATGAACAAACCCTTTCTTACCCCGACTTGTATTTGTCAGAGTTTTTCGTCCTGCGTGCTATTGTTACATAGACTTCCAAGGGCCCACTGGATTCAACAGGAACAGTTCAGCAGACTTGGATCAGGCCCGAAGCAGAAGCAGACATCGTGCTACTCAGATCTAAAGGTACAGCAGAACCAGCCAACCCGAGGTCAGAGCCATCGACTCTCACAGCGGACTTACTTTTGCAGGCCTAGGATGAGCTGTGCAAAGCCAAGAGCGTTCTCAAGATGATACAGGGGTGTAGGTTGTAGCCATGATGGTCTAAGGACATAGGCAGACAAAGTTCTTTGGGTAAATCCGCTATCTTTTATTAGACCAATTGAGTCAGTTGGAAAATGTCTTCTTAGCAAGCTTTCAGGCGTAAATACCCAAAGGAAAGGGAAAGGGGCTGGTGCCTGAGTGCGTGAGTTGCCTGCACCGCCAAGCCCAGAGGAGAGACTTTGGCAGGTGATATACTATCCCCCGCTCCTAACTGAACAGTGACAAACCTCGCACAAAACAAATGCGACCTTAGAGAGAGCGCGTGCTTCGCCGAACAATACACACAGGGTGGGTTATCTCAAAACCCAATGTTTGATGCTTCTTTATCCGTGTTAACACACCGTAGAGCCAGGCATCTCCTAGCACTGTGCCCTCACCCAGGCCTTTCCTCCTGTTGGCTTCACTTTATCAGTCAGTTGGGAATTTAAGTACATCACAGTGACATCTCTTACTATTAGGTGAAAGTGTGATGGATGACGAGAGCAGCACCTGCAAACAAGGCTCCTCACACGTTGTCAGTGCCAATCACACTTACCATCTGTCTCCCATTTATCTAGCGCAGACCTGACAGCCCTCTCTCATATCGTCTCATTTTCTTACCACAGAGGTACCACTCGTGTTTTCTCTATAGACGACCGGGGAGCAATAGGGAAGGAACAAAACCCACCAAAGACATCGATTCCAGAGGTTTAATTCGTATAACCACAAATCTTCTTAAAAACCACACGCACGCACGCACTTTTCCAGCATTAACCTACTTTGGCTGATTTCTGCTGATGCCGAGAACTATATTGAAAAATGCTTCTCCCCTCATCCAACTTCCCGATGTCTCCGCACTGCAGAAGGGACAATAATTATGAAGTTGTGGATCAGCTGCAAAGCTCTCCTAGTCAATGTAATCTAAAATCACACGCATGCAGGGTTTTTTTCCTTTTTACATATATTGCTTGGACTATATTGAGGTATTTATGTCATCAATCATTTCAGTTTTGAAATAACACATCCCCGAAACTAGAAAAGTGCTTGCTGATGTGTGTGGCACAATCTAATTACTTTTCAGTTTTCCTTTATCAGGGGAATTTTCTAGTTATTCATACACTTGTGCCTTTCCCTCTCTCAGGTTGTTCAAAGCGGTCCCACTTAAAGGGGCACCAAGATGAAACGTTGGGCAAATCCCTGCTGCATTTTCCCCCGTGCAACTGTGCGAACGTGAAGAGGCTTACATGGGTAAAAATGAGTACAGAAGCCCCGGGTGCTCTCCCCTCTGAGCCAGCACTAAATAAAAACACTACTTTGATTTTAAAGGACTATGTGTCTTTGAAAGTCCTGTTTTCCCTACAAGACAAGGCTTTGATTGCTTGAATGCATAAAACTTTCCATGACAGTTATCAAATCCTCTGCTGGGAGGACGCAGTGCCCTCGACTCCTTTCGTCTGCAGTGTCAAAGTGTTCAGTACCTAGGGGCACGTGTAGACAAAACGGGGGCCCTATATTGAAGTGGTGGGTTTTAAAAAACACTGCTTCAATTTAGGGCCGATTAAACCCCTATGTCGTACACACATCACATTGACTTACTGATAGCACCAAGTAGCGGCAAAGTGGCATTCAATACTGGCCTCTTGTTTCGTGTATGCATGGCAGGAACAGGTGGTCAGGATGAAAGGAGCAAGTGCTGGCATGCTCTTCATTGCCGATATGCCGCGCTTTTATTCAGATAGGTTCTTTGGGTTAACCTGATATCTTGTACTAGACCAACTCAAACAGTTGGAAAAATTCTTCTTTACAAGCTTTTGGGCACAAATGCCAGGCTGAGGAAGCGCCTGCAGTTGGTCTGAGCTCTTCCAGGATGAAACAGCAAAGAAGCCAGAAGCCAGTATGCATGCAAGAAAGCCAGTTATTAAAAATGTAAATTGAGATAGTCAATGGGGTCTGGGACAGACGCTGCATAAATGGGTTGGACTCAAATCAGTTAAGCCTGATATTATATTCAAGCAGGTTTATCTCAAACTGGTTTCAACTATTTTTAAACTGGTTTATGTGCACTGAACATCTGTTCTGTTACAGGTTTAGACCGGTTTCTGATCACTTAAACCGGTTTATGTGTAATGTCTGTCCCTAGCCTGGGTGAGAGATGCGGGGTAGGGGTGGGGAAGAGATGAAGCACCAGCCACCTCTCAAACCAGCACGGCTCAAACACCTTCTCTTTGTTCTGATATTACACAGAGGAGGATAAAGAAGAAAACTGAAAAAACTAGGTTTGCCTGAGGTGTGGACCCCATAGCAAAGACTTTGTCCATGTGAGCCTCTGTTTTTTGGCATGGTTATGGCTATGCAAGCCACTGGTTTTCCTCCTCTGGTGTCCTTACTCTACGACCAGCAGCTACAGAGCAGGGCGGTCGGTCAGGACATCGTCCATCTTCATTTGTCGGGTGCTCTCTCCTATTACGTAGTTCTCAATGATTAAGTTGAGCAAGGACAGCAATTAAATAGCTGGGCAAAATAATCTGTCAAAACATGCTGCCTACCTTCCCACCATTTCAGTATCCACGATACCTCCACTGACACCGTCACCCGCCAGAGACACGACAGTTATTTCACTGCCTGACATCTTGCATGATAATCTGAGGATTTTGGAAGGCAGTTTGGAAAGGCGGTAGCCTTGCTTTTCAGGCACTCAAACACGGGTGCGGGCATTACTGAGAATCTGACTCTGCATTCACATAGCTTGGGAAAACCACATTATCTCGCTCCTGTTTCACATATCAAGCTCAGAAATGGCAGTAAAGGGACAAACAAAGGGACACGCAGCTTTTGGGGCAAGAGCTGCACAGGGTCAGAGCCTCAACTGGTGCAAAATGGCATAACTCCAGTAATGGACCCGCACTGATTTAGACCAGCTGACGATCTGGTTAATAAGGTTAACCTCATCCTGCTATAGAGGTCCCTCCTCCCAGGCTGCTGTGGGAACACCATGCTTCCTTCTGTGCACTGCAGGACATAGCTGGTGTGCAAGATCACTTGGGGTTCAGGATGTTGGGCTGGGCTGGGCTGGGCTGGGGCAGGGTCACCAGCTGAACCGACATACCAGTGGTCTGAATATCCCATGCAACAGGTGTGGAAGTGCTGCTGTTGCAGCCCGTAAGCCAGAAGACAATGCCCAGGTTGGGTCGCATCCCTACATTTAACTCACCTGGAACTACGCATCTGGGTGGCACGCACCACAATGATAAAGCATGTTATGGGGCACAATGTTCTTTAGATAGCTTCCCTTGAACGCAAATAGGAACAAACCAATTGTGCTTATTAGGAAATCAAACCACAATGTCATAAAGGAACTACAAGCACGGGAACACTTGCCAAAGAAATGCATGGTAGAGACAGACAATCCGTGCGAGTTCAGGTAGGATTACAATGGTGCAGTCCACTCGTGCTCGCAGAAGTGCCCTTTTACAGAGCAATGCTCTGCACTGGGGCCAGCACAGCACTAAGAGTAACAGAGGTCATTGCAACAGCTAAGCAGACTGGAGAAAAGGGACAGGAAAGTGCTTTGTCTTGCTAGACTCCTCCCCGAGTAGACTGTCACACCACTGGGAAGTCCTTTGGCCACTGAGAGTCCAATCCGCCACACACGTCCTTGCAATTGTTGATTGTAAACTCTTGGAGGCAGGGGTTGCCTTTCTGTTCTGCATTTGATCACCATGCGGATTAATCAGTTTGGGTCTACAACCATGGCTCTTAGGTGCTACTACAGTCCCACAACAACCAGCTAGGAAGACTACTCAGGTGAGTGATGGATTGCTTGATTGGACCCTGAGCTTTTATCAGGCATCATAGTTTACCTACTCTGTCAGTCTGACTCAGCCATTCAGGCCACAGGATATTAAACCAGTCACATTACCATGGCCACTCACATGAAGAACCATTTTTCTTTTCAATATAAGATGTCAACATTACTCGAGGTAGGAGATTATGCATCCTGGAGGCAAAGGACCAGCTCTGGCTTTGACACTAGAAAGGGTTGAGTCCTTCACCCAAGTCAATTCACTGTCTTGCATTTCAGTCTCCCCAGTCTATAACCTTGGAATAGTTACATTTACTTCCCTTCCTCAGACAGGCTGTAAGGGATCATATTAACATCTCTCTGCTACCTTGAACATAAGGAATTCACTCCAAAAATTGAACTATTTTGTGAAAGATCTTCACCCATTCAGCATTACAGAACTGCTTTGGACAATACTATCTATCATCACCAGGATAGGGTTACTGCACTGAAAAAAAAACCGGTATCTAAATTATGCCATTTTCCCAGGCCTCGATACACAAGTCCCACTTGCTGAGTTCAAGGTATCATGTACTATATGTGGTCAACACATAAACCTGATTGTAGTACCAGTACCAAGGAATAAATAATATATAGATCTGCCTTCTTTTAAGGCCACCTTTATTAAAAGGTCAAACTAAGCGGTACTAGACATGAAGACCTTTGGGATACTTTAAGAGACTTGCTTAAAATCCTGCCCTCAGATGGAAGGGTGCATATGTCTGGCTATTCCAAGCACTGCTTCAGCCTAACTAAATAAATCAGTAGCTCCCTATGGCAGAGAGAGAAGTGTCATCTACAACGCATTACCAGATCCTTCTGCCTCTTCTCTCCCTGGAAGATGAAAAATACTTCCAGTATTTGAAATCTGCCAAGTCACCAGCTGTTGTGTTCTGGACATCTCTCACACTTCTCCAAGGACACTGGCCCTGATTTTTAGTATAAAATGGCTTATCTCCATTGTAGTTGAGTGCCATGGATCTACACCTATTTGCACCCACTGAGAATCTGGTTATTGTCACGTTCAGCTCAAAGCAAGCAAATATCATAGTATGATGTGTAAAGCCTTGAAATGGCCAGTGGAAAATTACCTTTGCCAGAGAAGAGAGAGAGACTCCCCATCTCTTGGACCAGCCATCCTGCTACCTCTAGTCTACGGGGAGGAAGGAAGCACCAGGAAGGCACCAGCAGCAGCGTAGAGATCAGAAACATGAAGGAATGGAGAATTTGGGGATGGAAGGTATTTCTGGTTCAACAACCACATTTAACCAAAACCTCTGGAGTTAATCCTCAGTTGGTGAAGTTGGGATCGAAGCCGGGCAACCAGTAGGGCTGCGTGAAATTTCGCTGGGTGTTTCGTTTCTAAGCTGCTTCGACAGGTTTCGCGCTTGAAACAGCCAAATCAAAATGAAAAAAAAGGCTTTGAAACAGCTTCAAAATGAAAACAGGGTATTTGAAATGTTCTGAAATTTTCTAAACGTTTTGAGTTTCGAAGATGGGCTTACTTAGCTTCAGTGCCGGTCCCAAGCGGCAGTGGCTGTCTCCTCTCGTCTGGTGCACAGATCGGGGGGCTCACACCTCCAGGAGTCCGGCACAACCCAGCAGCCCTTCCAGGGGTGCAAGCCCCCAGATCTCTGCACCAGATGAGGGAAGGCTGCTGCTGCTGCCAGGGCCAGGTGGCAGCAGCAATTTTCTTCATTGCTGGCTGCAGCCCACACCCAATGCCAGTCCCAGGTGACAGGGAAGCCTCCTCATGTGGGGCACAGATCCAGGAGCTCACACCTGTGGTAGGGCCGCTGGGCTGTGCCAGACTACTCCCGGGTGTGCGGGCCCCCAGATCTGTGCACCGGATGAGGGGAGGCTGCCACTGCCGGCAAGCATCAGGAGTTGTGTTTTGAAGAGTTTGACGTGCAGTTTCTCAGAAACCCCTGCACCTATCTCCTTGAAACTAGGCAGGCTTCATGGCCTCAGAAGGGGCTACCATCCCTGCAATTTTCTTTTCATCCAAATCAGGAAAGAAAGGACAACTTTTAGGCATTTTAATGATTCCCCATTATAGCCTACGGGCAAAACAGCAAAACAGTTCTGACAAAACGAAACGGGACAGCGCTTCGACACGAAACAAAACGACGAAAAAAACAGCGTCCCTTCGAAATGACGAACCAGACATTGAAATGAAACGGTGATATTTCATGCTGCCTTAGCAGCCACCTACAGAGCTGGCCTGAAGTGGTTAAAAATTGAACAATTAACCTTCCTTAGCAAACTCTATGTTCCCTGCCTCACTCTCCACAAGATTTGGGGGTTCTCATTTTAAACCTTTACCTGTAAGAGCCTTCCCGCTGCAGAAGTAAAATCTGAGTAGCTCAACATGACTGCACCTCTTCTGGTGCTCCTCTGAGCCAAGCATGAGAATCATTCCCACCGCTCCGAGCAGCTAGTGACGGTGCAACCGGCAACAGAGCACAGCAAAACAAACATCCACTCGAGGACACCGAGTGCCGGGCGTCTGCGCGGTAAAATGGCACAAATCATTATGCCGTTTCCCAGCTTTGTTCAGTGACTGCATTGGCTGTGGCTGCACTCCAGCTACCGAGCATGTAAATGGAAGAGGCGTGGAACAGAACGCCCCACCTACCTCCGCTTTGGTGGTGAATAAATTCATTCCCTTGGAGCGGAAAGTGAAAACTACCTACAAATAAATAAACGAATAACCCCATCCCAGCTTGCTCTGAGTGCTGTGCATTTAAAGATTTGTACTGAATACTGTTTGACAGCATGGAGGATCATCTCACTTTTGGCTAACCAGCTTTGAGGAGCAACCTGCTTCAGATTTCCAGGTCAAGTCATTCAAGCATTGTTTCACTGTTGTTCTTCTTCCTAATTCTTCACCGGCCTGCTGTGCACTTGGGGTCTAGGTCTGTAGCCAACACATTAGCTGCACCTCCAGCATAAAGAGGATTTATATGGGCATAACCCAATCTGCCCAGGTTAAGCTTCACCTCACATGATGGAGCCTACATGATGGAGAAGACTAGCTCACAGGATTTTAAAGGTATGACGAGTGAACTGTCAAGTTGACTCCTGGTATGGCTGTCTAGGCAACCTCTTCTCCAGTACAGGACCCTTTCCTGAAGTTTGTGTCTAGTGCAGTTTTACAGGTGAATAGTAACAAAACCTAGCTCTCTCTACAGCGATTTTCATCAATGGATCTCAAAGGGCTTTGCAAAGAAAGGAGGTCAGAACCATTGTTCCCATTTTATAGATGGGGTAAGTGAAGCAAAGAAGCAGAGTAACTTTTCCAAGGTGGCAGAACCAAGAATAGGGACTAGAAATCAAGACTCAAGTCTCAGTAGGGTTCATTGGGCCGCATCAGATGGGAGCTCTGAGGAGTACAGGGATATTTGTGCCGTGCCATTTTTTGTATTGCTACCCAATGACTCTTCTTCATGCTGGAGAGGAGGTCCTGACCTTGCAAAACTTTGCTCATGTGAGAAGCTCCTCCAAAACTAACAGAACCGCTCATCCAAGTAAATATTACTCACAGAAAGGAGTGCAAGTATGGGCCCTTGTAAAAGCCACATAGCTTCCCCCTGCCCAAACAAGAGCTTAGTTGAATATGTCCAGATGCCCTTGTTAGCACAGCTTATGATATAATCATACAAAAACAATATTGGCAGGAAAAATAAGATGAAAACGTACTTCTCTCTACAATCTCCAAAGGAAGTGGAAAGAAGAAAGATTAGACATCAGCTCTAAAACTAATTAGTTGTTCAATTCATGTGCCATAGAAAAAGACAGGATGCCACCACAGCGTCTGGCATGGCATGAGGCCATTTGAAGTAATGCATTTTAAAACATCCGGTTTCACTGCAGTTCGACCCAAGGGCTTTTTATTGGCATGTACCGATTTCTCTGTGCAGATGAGAATCCTTTGAACTAACAAAACCACGGCTGTGATTTACAAGCGCTGTTTGAGAAGTTTTTAAAAAAAGAACCAACCAGAAAATTGGAAAATATGCTTTCCTTACAACATTACACAGCAATTTTAAGAGATAATGACTGATAGGAGGACAGGAGGAGAACAGAAGACACAAAACTGGGAAGGATTGTGAACGGGTTAGAGGACATGAGCGCAATTCAGAACGATCCTGACACATTAGGAAGTTGGGCTAGAGCTATCAGGATGAAGTTCAAAGCAGACAAATGCAAGGTGCTACCCTGCAGGAGAATAATCAAAAACACAAACATAAGATGGGCGACCCCTGGCAGCACTATGGAAAAGGGCTCGGTAGATCACAGACTCGATCCGAGTCTGCAGCGTGATGCCGCTGCTAAAAGGTGAATGGGGTTTTAGATGCAGCAACAGGTGCAAGACACAGGAGGTCATAGTGCCTCGCCACCCAGCACCAGTTAGGTCTCATCTGAAGCACTGCGTGCAGTTCTGGCCTCCACATTTTAAAAAGGACGTGGAGAAGTCAGAGGCAGGCAACAAAAAATGATCTCGGAAGGCAAGTTGTCTGAGAAGAGGCTGAGGGAGGTAGGCACGTTCAAATTGTGGAAAAGGCGCTTACGAGAGAACATGACAGCAGTCTACAAATATCTGAAGAGCTGCCTTAAAGAAGAGGGAAAGCCCCTTTTCTTTCTGGCTGCTGAGAGGAGGATGTCTTTTTCTATGGCAAATGAATCGAACAACTAATTAGTTTTAGTTCCTGCCTACATGGTCTTGCCCCTCCGCACAGGGTCAGACCAAGCACCAGATCTGGGGGCAGCAAGGAGTTTTACCCCGTGGTCAGATTGGCGCGGGCTGTGAGGTTGCCTGCTTTTCTCTGTCGCAGCACGCATGGCCCTCAACCCAGGATATCCTGAGCACGTACTGACAACGTTTCACAGGAGCACGACGTCGGCTGCTGTGGCTCGCCTGCTTTCTGTGCGGCAGGTTCGGCTGTTAGGTCTGCGTTGGGTCAGAGAAGACGGTAGTCTTATGTCGACTTTATACTATGGTTTGTATAGGATGGTTTGGATAAGGATGATCTTGCCTCAGGCACGAGGTTAGACTAGATGACCCCCAGACTTCTCTGTAATGCTATGCAGTGTAATACTGAAGCATGGCAGTTTGTGCCGTGTCTACCGTGAATAAATTGGAGATGCATGAAACCCAGACAGTTTAGCTTGCAGGGATATCCATCAAGGTCACTACTTCGGTTCATTAGGGTTCATTCATATCCAGACAGACAGAATAAGACCAAAGAGCGGTTAATCGGGGAAGGGCAGAGTTGTGAACGACCTTGATCATGGGGAAAAGAAGACAACAAAGGGGAAGTTGGGAACTGGTTCAGAAAGGAGGTGCCATAGACAAGATGTCAGACTAGGGAGGGGATTCACTGCACTTCATAGGAACTGGAGTTGGGGAAGGAGGCATGCAAGGGACAAGATAGATTAGTGCTAAGGAAGAGGACAAAAGAAAAGCATTCAACCTGTGGTCTCACAGCAGAGGTACCATCAAGCCTGAGATGCCAGAAAATAGCCCCATAATCCAAGGCCTAAGGAGAAGCCCTCCCCATTACGTGGTTTTATGCGGGTGGTAACCTTCTTCATTGCCCTTCATTGCCTGATTGTCTCTCCTACTCGAACAAGATTTATTTCGGTGCTAAGAATAAAATTGGATCTCGCTCGGCGCTGAGAGCACACGAGCCGATTGCAAAATATGTCAGTCTTGTTTAAATTTTTCTTAAATTGACTGCTAATGATCTTGCTTCTGCTACCTCTTGTATTTATGCAGCCTCTTTCATGTTCGCTGGCTTACTATCGATCGGCTGCGAGGTGACACGGCAAATAAAAGAAGTCAGAGTAACCTAAACCCCGAAGGCCTTTTAAAAAAACAAAACAAAACAAAACATTTTAACAATTATCAAAGTGCACTGCTTCTTCACTAACATGATTTCACATTGCCCACTGCACTTCCAGCATTCTCCGTGGATCCCTCTTTAACAATAATTAGACACGTAGCAGCATTGGAGCTTTCCTCCCCAGCCTTCCTAAGTCCAGGTGCTTTGTAAAGATTGGAGTCTGGATCTCACCCAGCCCTGAACAAATGCAAAGAATGCAGGAAAGGTTTTTTTCAAACCCCAAACCAGAAGGGACGTGGAATAAACCCCAATTTTTCCTCTCACGGCCCCTCTAGCTTTATCGGGTTTTCAGTACTACTTACTCTATACATCTCAAAATGATGGCACCTAGCACTGTTACCAACACCAGTTGTCCAAGGGAAAGCAAGGGCAGACCACATAGCTTCTCAGACCGTAGGAGTTTGACAGTAAAAGGCAATGCTTTCAGAGGACCAAATATTATTTATAGCTAGATTAGGGTGGAGTGGGCCAAATTATCAATTAGTGTAAAATCAAGTGGCTCGTTGCTGTCCATAGAATTATACTGCTTTTGCACCACCTGGAGATCTGTGTGATATCCCAGTGACGACAATACAGTATACAAAGCTGAAAACACGAAAGAACACGAGGAAATAAATGACGTGGGTCTGCCTTTATCTCCCATGTTACCCCTCTCTTAATATCTTCCACTAATAACCAGTTGACCCTACTTGACAATTTTATTGAAAAAAAATGTATATGTTAGAAGGCAGACACTGTGACATTGTTAAATTATTTCATTAATGTCCCAACTAGTATA
>JAGPOW010001167.1:18733572-18757888 GCA_030014935.1 Caiman crocodilus | reverse complement strand
AAAAAAAAAAAAATCATTTTTAAAAATAATAAATCAGCTGTCTTCTCATTTGCCTTTGGGTTTCTTTCTTTACTAGACGAGTTTCTACCGTTCAATGTTGCAGGGAAAAGCTTTAAAATATACTATAAAAAACAAAGCACGGATTCTCCCGTGTTCCCGCAATTTTAGGATCTGCAAACATAATAAAAGCAATTTTAATAAAATAAAAGTCATTTCAGGAAAAAACAAACAAACCATAAGCCACTGCTGATGTCCATGGCACTGCATCTTTGCTGCTAGGGTAAGCCTGTCTCTGCCACAATCACACCTTCACTTAAAGCGTCCACACACCAGATGTGAGCGCATCATTCAAGATGCATTCACAACACAAGGTCAGTGCAAAAAACATCCAGACTACAGTTCATCCCCATGCCGAGGACCAACTCAACGCCTGTGCACTGCTTAAAGTGCACCACTTGCAGCCACTTAAACCCTATTCTTGGGGCTGACATGGTTCTGAAGACCTGGGACTGGCTCCTTTGTACAAACGATTGTCGGTTGTCTCTTAGGAGTGTAATTCAGCACTGTGCAAAGCTTGCCCATACCCGCCTGGCAGTGAGAAAGACCATCAAGTGAATGGTTTAACGGGATTTCAGGGCAAATCACAATCACGGTCCGTAGCAAGAACTTGCTTCCTTTCATCTAACCCTGCTTGACCACCGAACTATATTAAATGCGACTGTATCAGATATATTCTGTACACCATTGGGCAGCGAAAGAACATTTTCAATGACACCGTGCTTCTCTTATCACCAGATATCTATCTTAACTGTGCTGTCGAGCAATTACCTGAGGCAGGCTATCATATTAAGGAATAAGCTCTCCATCCTTTCTAGGAACTGTCAGTCCCAAAGAGCAAAGACACACACTGTTAAACAATAATACCAGCCACGAATACAGCACCACCTTTCATGTTTCAACATCCGACCTTCGTACTCAAGGACGCACATCCTAATTGTGCAATAAATTGCATATTCTTCTGCAGCTACCTCAGATCCTTATACTTATTCAGAAGAGCGATGAGGGTCACCACGGATGTCATTTAAAGGGAACCAATTTCCCAAGCTTTATTCCACAAGTGCTTTATTAGTCTTACTTTATTTGACATCTGACCTAAATATTTATTGTCTTGACAAGTACTGAGTTTGCCTAAACTGATGTTAGCTACCCTGAGCCACCAAAATACCAATTACAATTGCCATTCACTTCAAAAGGCTAAAACAGGCTCATTATCCCCAAGCCCCGAGGGAAGGAGTTATTAGCAGGCTGCACAACACAAATGTCCAACGGCAACAACTAGGTAAATACCTCCCCATATGAAGAATGAAGACCCAAATTCAATGGGAACATTTATCTTTAGGGCCCTATTCGGAAAAAACAAATTCCCTTATGAGAGGAATATCATAGCTGGGAGGCTGTCGTCTTGCAATGGGTGGAGGGAAGGTCACAAAGGCCCTGGAGGCTAAAGCCATGACAACGTGTTCTCATATGGTCACGAAGAAGGTGGCCTTGTAATTAAGGCAATGGATTAAGACTTAGGCAAACTGAGTTCAATTCCTGGCTCTGCCATAGCCCCCCCGGGCCTGTCCGTTCCCCGACCTCACCCTGCCAGGCAGTATGTGCCGAAGCTGGCTGCACTGCGCACGCACGAGATCTGGACTGGAAACGGTGTAGGCGTGCTCACCCAGCGCTGCTGCTAGGCAAATTAACTCTGCCTCTCAGCACAGGGAATCAGCTCGCCTGTGATTCAGGTTCAGGAGGCAATGCCTCCAGAGAAAGGCGGCGTGTTTCCATACACTGCTACCTGGCCTTGTACGTTAGAGGTATGAATGTGCGCCGGGGGCTCATTTACTTTCTCTAAACCTCAGTATAATGGTGAACACCCTGTGGGGATGTCTATGCACTTAGTTAGGGATGCTAATAGTGAGCAGACTGATTCCTAGCATGGCTCTACTGTTCCTCCTATGCTTCACATGCAACCAATGCCAGCTAATATCGAGAGGGAAGGACAGATTACCTGGCCTGAGCTATTTAGGGCTACCAGAGGAGTCACCCTTAGATTTGCACGTTCCCGTCACGGCCAGCCTTACAACTCAGCAGTTCCAAGTTGTGCCCTCAGCATACTCACTCCCTAGTGCAGAAGATAAAGTGTTGAGGAAGGCTATGCCTCCCTTTTCCATCTTCCTTTGCAAGTGAACAATCAAGCCTCAGGTCAGCTATGCATACAGCACAGTGCAGCTCAGTGCACAGTTCTATTAAATATGAAAATTGTAGGGATGCAGTCTGGTAGAAAGAAAAGAAAACCTATACGTTTGCTGAAACGAGGATGGGCAGCTGCAAAATTAAGATCCAGAGCTTCAGCCCAGGTGCACGTGGACCCTGGGTTTCCATGCAGGCCCGTTTCCACTGTAGAAGCACACGTGCGCTGAGAATTGTGTAGTCAAAACACATTTTAGAGATCACAGTAAGCCTTTTCATATCTCCAGAACTGTGAGTGGTGCTGGTGTCTGTCTTAATGAGCCTTACTGCCATTTTTGCTGTTACTTCTCAGCAGGGAAGCGAAGGCTGCTGACATGGTTTGTGACAGAGGAAGTACTAATCAGCAAAAATAATCAGCATGGGAGAAGCTGGCAATTGTCTCTGTGGTTTTAAAGCAGGATCTGTTATTTTCTCTAAGAATCAGCGTAGGAAAGATGTTTCCATGTTCGATCTTAAACCAACGCTATAATTAACAAAATGCACGCGACTGATGCATTACAGAGCCTGCCTCAAACACAGCACAGAGCAGCGCCAGGTGCTCTTTCACCTTCACCTGGTGCACCGTGCTTCCTTTGTCACCACGGAGATCAGCAGCCCGGCTTCTTGTTTCATCCTTCGCTATTTCTCATATGTGTAATAGTTTCGGGGCCAGTGCCTGATCGCTGGGATCACATGCTCTCCAGACCTGCCCATGCAGGCCTGAGCAAGAAAATCCCCACTGGAAGCTTCAAGGGAGTAACTCTTTCCTCAGCTGCTGCCTTGAGGGAAAGGGGGGAGCCTAAGACTACACGTCCTGCAGTGTATCCTTGGGGTGGTGAAAGGAGGACACAGATACTCCTTCCAGTAATCAGCCTTTGCAGGAAAAAAAAAACGAACTCTACAGAAGGCCTCGGGCATCGTAGCACTGAAGTTCTCCTGATAACTACTGGGACAGGGAGACACAGACATAGACTTCCTGCCCCTTGGGCAAGGGGCTGGACCCGATCATCTTGTGAGGTCCCTTCCAGCCTTGATGTCCATAGCCAATGTCTATGTCCATCTTAGACATAGATAGAGGCTATATCTATGACAGACATAGACATAAAGGCTGGAAGGGCCCTCGCAAGATCACTGGGTCCAGCCCCCTGCCCCAGAGGCAGGAAGCCAGCTGGGGTCAGATCACCCCAGCAAGATAGACATCCAAGCATTTCTTAAAGGTATCCAGAGGAAGTGCTTACATCACTTCTGGAGGGAGACTTAGACAGTAAAGAAGTTTTTCCTTACGTCCAGTCTAAAATGGTCTTCTAGCAGTCTTCCCTGGGATGCCCTGGTGAACAGACGTTCTCCCAGTTCCTGGTGCATGCCTCTTATATACTCATCGGCTGCCACCAAGTCACTCCTGAGCCCTCACTTCTCCAGGCTGATAAGTCCCAAGCCTCTCAGCCTGTCCTCCTAAGACCTGTTCTCTTGACCTCTAATCATGCATGTGGCTGTCCTCTGGGCTCTCTCAAACTTCTCCACATCCTTTCTAAAGTGTGGAGCCCAGAACTGGATGCAGCGCTCCAGCAGCAGTCTCACCAAGGCCGAGTAAAGCGGGAGGATGACTTCTTGGGTCTTGGTTGAGATACATTGGTAGATGCAAGCCAGAGTTTTATTTATTTTGTCAGCTGTGGCATTGCATTGGTGGCTCATGTTCACCTTGTGATCAGTCGTGATCCCCACGTCTCTCTCGGTCATGGTGCTAGTGAGTGTAGCTCTACCAAGCCTATAAGTATGATGTGAGTTTTTTCTCCTGAAGTCTAGCACCTTGCAAGTCATCTTCACTTTGTTCCCTCTCTGCAGAACAATCAGTATGTAAATATCCCATGCAAAGTGAAACAGCTTCACACACCACAAAAAGTGTTCAAGATGTGGACTCGAACCCCTTCAGACAGCAAAGGGAACTGAACCCCGGTCTCCTACGCCAAGTACCAAGTCATTATCTAACAGCAGGCATAGCAACAGGATCTCCCCCGATGGCTTGTGCAAAGCCTGATCCACCAGGTCTGCTCAGATCAAGTACCTCAAGTGACAGACAGTGAAACATTTAATCTTAAACGGCATGCCCGTGTGAGCTACATGCCGAGCTGCTCAGCCATGTAGACAGCGGTACT
This sequence comes from Caiman crocodilus, assembly GCA_030014935.1. Taxonomy (NCBI): domain Eukaryota; kingdom Metazoa; phylum Chordata; order Crocodylia; family Alligatoridae; genus Caiman; species Caiman crocodilus. Next base: position 18,753,458 of record JAGPOW010001167.1, on the reverse strand, counting down.
TCTAGGCTGTCCCAGAAGCAGGACTTTAGACACATTAGGAACTTCAGTGTCAGTGTAGGATGTTAGAGGCAACGATTTCTTAAGATGTAGTTGGGATAAAGTTAAACAAGCTTTTGAATGTTAGTCTTTCTTCCTCAGGTCTCTGATTATGGGAAGCTAGGCACGGCAAGTGAAGCACAGCTTAGGGGAGGGCTGAGAAAAATCTCAGGTGTAGCAGACACACAGCAGAAGAAAAGAAACTCATTACTGGGAGATTAACGCCTATCAAAAGCAGGGAGAGGGATTCAATCTGCTCCTGGCTTTCAAAAGACCCCCAACTCCTTGCCTCTTGCATAAATGTCTGGACCTTCACCACTACAACGTTACTCTTACCCTAACGTAGGAGGTTAGACTTTAGGAGAGTATAGACTTCAGGCATCTCCAGAGTTTGGCCTAATTTGAGTGAGGAAATGGCCTGGGGACTATAATTTTGGATTTAGAGGTCAAAGTGCTTTTATATATAAATCCTGCTGATCTATCTGGTTCTTATAGCTCTGCCTTCACTAGGGAAATATCAACTGCGGGAGAAAAAAGGACTGGGAACAGGCGTATGTGGGAAAGGAGAGAAAGGGGTAATATTGACCATTTTGCAAGCTTTCACCCACCTGAAAGGTGGAAACCTCACTGGCCCTACCAAAGAAAGCCCTATTAAGAAATAATATATGCAAAATTATGACATCAGCTCATTTAAATGGAGAGGTAAAATTTGTGTGAAGAACTATGGACATCAGTGTGATCCTGAAAATGCCAGCAGCAGTGGCAATAAAAGGCTTGAAGGTCTGTTATCTCTTCATAAGCAACACTTCCACCAATGGCCACAGGATTGGATCCAGGGAGGGAAAGAGCATACTCCTGTTGACGATTTGATGAAGTGATCCCAAGACCAGCAGACAAAGGAAAACTGCAATTTACTTCTTGGCTAGGGACAGAAATTACACCCAAACCAGTATAAATGATCAGCAGTCAGTTCAGATCTATAACACAACAGAAGTTCAGTGCACGTAAGGTGCTTTCAAAATGACCAAAGCCAGTTTAAGATTAAGGTCTGGATGTATGCAGTATCAGATTTGACTGATATAGGTTAAATCAGTTTATTAAACTTCTGTCCCAGATCCCCTCCAGTTTCAAAGTTAGCTCACAGTCCCCCAGCATCCCAGGATGCTTTGCACCTCCCCTGCAACCCCTACTACTTGTAGGGTGGGTGGGCTAGCCTTGGTCTAGAGAGGCATGCTCTAGCTCCCCAACCCCTCTTCTGGCCTGGGCCCGTGCAGGCATGTGGCTGCATTTCCCGAATCAAAAGGGAATGCCTGCTCACTCGCTTATCAGTTCAGTCTCCGCAGCTTAGACTAACCTGCCAAGATCTAATCTATTCAGCCTCAGGCTTTCTGACTGTCTGTACTTAGCCTGTGTCATAACATACTCACCCTCCCACCCAGTCCTGGCCTCCATCAGTCTACACCCGTCCCCCTCCTCACGGCGACTGAGCAGCAGAAACCTGTACACCCCTTTCCCAGCTAATCCCCTGATACGATCGTATGCAACTTTTGCCGACTTTGCAGCCGTGCCAGTTCCTAGACGTAAAGGCAAAGGGGAGTACTGGATAGTGCAGTAGTTTCAGTGCTATCTTGCCATCACAGGATGTGCTCTGTAGGGCTGCTCCTCCAATACTCAAGCCCATTAGACCTTTCCTCCATTTAGTGCTCTGTTTATGAATTCCACGCTCGTTTTACTCTCCTCCTAATGGCCTGATAGAGCACCATTAAATACAGCCAGGCACCAAGGAGGTAACTTTAACTGAGAAAACTCAGTGTGCTCAGTTTTTATGTCCTCCTCCTTCCAAACGGCCCCCACCCCCTCCCCCCTCTTCCCACTCAATGACAAACTTGATTATTTTAGATGTAAGCCAGCAAAGCATCTCACCTTCATTTTTTTTCAATTGCTTACTTCAATGTTTAATTAGCTGAGGGCTGAAAAATCATCCCCTTACCCCTCGCTGCTTCCATAGGACAAAACTTCACAACTCGGCCGTAAATCAAAGAAACAGCAGCCATGAAAACAGAGCGGAAAGGGCCGATTATATTTAAGACAGAAAAACAAAAGAGATGCAGCAGGGTCCACTGGCTTTCAGGCTGCTGGATAGAGCAGACTGGTCCATTCGCTGTTGTGTTTCTCCTTACCAGCGGGCTGTGGATGTGCACTGAATATGAATTGGCTCATGCTGGAAGCTGACAGCAGCTTTCCAAACAGCCAAAGGCCAAAAATTCAAACAGTTTTACACTTTATCTGGGGAAAGTTATAATCAGCACAAACAAAACAATCCCCACCAACTCGACAGAGCTCTGCAGTGCCATCTGGATTTTGACCAGGAGAGATTATTAAGGAAGCTAGAGGGTAGAAATTAAAAGAACTCTGTCAGCAACCTGAATTGCAACCTTGATTGTTCTTGTACAAAGTGTACAAGGTTCTGGTGCAGAAATCAGGGTTATGGACTTTACATGAAAAGTCATGACAGAGGATGGCCCAGGGTTAAGTGAGGTTTGTTGGGTTTTTTTAAAATGATTAGAGGAAGTCTGAAAGATCCCATGTGCAAGGAAGACTGGAAATCAAAGCAGACTTCCATTTGCCTGGTTTTCAGGAGAATGCACAGGGCAGGACGTGATGATGCTCTGCAAATAACTCTTGCTCCTGTCAGTTGTTTCATCTACCATAAATAGTGCAGCACATTCACGACATTACGAACAAAATTCTGCAGAAGCAAAAGCACTCGAATAACTCAGACGAGCGCTGCAGAGCCGAGTGTAGTGCTTCTCTTGTTTTACTTGCTTCAGCACTTCATAAAGTGGTGATGGGTGACTGATGTGAAATTAAAAGGCGAACATCAAGACAAATAAAAAGATTTCATCTGGGACTTGCGACTCACCACCACGCTTATCATTGTTAACTAGGGAGCTGCGTGGAGTTGTGCTAAACTCAGCAAGGCAGGGACCAAGTCAGACATTGCTTGGTTTGATCAGCACAAGCTCAAATTTTGTGTTCAAAGGGCATTGAGTGTCTCGGTGCGAGTCTCAGAGCTTGGTTACCTTTGGGAAGCCAGTGCACACTAAACTGCATGTGAACTGACAATGTCTTTACTGGTCTGGACTAACTCCCCGTGTGGACACCTGAGACCAGAATAAGTTCCACTAAATAGGTGTCCAAGTGGCACTTGGGTATTTAAGTGTCCAAATACAATCCTATTGCACCTTGCTTAAGTGGAATAAACTACTTTCCACTTGGTACAGACCAAATCCATAGGAGCAGAATAGCTTGTGCTGCAAATTCACCCCCCATCTTACTGCGCACTATCCCACCCATGCAGAGAAGCCCCACAGTTCGGAGGCTTTAGCTTCACCTAGTATCATAACCAAGTGAAACTACACATTTTGGCTAAAAAGCCACAAAATCAGTCTTGGATTGCTCAGAACCAGCCCCAGTTTTGCTTGTGCGGATCAAAAACCATCTCGGCATACCTCCAGGAGCCGGAGTTGAGTTTAGTTGCAAAAAATCTATTTAAGATATTTCTTAAGAACCTGGACCCTTTTGCACGGCTCTGCTGATTAAATGCGACCTACTTTGAATGCAGCATCTCCAAACCTAAATGATCTTTTCATTGCCATAAGAGTATACATTCACTTTAAGAACATAATGTGCACTATCAATATCATTCCAGGATAATTTCTAATTATGTATAGTATTTATTTAAATTATTATTAGATTAGTTTAAATGATTAAAGTTACTTATTTTTAAATTACTAAAATTATTTCTTATTATAATTTTCTAATTTCTCCAAATGATGCACGTGAGATAGGGAACAGAGTTCATGGGTTTTTATGATCCAAGTAGCTGCGGCCAGCTATAAGGCCGTTTGTCTTGCTCTCTAAGGCAAAAATGTTAAAATAAAAGACATTCACCATCTCTAAGAGCAAAACTGCGTTCAGAGGGCAGATACTCCACTAGTATAGTTCGGCGGCAGTTAACAATGTTATGGCAAGTTATATCAGCAGAGGATTTACCCCTCAATCTTTAGATATGAAGAGATTATCTCCAACACTCGGTAATACCAGAATCCAGTCTGCTTCTAAATACAATGCTTCAAATGGGAACTTCTTTATTTATTTTTTTTAAACTGTTAAAACTTAGTCTATACATGATCATCCATACTGTGGATGGTTGGCTGAGAATTTCAGTCGATGGCCACCTGGGAAGAGATGCCATCCTAGGGTGGTTTTCTTTCCTTTCCCTCCTCTAAACCTCCCCATGACTGACGCTGTTTAAAAAAATAGTTGTCACTGGTGGGAGAAGCAATGTCTTCACGGGTCGCTGAACATGAAAACCAGTAGCTTGATAAATCTTAAGAGGAAGAAGGCGATTCAGTCTCCTACTGAACAGCACTGGCGTATGCACACGGCATATCCCTGACCACGACACCAAGAAACACGCTGCTGCTACCACCCAGGACGTTCAGACAGCGTCCCTCCCTGGACTGTGACAGCTCTATACTGCAGCCTGGCCAGGGCACTTACACTTCCGGTTGTACAACAGCAGCACTTGGACAAATCACAAAAGTAATTGTCGTAGCTCAATTTTAGTGCAAGGTTATTGATGGGAGCTTCCGAAACAAGTGAAGAAATCTACCTCGCCCCAAACTACAAGACCCCTGGGGCACTATTCTTCCTATAGTTATTTTGTTTCTAAAAAAACCGTACCATGCCATGCGCAGCGCAACACAAGAGAAACAACTGGATGACCTCTGGAGGTCCCTTCCAGCCCTATTTCTCTACGATTCTAGGAACTAACGATAATCATCCTCAAATTGGTCCCATAATGCCTGGCCCTGAGAGATGCTAGGTGGATAATGCAGGATCTGGAGTTTGATTTGGTTTCTGCCTGGGAGTGCAATGAGTTCTTTGGCATCAAACTATTTGGACTTCAACTTCTTTCGCTTGCTTGGGCAGTTCCCAACAAGCTCCCTTGAATTGGTGCCGTGCTTTTTTGCTCTTCTGGGTCTGCATTGCAATGAAAGCAGAAGTGCCAACATCCCTGGGAAAAAGGCCGTCTGTATCATAGCGTTTCCAGCTGGTTCTTGCAAGGTTTCAGGCTCAGTTGTACGCACACAGACATCTGAGACTAAAACTTGGCAGACAATGGACTTCGCTGTTAGGTGGCCAAAGCAAAAAGCCAGGAAACGTTTTTGGTTCAGGTAGAACATAAATAGATTTCTTTCTGTAACGAACAAAAATGTCCTTTTGGATCAAACTAAACATTTCATTCGATCCACAGTAAACCATTTGGGGTTTTCTGAATTATTAAATCCCTGTTCTTTCTCTCTTTTATGCTGAGGATTGATTTTTAAACACAGCCCACAGTTTGGAGGTGGACATTTTTGTTTTTTAAAAAGCCCCAATAAAACACACCGTGTTGGTACTACTTAAATGTAACATTACTACTTAAATAAAACATTACCTACATAAATATTTACTACTTAAATATTTAAATGAAACGTGCTGACATCTTACAATTCGCCCCCAACCCGCAGTCGTTTTACCCAACTCAACCCAAATTCATCAACCGTTTCAGCTCCCCCAAAACTCCATTTATCCTCCATGTCCCCCCACCCCAAAAAGTCACCCAGCACTACCACGTCCAGCAACATTTATTCTGTATGGCCTGCTGCACACAGCCTTCTCAAAACAAGGGAGCAGGGGATGGAGAGGGTGGCTTCATGTCCAGAGAAGGGAAGAGGTAGACGTGCTCTTATGCTTCCATAGGGGTTTGGCTGAAGGTTAGTTGAATCGGTGTCTCCCATGGTCAGCCTAGCCCAGCACCTTCTTCTTCAGGGCACCTTAGGGCTTCATCAGTGACCCCTTGTGCCCCTACAGGTGAGCGACCCGTGCCCGTTTGCCCCCAGTCCGGCTGGACTTATTGCCAAGGCATCACAGCCAAAACCTTGTGGTATCGTGCGTCTTTCTGTCACTATTAGGGTCTGATTGCAGCCCGTGTGCACCTGCTCTGCAGAGCTTTAGATTAATTAGCTTGGGTACCAGTAGCAGCTGAGTTTCGGTACTCAACGTAGGATGCACAAGCCCACCGTCAACCCTGGGTACATATCCGGCAACCAAAACTCATGCCACTGTGGCCACGTGGCTGCCAGCCCCCAAGCCAGTTGAAAGCTAGCTCAGAAACCCCTGCAGCAAGAGGCAACCTCTTTGTGCCATTCTGCACCGGTGGCACCTAAGAGAGAAATCGCCTCCTCTGCCACTGGATGTCACGTAAGACAGACAGCAAGATTTTAATTGCATTTTACAAGCCTCTGACAAACCTTTGGGGAGGATCCTCTAGCAGCTACACTTGCCATCCCTCTGCAGACGGGTGCTTGTCGTGTCCCTGGCTTTTGTGCTCATCTCTGCAGATGGAGCACGGCAAGGATGGAGGAGGCTGGAGTCATCTGAGGGTGAGTCATTAAATTACCTGTTCTCCCAGGCCTGCAGCAACCTTCCCTTAGAACAATGAGCACCACATTTTTCAGCCTCTGATTAAGTGTTATGCGCCAGTGCGAGCGACTATTACCCAGTGACAGACTGAGGGGAGGTTTGGAGGAAGGAAGAGAAGCCCGGCCCATGTATCAGGCCATTGTTTTTCTTTTTAAGGCATGCGGGCTGTTTGCTGGCGGCACTTTATTGTGGCACTCAAAGGCCAGCGGCCAGACGCAATTGGGCATAACCTCAACAAAAAGGATAGCAAGTACAGGGAGGAAAGAGGTCCTGTATTTACAGCATGGCTCAGCGTGAGATGGGATAAAGAACAGACTAAGCGCTCAGATAGCATCGGATGTCAATGAATGAAATCCACAACAAGAAACGCTCTGTACTTCCTGATCAAAGGCCTCCAAACCCACACAGGATCTTAGGGCCGATAAAAATGCTACCCCCCCTGCCTTTGAAGCAGCTTTCCCATGACAGCACGACTAATCCGTATGCTGACCTAGAGTCAAAGGAACTATTTTAATGACTCAGTGCCACACACAGAAACACATATGTATTTACCACGCAGGAGGTATCAGTCCTGTAAATTGTATCCTGGAGTTCTTCTCTCCCAAGAAATCAAACCTAAAACTGCAGGATTAAATTCCTGTTAGGCTGTATTACACTGTGGGAACGTACGCGTGCATCCAACTGCTCGGTGGCCATTCAGTAAAGCTGGCTGTGTTCCCTGGTTACGATGCCTCAAATAACCTACAATCCAAATAGAGAAGAGAGAAATAAAAGGTGGGGCAAAGGAAGGTTGTCGTGTCTGTTTTGCGGATTGGGAACCGAGACCAGAAAGCGTGGCCCAAGGCCAGTTTGCATCAGATCTGCAAACCAAACCTACGTCTCTTAGGTCTCATCCCTGTACCAAAGCTACGAGGCAAACCCATCTTTGCAAAACACATTGCTTTCAACAAGGCACTTGCTCAATTTAAGAATAAAAAGCAAGGTGGCCACTTAGGCCACTCTGAACCACTAAAGCCTGGGTAGAATTGGTCTCTGGTGTAACTGAGGATGATTTAACCAAGCAAGAACTTGGCCCGTTACCTTTTCAGCACAGGGCCTGGTCCTAAGCAGTCCTGAACACCTTGCCTACACTTCATTGCAGCAGTCCAAGAAAATCTACCTCTGTCCTGAGCAGCCCTGAAACAACCTCCTTATAGAGAGAATATTGCATGTCATCACATTATTCTTTGAACCGCCAACACACATGTAAAGCTAAGATGACAGCCAGCCTCCTATTACCACGGTTCACACTAACGCATTGATTTCCTATCAACCTGCACCAACTTTGCTTGGCTATATGAGAAGCTTTGCCAATACAGAAATAGAAAAAGGCAATCAGCAACGTTTATGATGGAGAGAGTGCAATTCCCCACCTGTCCCAAAACACCAGAGAAAGGTTTCCATGATGTCCACTGAGAGATGGCATGTCTCTACCACCAACACGACATGCCCACTTCATATACACTACCCTGAAATGGATGGTACGCAGCTGTTTGCATGCAGGCTGCGGATGTGCCATTAAATGACGTGCAGAGTGGAGTGCGACGCCTCTGTGGACCTCGGGCAATGGAGACACACCCTGTGGATCCCCAGCAAGTTTTTGTAAGAAGTAAACACCGTCAAATTAAATTAAGGAGGCAAGTGCCGAAGCAGCACCCGTGAGAACACGTCACTAGGTGTCACAGAAAGAAATAACGAAAAAAAAGAATCAACCCCAAAAGCCGTGCATCCGCTTTGCGCCGACGTAAAAGGAGAAAGAAAATGAAATGTAGCTTTAAAGCCCAAAGCAACCAAACATTAGTAAAAAGCCTTCCCTCATTAGCATTTCAGGCTGTTAATCTGCTTCTGTTGGTAAGATTGCCGCCGCCGGTTTCATCCTAGAGAAAGGATGGTTCTTTGCTGATAGCAAGGCTGCTCCTAACCCGTCAGCTTCCCCTCTCTACCAAGTTCATTACAACTCGCTCTCCAATTCAGCACATCTTCCTGGAGCTTGTTACAAAGTGAAGGAAAGATTACTTGCACATCAAGGGCAGAGAAAATGTGGAGGAGCTTCTTTGTAGTAAGGTGAATCCTCATTTTTCATATGAGGCTGATAAAGGCGTAGGAGTACTGCTGGAAGGTCTAATGTGTAATAAGAGACGGTGGCAAAACAAACACTAGACAGAGTAGTAGGCCAAAACCTCAGCCCAAATGATATGCCTGCAGTCTTTTCAGGGAGAAACACTCAGCTGTAAAACTGGCCTTTCCCTCACAAATATCAAATGGAGCTGATGCAGAAGCAACGTTTCATCCAAACAAATCAAAAAAAGTTTCCAAGTGCTCGGCCCTACAAGGCAAGAAGTACGTTGACCTTGACGCATCAATGCACTTAAGCTTAAAGGTAAGGCTCAACTCCAATGAGAAGAAATACACAGGAAACAAAGTCCTGGTCACTTGGCTCCTGCGTGAGCAACATGGGCTGTTCTTGCCCCCATCAAGCTGATCAGCTGCACTGCAAAGCTCCTATTGTGAACCTGAAAAAATTCATTCTGTAACTCGGATGAGGCAGGGAGGAACATTGGAAGCGAACTCCGGGGAGTATTCACATAGGGAAATTTAATGCACCTCAGCACAACTGAAGTCTTATAAATGAGGCTGTGCAAAGAGGAGTTAGCAGAGACTCAGCATCAGCGTGAGGCCAGAGGGAAAGCTGCTTTATGGAAAAATGGGTCCAAATGCAACTACAAATTGGAAGAAAAGGAGCCAGATCCACGACGATTGACTAGTAAGATAAGTGCATGTCTTGGGGCGTGTCTACACGTGATCTCCAGCTACGTCGCTGTAGCAGCGCGCTCCAAAAGGAAGTACTAAAGCACGGTGCCGCAGCAACATCACCATACGGCGATGTGTAGGTGCACCCTTGGATGCATATCTGATGGCTCTCCTCGCAGAGCTGCCAACAAAGACCCTGGTCAGAAACTTGAATGCAATCTTGTGCAGGACGCGCTGTAATTTTGAGCAATGGGTTTCAGAGAGCGGACTAGATGCACTGTAGCATCCGGCCCAGAGCAAGTGCTCTTGCGTCAGGCCTTGGCCAACAGTTTCAAGACATGATAATAACAAACACATTCAGGACACGCAGAACATGATACTCTTGCATTTTGCGCACCTGCTTTCGTCTCCAGAGCAAGGTGAGGTTGGTCCTTCACTACATGTATTCAAGCCTGCCATTAGACAATGAACTTCTAGGAAGAAAGCGTTTGTGACACTAAATAAAAGCGTAAGATGCAAAGCTCTGCTTCCAGCAGTGGCTCTTTTGTATTGCTCCAAGAGAAAAGGAGGCCAGTAAACTACAACTCAAAAAAACCCAACCGCTGTGTGACACTGTGCATGGAACAGAATTTCTTCCTGGCTGCCATGAGCGATGGGTCTGAAGTCGGATTATCTGTATCTATCTAGAGACCTCTAACGTGCCCATGCGTAGAAGGAATGCAGGCATCAGATCATCACATGCACAATTTAGCGTATATAACTAAAAGTATTATTAAAGGTCATCAACTCATCAGCCCTTTTCATTCTGTACTTACAGTATTTGATTTGACGGTTAAGTAAGTGCTCACTCTTGACACACACTCAGGGATATATAATTTTGCACTCATTTACGGCAGACTTAATCCAAAAGCAACTCTACCGGGTTCAGTAGATTTGCACTAGATTTATGTTTTTGTAAGCAAAAAGAAAAAAAAAAAAAGAAAATCAGACCTATTGGCTTTACCACCCAGATGGGCCATGCTGCCCACAGAGCTCGAGTATCCAGGGTCCTGACACCACAGCATCTTTATTTGCCCTTCTGAAGTTTCAAGCAACTTTCTAACAGCTAATCACCGACTCCAGAATGCAATTTGCATCACGGTTCTGCAGGCGAGTGAGAGGAACACTCCAGAAATGACTTTAGTATTCACATTGATAGACAGATTAAAAAAAACATTTAAATAAAAGGGCCACAAAGAAACACACACACCTTCATATGACTGAGCGATACAGGAATGATCAGAGCCGGTTCCGATAACAAAGGAAAGTTCCCATCTGAAAAGTTGGCAACGTAATAATTACAGGGGAAAGTATTAAGATAAAAGGATGAAACATAAAACGGCAACACAAATGATGGGCATCCAAAAAGATGAAGGCAAGAAAAAATAAACAATCCTATTAATAATTGATGTCATGCTTTAATCAACTGCAAAAAAGGTAAGAGCTTTACCTTTTTAAAACAATGCCCTCATTATCAAGGCTATGTAAGTACTTAGGCCCAGGGGTATTACCATTGGAAGTGATAGGAAGAATCCAAAAAGTCCTACAAAACAATAAAAGATTTTTCCCTTCTCTTTCTAAGACGGCATGAATGGGGAAGGTCAAGCAGAGGACAAATTACAAGAGCAGCTCATGCTGGAAGGGAAAAAACAACAACCTCACGCCTGAATTTTATGATTTGAATATTTTGACTTCAATACAATTTCCAGAAGACGGAGAAGGATGGGAACAGGTGAAAGATGGGATTTTCAGCAATCTGACAGAACTGATGGTTGAACCTCTCGATGGTAAAGATAGGAACCGAGGACTGGAAAAGACCTACTGGGTTGGGTCCGTCTTCCTATTTGTTAGCAACCATGCCACGTGCCTCCATTCACGAAAACATCCAACTCCATTTCGAAACCAGTTGGGTTGTTTGTCCACATTATTCTATTGGAAAGCTGTTCAATCTCTGATTGTTAGAAGTCTTCTTTTAATTTTCAGCCAAAATGTAATCATGGCCAGATGACTGTCATTTGTCATTATGTCAACAGTGCTCTTTAGTTTAAATAATTAGGATGAATGCTTTTTTAAGAGAGAAGATCCAATCAAAGGAAACACCAGCTGTCAAAATATGGATTATTGTTCAACTTTGTTGTTCCTAATTTGGCATGAATTGTTCAATACTCGGCAACCTGTTTGTATTCCAGATTTATAACATATTTTACTGCAGAGTGGAGTTATCTTTAAAATTAAAATGTGAGTAATGGCTATGCCTATGTTTGCCTCTTTTCTTGGAGGTTTATTTCTTACTGTCTACTGTGCCTAGATGAATTTAATTGAAGTATTATTGAGGAGTATTTGATTCAAATGGATCCTTATTTTCCTCCTACATATTAATTAATATATGCTCATTGTGATTGCATATGGCATTAACTCGGAAAGAGGTTTAGAGTCCTAAAAAACAAATAAAGCATTAGCTGAGTATCATGCTAAGACCATAGGAGCTGCACTACCAAATGCAAACTTCTCTAACAGCAATCCCATATCAGATATATGCAGCATGTTTTGTTGGTTTCTGTATTTTCTTTTCCCTTCTATCGATATCCTGAAAGAATCAAGATCCCGGGATTCCTACTCAGCAAAGCATCATGGCTAAGTACAGACAGTCAAAAAGCCTGAGGATGAATTGACTCCATCATCACTTAGGTTAGTCTAAACTACGTAGATTGAACCAATAAGCAAGCAAAGAGACATTCACTTTTGATTCCAAAAATGCAGCCACATGCCTGCAGTGGCCCAGGCCAGAAGCGGAGGCGGCGGGGGGGTGCTAGAGCATGTCTCCCTGCTCAGATGAAGCAGACAGCTTTGGCTAAAGCTAACACACCCATCCTGGGAGGGGGGGAGAAGAGGGGGAGGTTGTGGGGAAGTTGCAAAGCATCCTGGGATGCTAGGGGACTGTGAATTTGAATCTGGAGGAGATCTGGGACAGAATTCAATAAACCAATATAAATTAAATCAGTTAAGTCTGATACTACATCCATCCAGGTTTTTCTAAAGTGGTTTCGGCCATTTTGAAAGTGGTTTATGTGCACTGAACTTCTGTTGTGTTACAGGTTCGAACCTGTTTCCGATCATTGATAGTGGTTTTTGCGTACTTTCTATCCCTAGCCCATGAGACAAATTGTCACGCTGCTTTCAGTTCAACCTGGAGCAAGACAGTGGGCACGTATACACGTTGATTATTATGGTGCATTAAAAGTTTAGTACTTTTAGTCACAGGTACTAACTTAATACACCCTAATCAGTGCTACTGCACATTAATGCTGCATATTAAATACTGAAATCCAAATCCTGAAGTCGGTCATTGACTCTGGTGGAAATTTTGTCAGAACAGAGACTGTGGGATTCAGCCCCTTCTTTTCTACAGAGACGTACTTACACGTAAGTCCTTGATGCCTGGCTCTTTACTGCCAGGGCATTAACTAGTGAAACATAAACTTAAGGTTTGAATTAGCATCACTGACTCAACAGAAGTAGAAGGCCATTTTCCGCTTCAGGGCTCTCGGGGGGGGACGACTATTTATACAGGCCCAAATCCTGATTCCATTCAACACTACAGCAAAACCATCACTTACTTCAACGGGACCAGAATCAGCCATTAGGGCGCTTGTGAAAGGAATGCAAACTGCAGCACAGAAGCATTTTTGGCCGCTGACTAATTGTCCTCGCCCATCGGCTTTTTTTAAAACAACGCTTGTTAATCTATATGATGCCTCCATCTTGCTACAGGGTTTGTGCATAACATCACATTTGTACAACCAACAATGCATAGTATTGATCTGCTATTGTTCTACTCACTAACAAGATGGAATGACTTAGCCAGTCATTTTTTAAAATCTCCTTATTTAAATAGCACTGCCATGCAGTTATACTCCATAGATTTCTAGGCAAATCAATGAGATTAGCCAGGCTGTAGCTAAATCTCTACCTGCTTCCAGTTTGTTTCTTTTCAATAATAAAAGCAGCCCAGAAACATAAAAGCAGAAGGCGTTGCCAGCTAGCACACGTGGATAAAGAAGATGGCATCATGCAAGTACGTAGCGCCAATTCATCCTGCTTCTCAGGTATCTAAGCTCTGAGACCCATCCTGAGACTCTCCTTCCAACACACTGCATCTGGTAGAGGTGTAAAGCAGCTATGACTATGGCACGGGATTGGACGCAGGAGATTTAGGTGCAATTCCTGATAGGCCATAGATTCTAACCAAGGCCTTCAATTCGCTGTTTAAATCTCTCTCAGTTCCCCATATGCGAAATGGAAGAAGTTTTAGTTTCCTTCTTCAGGTTACAAACTCTTTGGTGGAGGGCCTGACTTCTTTACTCTGTGTCTGCCTGTAACCTAGTGGAGTTGTACTTCGGTTTCTGTGTGTTAAGGACAAGGCACCAGTCTATTTTGCTGGTTAGTACAGCCAGCCTTAGGGAAAATGGTGCCGTGTGTGAACCTGTATTTTAGCAGCCCCCTTGTATTTCTTCACCTCCTCCTGCCGCCCCCCAAAGTCAAGACCACTGGTACAGGCAGAGGCAGAGGCTTGGGTGCAGTCAGTACCATACCTACACCCCCCCATGCCCCCAGGTGAACTTTTAGTATTGGGCCCCCCTTCGCCAGAGATATTGCAAATGAATCAAACAACAGAAAAAAAATAAATTTGGGGCCCCTTTCTGTTCAGGTCCTCAGCAGCTGCCCGGTTTGCTCATGCCTGTATCCAGCTCTGGGTGCAGTCCAGGTGGGAGGCAAAACAGCATGGCGTGTCAGGCAAGCAGGTGGGCAAGACCAGGCACCACCCTGCCTACACATGCCTAGCCTTGCTCCTCCCGAAAAACGGGGCAGGCTGGGTTGGGCACTGCTCCTCCTGCCTGGGGTATGGAGTGGCCAAGGTGGGGTAGAGCTGGGGGAGAGCGCTGCTACGAGCGTGGACTGCTCACACGTGTGTGTGCATGTGACATCCCCTTGACCATGGCACCCTGGGCAGTCGCCCACATCATGCACCCCTAAGACCGCCTCTTCTGGTGAGGCTCAATTTTAGAGTTACCCGTAATCCCATACTTGTTCTTGTTGCACACTGAAATGTTCTCAAGCTTGATCCCTAGTAGCCATGCAGGCCAACCCTGGAAGCTCTGCTGAACTTCACAGCGTAGGGTTGTGCCTCATCTCTGCCAGCCCAACCAGCAGCAATCCCACAAATCCCTGTTCCTGGGCACCAATCTGTGTCTTTACATGCCTGATTAAGTTTGAAATTCTGGGCATTAAGGCTAGGTGCAGACATTCAAAAAGCCTGAGCCAGAAGCAATCCAAGTTACATGGTTTTCTGTAAGAAACGTAGTTTAGATGGGTAGCGAACAAAACGTACGATCATCCTTTGAAGGATGAGGACTCATCCTCATCATGCCATCACTAACAACCCCTACTTCAGCAACTGTTCCTCCCAGCCTCACCACTGAAGATGCTGCTGCGGTTTCCTTTACCATCCAATTCACCCACTGCCAAGAGCTGGAGCCTCAGTTTGCCACCAAGAGTATAGGGAGCAAGAGTTCTCTATTTTATTAGTGTGGCATAAACCAGATTTGAGAAACACTGGCTTAAAGCACAACCTCTGACCTGTGGGCAGATTGCTCAAGTGGAAATAGGACATGCATCGTTTGCAGTTGACAACAGTTTGCAGGTTTTGCAGGAAAAGAGCAAACTGGAGGTGGTCGGTGCATGTTACACACCAGCACCACCACCTATCCCACTAGCTCGAGCTTCCCGACTGGCATTAGCGATAGCTATGTGGTCTACATTACCATTTTTGCCTCCATCAGTTTCAAAACCTCACTAGCTCACAAACGTGTAGTTAACCTGGGTAACAGAGGATCATCACGGGGCTGGAACCCAACTCCTAGTGAAACCTATAGCAAAATTTCCATTGCCTATGTTGGGGATGCAGATTTCACCCAAAGCATGAGCCACGTCTATAATCCAGACAAACTCGGGCAAGTATTTTCTACTCTCCTCTATTTTAGTTCTTGAATTGCATTCTTCACCGTATGTCCCAAGTGCCTTCTAGTAGCGCCTTAAGCAACACAACTAACACCTCTCATAGGCTCTCATCTTCTCCCAGGGGAACAGTGTGTACAGTAGAGCATTTTGTTTGGTCCCAGATTTTTGTGGATTTCTTTTTTTTTAAATCTACACACACTGCTCTGCGTCTCTGTTAGGAAAGACATGGTCTAAAAAATGCATCTTGCACTTGCAGTAGGAGACGGTGAGGCTTACACATCCATTGCACCATCTCAGCCGAGCCATTGAGAAAGCCGTCTCCCATACCGGTGAGGTTCACCTAGCAGGTAAAAACTTCCATGGCAACAAAGTTGTCAACCATAATTTTTATTCCAAAACTTTGGGCGACCTTTTTGCTCTCATTGGCCCCGTTCATGGATTGTCTTGAAGATAAAACCCTGTGCCTTCAATTTAACAAGCAGCCATGCATAGGCTTTTAAAGCAGGCATGGGAAGAAAGGGCTGAAGTTCACTAAATGGCAAAAAAAAAAAAAAAAAAAATGTATTTACTTAAAGCCCAGATTTTCATAAATAGATACAGATCAAGAGAATATTCAACACTGCAAAGCCATTTAGGCACCAAAAAAAAATCAATGGGAATGAATGGCAGTTAGGCACCGAACCTGCTTGGACACTTCAATATCCTACTAATAGCCTATACGTACCTTTACGTGCCTACGTAACTTTGAAAACCTTGCCCTTAGTTACCCAGATACATGACTGAATATTTTAACATAGGTCAGCAATTAAACAATTTGCCTCCTTAGTACCCACCGAGAGATGTACGGCCTATTTCTATGCCTTTAACATTCGCCTTGTTCGCCAGAGGATTCCCCAGTGTTGCCAATTCTTCCATTTTCGCAGGGGTCCTGTGACTCGGTGTTGTGCTTCAGGCTCCCGGGGGAGGAAATTTCAAGGGAATCTCAGTTCTCCTTCCCTTCCCCGCTCTCCCTGCATCAAAAAAGGAGGTTTTCTAGATTTGCCATTGGCCCACTGCATAAACCGGGAAATTAATTCCAGGCACAAAATCCAGCATCACTGATCCAAAGGAAGATGATTGCAAATGTGATTGGAGGCCTGAGAGATATTTTTAGACTCTTTGATATAGGGCAAGTTATAACAAGGAAGAGAAAAGAGCATATTTAAGTCTTTCACTTCCGTTCGTGTAGAAACCCTTTTAAAAATCAAGAGGAATCGTCTAACCTTTTTAACATTTAAATTTAAATGGCTTAACTGTGTTGCTGCTGCTCATGAGCTGCCTCTATTTGTTCGAGCAGTCGCCGTTCTTTCCTCCTCTCCTCATGCCCGTCTAAAACTGTTTCTACAGATTAGCTGATCTGGAGAGAGCCGTTACAATGGCTGACACTATAAAACACCTAAAAATAGATGGCTGAAGTAGAACGCGGCGGTTTTTTCTGCTCGAGGAAGGTGCTCCAATGTTTTCTTTACTGCCTCTTTGGGACTTTGCTCACTTGGCTCCGAGTCAGGCTCACACCTCCTTGCACATTTTCAAAGGTCACATTAAGATCTGTTCCAGCTAAATACCTTGTTTTCTTGAAGCCCCGAGACTAGAAATTGGAATGTTACACCTTCGTGTCACTAATAAGAAATCTCATGGGGATAATGGCATCAGGACTCGGAGCATACGACTCTGGCTATTTAACTGTTGGGAAAAGTTCCTCCCCGAGACTTTGGAGGATGCTTGAAATGCAGCAGTGGTAAAGCTGAGTGCGTTTCTGCGGGAGAGCTGTGCACACAGCACTGAGTGCTCATATTCTTCTCTCCTATCCTGCAATTATCTCAGATGCTTACAGGCTGCTGCTACAGAGAAGGACACAGTTTTGCATTCCAGTCCCACTGAGCAGCTTTGGGCAAAAAAAAAAAAGATTTAAAAAGTAAAGATGGCAAAGCCAGTTGAAAACCCCAAAAGCAACAGCGATCTTATGCCTAAAAAACAAATTAGTCATGTATTTTCTGAAAATCAGGCATTCCGAGTCTTAAGTATTGGAGCACGTGGCTTCATTTGTGAATGCTCGTGTGCATTTAATCAAGTTTAATTATCTTTATTTATCACTAGCAAATCAAGGGAAGTGGTTCTTCTGCTCCATTCGGCACTGGTGAGGCCTCACCTGAAGTGCTGCGTCTAATTTTGGGCCCCCTACTTCAAGAAGGATTTGGACAGTGTTCGGCGGAAACTCTTGGAAAGAGTTCAGAAGAAGAAAAATGATTAGGTGCCTAGGAAACGAGACTTACGTAACCATGCTTAAAGGACTAGGGTTATTTATTCTGGAGAAAAGAGCACCGAGGTGGGGGTTCATAATGGTCTTCAAATACCTTAAGGGAAGTTACAAAAAGGATGTAGATGGGCTTTTACCTGGGTCTGAAGGGGACAGAAATAGCCTTAAGAGGCAGCAGAGGACCTTTAGGTTGAAGATGAGGAGGAACTTTCTGATTATAAGGGTGGCTAAGCTTTGGAACAGACTATCTAGAGAACTTGCAGAGTCCTCATTACTAGAAATAATTCAAGAGCAGGTCGCACAGACATTTGACTGGGATGGTTTGGTTAGAGATGATCCTGCCTTGAGCAGGAGGCTGGATTAGATGACCTTGTGAGGTCCCTTCCAGTCCTACTTCATGTGATCCTATATGTTGGCCACAAGGTTAACTTCCACCAGTGAAGAAGTTGAT
Organism: Caiman crocodilus; assembly: GCA_030014935.1. NCBI lineage: Eukaryota > Metazoa > Chordata > Crocodylia > Alligatoridae > Caiman > Caiman crocodilus. The sequence goes on along the minus strand of JAGPOW010001167.1, from coordinate 18,735,294 downwards.
ATCCTCTGTACAGATGAAGTGTTTCAACAGATGCTGTAGTCCAGTTGCCTTCACCAACTTGTGTGAATAGCTTCTTTCAGCTGGCCGCCCAAAACAAGCAAACAAACAAAAATCCTGCTTTGTGCCAACTCCGATTGGAAATGTCACTAATCCCCTGCCAAAAATAAATAAAGGGGAAGAAAATTTCAAATAAAAGCGATTCATTTCAGTTAGTTGGGTGGGATGGCTTTTAAAAATTCAGGTGAGGGAAATTTCAAAGTAAAACATTAAAAATAGAAATATTCCACTTTGAAAATGAAAAAAAAAAAAAACCCCCAAAACCGAACAAACCTTTTTAGCACCACTTTAAAATTTTGTTTTTGAACAAAACAATGAGAGGAATACAAAAAGCTTCAGATGGGACGGATATACAAAACGTTTTTTAATCTCTCGACTTTTTTTTTTTAAACAACCTTCAGGTTACATCTTGCAGACTGGGGAGAGCCTCCCATTGACGGAGAAAATATTCCAAGTCATTTGGCAAATGCGGTGCCGTAAATTGAGGGCGGAAGCAATGGCTTGCCGAGTGCCAACAGCATTTCCACGCATATCCCAATAAAATTACAACTGCTTCTTTCACCACTGTTTTGCTGTAAGACTTTTCTATGCTTTTCCCTGGGCTCTGGCGTCTCTGGAAACATGAAGGGAGCATCAGGATAAATTCTTACACCTTATAAAGGACTGAAGCACAATGGAGGGTCATTCATCCTTCATGACTGTCTATTCAACTGGTAGCATATCTAGACAAAAAGCAGACTACCAGCAAGGGCAAACACAGTCTTCATTCTTCCCAGTTAGTAGGTAACAACAAGCAAGAGATCACCGATGGCCTTTTCAGGCAGACTAGAGTTCACTTGGTGATGGAGGGGGATCAGAAGGATAAGCAGCGTGACGCACCCCTACACTGTCCACATCCCGAAGGATACTCAAGAGCGATGAGGAAATGAGCCAGGGATGATGTTTTAACCCTGGTATTTATCGCTTCGCGTAGCACAAGGGATCAACAGACCTAGACAAAGTAAAGTAGAAATGCTTCCGCAAACTCTGTCCAAGTATTTTCTTCAACTATGACATATGCTCAAAGAGGTCAACTATAAACCAAAGAAACCCCCACGTTTAAGCAACTGGGGAGACCCAAGTGATTTACCGCTGGTATTGGGGCCTGGATATGGGATGTTGAACATTCAAAGTACACATTCAGGATGGGGTATCAGCAAGTCTATGTCCAGTGAGTATTAAAAGCTATTTTGTCCTGATATAGAGCAAAAATAAAGAAGCCAAGGTTTTAGGATTTTATTTTTAAGAAATGGCTTATTTTTCCTTGGCTATCTCTACAAAGACGCTGAATGCTGGAAATCCTAAACTGGGCTGTTTAGGGAAACATTTACATATTTTTAAGGAACAATTTTGAACTTTGGGTGAATCAAATCGACAAGTTAACAAGCATTTCTCTCTCTAGATTTTGTGATTCTACAAATCACTGTCGACAAAGATTTTATTAAAGAACAGAGCCAGGGATTTAATCATCATCCACGTGAGTACAAAGTTTATGAATAAAAAAAGAGAGGTACCGATAACTCAGAAAATCCTGGCTATGTTAATATCCTTTCCATCCTCTGCTTTTATAAGTTTCTAAGCTAAGCTTATTTGCACATCTATGCATGGCGCTGCAAGTAATTAAAA
>JAGPOW010001167.1:18694161-18723147 GCA_030014935.1 Caiman crocodilus | reverse complement strand
AAAAAAAAAAAAAAATCACAGAAAATACATAAAGGGCAGAGACATACGCATGGTGTCTTTGCCACCTGAACATAGCCTAAGAAAAGCAAAGCTCAGGAGAAAGCTTCAAGTGAGCTTTGTTTGCATTATCCCTATTTCGATGAATAATAAATGGAAACCCTCAGGCGCAGAGATGTTAGGGCAGGTTCTGATGTTATCCATCCATCTCCTAACCAATTATATACTCAAAACGAAACAGGGAAACCAAAGCTGTTAAGCGAAGCAGAATACTCTGCAGTAAAATATTCTAGGTCTGGGAGTAAATACAATTTTGGAGGCACGTGCTGTTCCCCGAGCCAGTGCAGACCCCAAGACAGTAATTCTACACAAGGGGAATTACTGCCCAAATGGCCAACCTAGGTCCTACACTACATACATCGAAACATCGTGGCAATACGAGGCAAAGCTTGGAAAATGATGGGCCCGCAGCTTACTTTAATAATACTTTACCCTTTGTACTACTGAAGGGTGGTAAACACTGTGCCGAGGAGCGATAGTCACCCAGGCTGCTTGAAACAGGACAAATTACTCAATTAGCTGGGTCGCAGGCTTAGGAAGTTTGAGCCCCCGTCAGATTCTGCTGTTGCTAGCATCCCACAATGGAAACCAATGCTAATTAACAAAGGAGGCACTCGAAGGAGTATATGTAAAAGGGAATATAGATAGATAAATGTACTATCTAAATGCAGAAGGAATTCAAGAGGTACAAAGATAAAACCCACCGTCAGCCAGCGTGTAGTGACAATCTGTCAAAGGTGCTCCGACTTCATTATCACCTCCAAAGTGCAATCCTATTGCGATCCTATCCTCCTATTGTGTTCCACCCTTGAATGTAACACAGGAATATTTTAAAACAGGTTACATAAAATAGTCACTTGGCGCACAGCCATGGTTTTATGCTCCAAATAGCCTTTCATGTTATAGCTGGTTCCACCGTACCATCCTAGCTTTAACAATAATATGGATAATAAATGAAAATGTTATACAACTTGGTAAGATAACCAAAATGCCAGCATCTAGCTAATGAGCCTTATAATTGAGTTGTAATGAATTTTATGTCGTGCTGAGTGATTTGAATGGTATAACAGGAACCAGAGAGATTTTTAAGAAGGGATGTTTTCTGAAGTTAACCCTCTGACTTCCAAAACGCAGGCCTGCCTTTTAAGACTCAGCCATGCCATTTTTTGCTTGCATGAGCGATCTTTCCTCCATGAGCAGTCACGTGAAGTCGCATTAAGATTAACCGTGCAAATATAGATTACTCGCTGAATAATGGGTGCAGCAGCAAGGCTTTCAGGGCGAGGTTGAAGATGGACAACATTTTTACTCTTCTATGTTGCATGGGCCTAGGCTTAGTCCCAAAACCAACTGGTACTAGAAAAAATGGTAACAGGATACCTCTTTAAAGAATTGCCAACAACATTTTAAAGAAAGTCATTTCCACTGACTGGGATGCTCTTCTAAAAGCCTGAAAAATAAAGTCCCTGCCTCTACTCACATGTCCACCGCCCCCCCCATTAAAAATAAAAATATGACCTCCCTTAAATTCTCCTTCGAGAAGCATTTTAAATCTGAATTAACCAGCAAAAATCGCCTGGACTATTCTGAGATTCACTATTTGGCTGGCAGAACAAAATAATAAAGGACCAAACATGAGTAATGTATTTTCCTTTGCACTACTGACAATAAAGTTTCCCAAACTCGTTCCCAAACGTCATGAAAATGTTCTCACAGACACTAGAAACCGCTGGAGAGCTTCTGGATGATATATAATGGCCCAAAGGATAACGGGGAAGCAAATCTCCTGCATTCACTCGCAAGTTGCTTTTGTGTTCTTTGACGCGGAGCCAGCTGAAGACCAGACTCTCAACTGCTCAGCAACTACACGTGCCACTGCTGCTACATTTTCAAAGGAGATTGGCTTGAATTTGGCATTTAAATAATGGCCAGATATTCAGAACTGCTCAGGCTGGAGGCTGAACCCTTGTACATCTGTCCACTTCATGGCCCCTCTCCCCCCACCAAAAAGAAGACAACCCGCGCAACCCCCAAGTATTTATTTCGACTCCAGAGGGACAGGCTCGCACAATTATAATTTTTGTTGGATCATTTAAAACTAAACTACTTGCTCGCGTCCTTTTTAAGTCCCAAACGCTCACAGGGAGCTTGCCAAAGTAAGCACATTCCCTTGTGACATATAACAAGCCTCTGAGGAAGCTGATTAATACTGTGGCTCTCTTGTTCTCACGGATCAGGTCTTTAGGAGTCTTTATACACCTCCCACCTTTCATCGCCCCCCTCCTTTCTGTACAAAGCTTGCTGTATTAAAAGCAACTGGGGACTATGGCTGTGCAAAGCTCAGTCGTTTCACTTCACAGCAGCTTGGGCATATATCTTCTTTGGTTTCAAGCAAGGTGGGGGGATGGAGGAGGTTCCCATTACCAAAGTTTTAGGTTCAGAAACTCAGTCCAAAACTCAGCCACGTTTCATCTCATTTTCTGCAAGGACAATGTGATACTCGGCTGCGTTTCATTTGAATACCGACAAATAAGGTCTTGATTCATTCGAAGGGGTTGCGGGCTCTCAACAACTTGGGAGCTTTCAACAAACTCTGCATTCCTCGAACCAACTGAATGGCTCCTACCGACTTCCCGAGTCTGGGGTCAGAGCCTTGCTCTGGGTTTTGTGCAGGTTTTAAAACCCAAAATATAATAATACAAACGATTAAACAAACAGATACTTACCAGGATCCCTCTGGTTCCACCGAGTGATTTGACCAAAAGAAAAAAAATGCAGTTCGGGGAAGACCAAAAGTATTCATACGACTGTGCATTAAACTCAAACCATTTCCGCAAGAAAAAGTTGGTTTAAAAACATTTGAATAATATTGGACATTTCAAAATGCCACGTCGGGTTTTTTTGTTTAAACGACAGCGGCATCTCAAAACGTGCTTCTTACACCTACAGATCTGTTCTTCTCGCTGCTCGGGTTAAAGCGACATCTCCGAGACCCAAGTCAGACCAAGCAACAGTGAAAGAGCCCAGCTCCAAAGATCGCACTGTCGAGATGGGCAGGAGAGAAACCAAGACAGAGAGAGGGGAGGTGGTCTCTTTGAGCTCACACAGCAGAAGAGGTGTCAGAAATAGGAATAAAAACACAAGCCTTCCTAGAGCAAGTGCCCGTCAATGTTGCTGAGCTATCAACCATCTACACGGCTAGACTGGCCGAGGTAGCACAGCCTCTCCTACAGCCCGACATTTTTTGTCCTCTCTGCAGAAACGTCCAGCGGGGTCTGTGAGACTACACTGGGACAGCTGAACTGTGATGGGAAAGAAGTAGTCAGCTGACTCCATGAAAGCCACCAAATGACCGTCACGTTTCAGCTGCCATCAGCCAGGGCTGACCCTGAACCAGGCATCCACAGCAGAAGTGAAAGGCTTCGGTTTCCATTACAAACCCCTCGTGCCATCCAGTCACGTCCAATCCGTCACTATTTTTCACATGTGCCACTCGCAGGTGTTATGCGTCTCCCTCCTTCCTCACACATGGGATATGGCTGAAAAGCTGATTGTAGCTCAAGACCTAGCGCCGCATGCTTCAAAACTTCTCCATTTTGGTCCCGGATGTCAGCCGAAACGGTGACCATTACGCCGCGTCTGCTCCACTACAGACAACCGCTCTGCTTGTTCTTCCTTTCATTTTATTTTTTACAGTGTAACCTCAGTGAAAACCCTGGAGTTGGACTGATTAACCAAGAAGGGAGTCAGACCCAGTCATCTTTATTATGAACTTTACGGTGAGACTCCGGGGGGTGGGGGTGGAGGGGCTCGCATTTAAAATAAAAGACTTTGCCTTCGTGTTTTGCAGAGAAAGGGTCATGCCTTATGGTCTGGATTCTGACGGCAACCGTCATTTTATACCAGTGTAATACCCGCATGCTGGGATCAGGGAATCCCGTGACTAGCAACCACCTCCACTCTCGCAGCAAATGTAATAAATTAAAAACAAAACCTCTCCGCTGACAGTAATTTTAGATTACAAAAAAGTTCCATCCCTGCAGTTTATGAATAGCGCACAATTGGCATTACTCAGCTCTCCTACTCCATACAAGCCTGATGGTTGTACAACCTGGCAGCCTTTTAGCTCAATCATACAAACGTCTTAATATCCTGCATTGATCTGGAATCAACACAGTTGCCGACACATGGATAAAAAGCATCTGGAGAATTTGCTGGTTGTTATTTCAAGCTGTTTATTATTCCTTGAGGACTCATATGAACACTCAGAACTATCATGCCTGCATTAATACTGCTCTCCTACACCGCTGGGTATAGTAACACTGTACATTAAAGATGCTTTAGAAAATTGTTTGCGAGTTGCTATTGCACTGGGATTACTTTGTACGATCTGCAGCTTTGCACTAAATAAATACTGGAAACCTGCGCGCTGTGGAAGAGGTAGCTTGAACTTCTCCGACTGGCCCCTGGCAAACAGTTACAAAAAAAAAAAAACGAAAAATTGATATTTAGGAGGTTAGAGTCTGAATTTTGGATTCAGCACATCTATTATTAACAAAGACTCGGAGAGCTTTGGTAAGTGCTGTGCCCTACAGAATCAGGTTCAGGAGTGACACTGGAGAACGTGATGTACGGGCTAGCAGAGAAACAGTTTAATGGGAGAGGACGTTCTTGCGATACAGATAAAGGTGGATAAGAGCTGGGCCTACATCTTTCCACGCTGCAACTCTATTGACTTCTCTGCATCAAGCAGCTTGATTAAGGCTAGTGTGCTCGCTAGAGCAATGGTCAGGGGTCGCAGGCTTTATTCCCCAATCTGCCAATGACTTGTTCTATGCCCCGGGGCAAGCGACTTCCTTTCATTTTTCCTGTTTGCATCCCTGTCAAATGAGGACGGCGACGACTCCTGTGCAGCGTGGCTGTGGGGCTGGTCGGCTTACGTTCCACTAGTATAAGTCTATTGATTTCATTTAATCACAGAATCCGAGACAACGAGGGCTGGAAGGGGCCTGAGGAGGTCACCTAGTCCAACCCCCTGCTCAAAGCAGGACCAGCCCCAACCAGATCAGCCCAGCCAGGGCTTTTTGGAGCCGGGCCTTAAAACCTCCAAGGATGGAGCTTCCACCACCTCTCTGGGGAGCCCATTCCAGTGCTTCACCACCCTCCAAGTAAGAAAATTGTTCTTAATATCCAACCTCAATTTCCCTTGCTGCAATTTGAGCCCATTGCTCCTTGCTCTGTCATCTGCCCCCACTGAGATCAGTCCAGCTCCATCCCTTTATACCCCCTCCAGGTAGTTGAAGGCTGCAAGGTCTTCTCTTCTGCAGACTACATAAACGCAGTTCCCTCAGTCTTTCCTCATAAGCCATGTGCTCCAGCCCCCTCATCATTTTTGCTGCCCTCCACTGGACTCTCTCCAGTTTGTCCACATCCTTTCTGTACTGTGGGGCCCAAAACTGGACACAGGACTCCAGCTGTGGCCTCACCAGTGCAAAATAGCGAGGAATTATTATTTCCCTCAATCTGCTGGCAACACTGCTACGAAGGATTGTGACCCAGATCCCCAGCTAATGCAGCTCCACCGACAAGAGTGAAGGGGCTAGCAAGTTCCCACAGTACCTTAATTTCAAGGTACATTAAGGTACCCTTTCTGCTACTCCAAGAGCAACTTTGAGTTGGCAGCGGACAATTCAGCGGTTCTGTCCCAATTATTTAATGGGAAAGCAGACTGGGTACAGACAATACCCAAATACAGAAATCTGGGAGTATCAATCCCAACGTGGTCTAGTATCCCTACACTATAAATAATACAGGGAGGGAAAATCTACTATGCTGTAGCTGTACAGGGGAAACAACAGGTCCAATGTTTCTCAGTGCAATCTAATGGCAACCGGTGCACACAGTACTATATAAATTCCAGTTAATCCATCTGCACGGCACTAACGAAGGACACTGAAAGTGAATCTCACCGTCACTGTCCAGATGAGGAGATGTCGGCGAAAAGAGGATTGTCCAAGGTCAACCAGCTGGTCAGGATTAGATCTTGGACCCCTTACATGGACCCCCACGCCCTTTCCTCCAGACCAAGTTTCCTATCAAGCTGAGGGTTGCAAATCAATCAGCAACTGAATGAAGGAGGCTTTGTACCACTAACAGAGCTCCCTTTGAAAAACAACAGGGTGGATGACAATCCTCACAGGCTGTAAATACAGTCGACTACAAACAGCCACATCAAGCGAGGAGGCAACGCCGTCCTGTCATGTTCTTCCATGGTTATTACAGCAGAACTGCTCAAATACCGTCATTAGGATCTTGCTGTGAAACATTAAAGATGCTTTCCTACCTTTTATTTTTAAATATATTAGTGCACTGATGCCTGCAGAACTCAAGGAAGAGAGTAATTTGTTGATTTCTTAACTGAGTGCTTCCAAGTACCTAAGAGAAAGGTGTTATTCAATTGATGTGGGAGGAGAACGGGTTTGAGGTCAGACCTGTGAGGCTTTCATTAGCTTCCTAACTGCTACACTTTGAACAGGGATCACCAAAGTGATCTTCAATGAGGCAACACCTAACCGGGAGTCTGTAAAGTCACATTTTGAATACACTTGACATATACTATTAGTGAAATAGTAGCTTCAAAGACAACTTGAACTTGGCTGGTAAATTCAATAGGACCAGAATTGCACTCTGGGTGTACTACAGAGGGTTGAAGGTATGAGAGCTCCAACTTTTCCATGGCATGGACTATAGATTAGAAGAAAAACTCTCTCATGGGGAACAGTCTTCTTATTCATGAACACATAAGCCACTTTCCTTCCCCTGGTCTGTGATCACACCATGTTCTCGTGGCCTATCCTTGCAATGGGAAAGCAATAGCAGGAAAGAATTTAATGCATTCAGAACTATTTTTCAACTAAGTAACTAGAAATATGGAGAAGACCTAGCACCACATACATGAAATACAATTTGAGGACTGTTGAAATATCTGCACTGTGTTCTGTTAGTTCCCGAAGTCTCCTAATAAGTCATTATTTCTGACCATATAATCTATTAAAAGCAAAATCTATGCCAAAGTCTCACCACAATGCCTTAAATTTACTCACTGATTCAGAGCTCTCATGCCTTTAATTATATTTGCAATAACCAAATTTAACAGTGCAGAGTCTAGATGAAAACAACTGATTTTATTTAGAGCTTAACTGAAACAACATAATCAGCCTAGAGGGGGGACGTTCTGGTCCTCCTTGCAGACGGCCTCCACCAGCACCAAAATATCCAGCATAAGAAGTAATTCATTAGAACACATTCTCATTAGCTAATGACATCTTGAAGGCAGGGAACCAACTGCTTTACAAATTAAACTTTCCATGTGTGCTCCATGGACAATATCCATGAGAAATTCAATAAACATAGCAAAAAATGGCACAAACAACAAAAAAGAAAGCCAGCCAGCCATTGGCATGTTCCTCTTTTCAAGTTAATTTGCTCTTTCCCCCCCCCCATCTTTAACTGCGAGTTAATTCATTTCATAGCATCTGATGAAGGATGCTTTTGCCTCTAAAAGCATACGCATTCCTGAATGAGTTAGTCTATAAGGTACCACTCTGTCTTGCCTTCTGCCTCAATCAATTGAGAGATGCATTAATTTAGCCTAAGAAATCCCTACACTGAATCAACTTCCTATCCACCAACCACCTTCCCCTGTTCATTATATACCATTTAGGTCACTTATTGTACAGGTTCAGGATAAGTACTTAAGAAAAAAAATAAAACAAAAAAACCCCAAACCTTTGCCCTGACCCCAAGCTTTGGACAAAAAAAGTCTCAACCTCAAACTAACCAGCAATAATAAAATAAAATATGAGGAGGGAGAGGGATGAAAGAGAGGGAAATGCACTGCTGTGGTCCGCAAATTAGACATACATAAACCATAAATTAACTAAATTACAACACCCCCCTACCCTCCCCACTCGGTTAGATCATAAACCAAGGCACTTTCTCCAGTGCTAAGGCCCCCAGAATCGTATTGGGTGACATATCCAGGCTAGAGAAGACTTTATTTGTAAGAAAAGGGCTAAAATAGCTTTCCACAGCACACACTACAAAAAGAAGGACGAAAGGAACCTGTAAATGGCTGAAAGCATAGGGTTGGTTTGGAGTCTGGCAAATTAAATAATAATAAGTAATAATGCAAATAACAATAATGCATTTGGAATGTGCCCAAATTCTGCAACATTTCAAGGGAAATCGGTTTACAAATGTCCAGTGACAGCTACACAATATCTTAAAACAGACCATATTTATTACCAAAGTCTGAATAATACACTCAGATCTAATAGCTCACATTCTGTCATAAACACAAGCCCCAAATCATACAATATATCCTTCAAGCTATATAGCTGCAGCCTGTAAATTATGAATGTCAAAAGCAAGAAAGGGCTAAAACCTGGTTCTAGGTGACATTTGGGGTTTTCCTTCAAACTAGCTTACTGCATTCAAGTAAGGGCAGCAAATGAAAGTATATGTGGCTAGTCCTAAATGGCTTGAGTTCTGCTAGAGAAAAAGAATATGGAATACACACCAACACACACACACGTCCATACATATGTATGCATGTATACACACACACGCACACACATCCATACATTATGAAACTTTATTGCAATCCACTGTTTAGCTACCAGTGCTTCTGCTGAAGTTACCTCTACTTGTAGTTCATCACAACCCACCTCCTCATGCTTTAGGTAACAAATTTTACACACTCACACTCCAGTTTTATGCACAAGAACCTCCCACTTATTAGCACTGAGATGTTCTTGTATTTTTGACAATCTTGCCAGTTCTTTTCCTTTTATGTTCTAATCTCTCCAGTTAAAGAAGAGAAAACCTAAAGACGTGCGTCTGTTCTTAATCCAACATCCCCAAATACAAGGTATATTTTGTGACAAATAGAATAGCTAATGTAAGCAATTCGCGCACCATCTCTTTTCTGGACTCACTGTGGATTGCCCGAATCAAAACGCTGTAGCACAAACAGCATAAAAAGCACTGACCAAGGACCTGTTTCACTTATTGATAATTGGAGGTGAATTTCAGCTGAAAGATTCACAGCTGGATCTGGCTTCAGGGTTCAGAATCACAAACCTCAACCTTAAAAGGTCTAAATACTGGGGTGTTCAGATGCAACATTTTAATCTGGATCCACGCGTACTGCTTAAACTTTCCTTCGTTATTTTTTGGTAGGTATCGATCAAGTATCTTTATTAGATACGGTTACGTACACACATACCACTTCATAGCACAGCAACAGTCATTTCGTTACAAAGACGTTCTGTTGGAATTAAGCACTGTGTTTACATTACCACCTATTCGATAATTAATCCTCAATGAAAGGGAGGCAATAAAGATTTGCCAGTTATTTTAAAGTCCATTTGATTATTCAGCAAAGCGTGACGAGAGTATCATGTAGTCTACATACCACAGCAGGAGACAAACGACTACTTCAGATATGGAAAACCCAGATGAGCCCCAGTTTGCTCATCTGAGTTGGCTCATAAAATAAGTTGAGAAGTAAAATTTTAAGCTCCAAATCCACATTATTTTCTTCACTTCAGTTGAGACAAGTATTGACATCACTAAACTTACTGCTCTTAGACATTAAGCAGGGGTTACCTCATAGTATTTAATGCTTTTCATTATAGCATATCTATGCACGTCTACATGAGATGCTAAATGCACAGACGACTAATTCTACTGCGCATTAGCGTGTTATGGCAACAGCTGTGTTATTGCACTAACATGCAGTAAAATTAGTCGACTGTGCATTAGTGTTACTAAAAAGGTGTATACAGGCACTACTGCACAGTAGCACCGGTTACTGTGCATTGAGTTAGTACCTGTTGCTACTATTAGCTAGTACCTGTTCGTACCTAGTATTTAAAGGGTACTCTGAGGGTGCATCTACATGTGCATTAAATGTGCTGTAGTTAGTGTGCATTGAGTTTAGGACCTGCAATAACCTATAGCGCCTTTTCCCCAACAACCAGCTGCTGGGAATTGGCATGTGCATTATACACCAGGAAATATAGTAAGAACAATCTGTGCCTCTTACTGGGTGAAACTAGACATTCAAAGTCAAGTCTGGGCAAGATCCACAGGGAGGAGAACCGTCAGCAGGCTCAGTTTCTTACTTGCTGTTACTCAGTGGTGGTATCTACACATGCATTTACTTAGTGTGCAGTAAGTGCTTTTTAGGCTAGTGTCTACACATGCAGGTATTACAGTGCAGTAATACTGTGTGTGGACTCACTTGGGATTAACATCAGTCCCAAATCAGTCTACACACAGAGTGTCACTGTGCAGTAAGGCGTCTAACATGTGCCTTACTGCACAGTAACTAATCAGGCATCAGTTTGCTACCTGCATTATGCAGGTAGCAAATTTACATCCAAGTCAGCTTAAGCTGCCATAGTTACTGTGCAATACAGGCACGCACGTGTAGACACGTGCCTGTACTGCACAGTCATTTTGGTTACTGCGCAGTAACCTAAATTACCATGTCATAACTGTGCATGCAGCCCTTTTCTTACAAAGTAAGAGCCCAATTACTTACTACAAGAAAAGAGCTCTATTCCTTCATTCTGCATTTCAAAAACAAGATGAGCATCTTATTCCAGGGCACGATGCATGTGAGCGCTACACTGCACAGTGAATCAGCACTAGAGGGACGTGTTCTCGAGGAAGACCCCTACGTGATGCAAACACTCATATACCCTTCATCTTTCCCCCCCACATGAAGCTCTGGTCCTCACATGCCAAAGACCTTGTTTAACCACTTGGTAGTAGTCCTCCTAATTTAACCTTGGTGTAAACCTTAGCTGGTACAAACCCAGGTTCTCAAGTTTTCCAAGCAGGCAGCTGCAAAAGCAGTTTTATGCCACTCTTCCTTTTAAGCTACCTTCTAGCCTGTTTCCTTGCCAACATAGCAAAGGAATTGCAAATATGACCAAAGTAACTGAGGCAGCCAGGCATCAATTAAAAAGGGTTATCAATATCCGGTATCCCTGTTTCATAACACATTCCCAATTTCACTCTCCATTGGACATGTTGTACCTCCAACATACATCACATCCATTTCCTTAATTTCAATACACCATTTAGTGCTGCCCAGCAAGACATAACCAAATTAACTTAATCTGTCTATAGGAGTAGCTGCAGACAAGACAGCAAAATCAGCAAATTCAATCTCATTACAGATGTATGTATAAAAATTATTCATATACATTGTGATCCAGAAATCCAGATCTGAAGGACATATTGATCCGGCAGAAAATGCAAACTCCTCTCTCTCAGAACCCTGGGTTTCTAAACAGCGTTTTTTGTAGGCATTTAAGTAGCTGATGGTAAAATTAGGCAGTTCATAAACTATACAGGTCAAACTCTGGAAAACTAAGGAATGGCCTCAATCAAGTCAAGGCAGCATGTATACATCAACCTTTATTTGCACTTGTAGCATGAGTGGCAGCAGTATCATCAACAAAATGACCCTACTTGCAACTCTCACATGCATGTTTTTTTTACAGGACAGAACATTGTGCCGGCAGCTGGAAAGTGGGGGGGAATAATCCCATGGCCTATAATAAAAGTGGGACTTATGTAGTGCATCAGGCTTGTACGTTCTGGGCGCGTCTACCCGTTCATTAATTCACCTTAGATACTGTGCATTTAGTTTAGTACCTGCTTAATAAAGTTAATGCACACTGCGTAGTAGTGCTGGTGCACGGCTATTTAGTGACGCTGTGCATTACCCTAATAATACAGCACAGTCGGCTCTTAGCACAGTTTGTGCTGCGCTGTGCTACTGCACCGTGTTATCAGGCTAATGCACAGTAAGCATCTTGTGTAGACATGCCCGCTCTTCTGTAATTTCACTTGCAAAAAGTTGGAACATGGAAGGAGTGTAGAGAGGCAAGAGGATCTGGATATCATTTTCAGGGCATTCAAGTACAAACATGGGAATTGCAGCCTTTTAGTTTCTTACCCACTCTTTACAATTCTTCCTTGAAGCCAACCACTTGAAGCAATACACTCCTTCCTCTTACTCGAACAATCCCCACGTCCACACCCTACAACCGCGTTTTGTCATCTCCTATTTAAAACATAAGCCCTTGATGGCAGGGCACGCATCTTATTTGTTTGCAAAGCAGTGTCTAAATTAACAGTGTCAAATCCATATGGCTAATAATAGCTATTATTAATATTTTTTAATTATACTGTATTAAAAAATCTTCAAGGGAGCTGAGGTCAGATGCAAGCTCTGATTTTCAGCAAGCTTCTGTTTCACCAGTATCCTAAAGGAGGCGATTCAAAAGGCAGCAATACAACTCCGATTCTTCCTTGTTCAGATCTTCAGACACCGGGGCCGCCTCCACAAGATGCATGCAAGTGTGCAAATTTGCTTCTGCTGTGTCTTTGTTTCTCTACACAATACACATGATAGGAAGGAAAGACACCGATCTAATTACACAACGTGCAAACCTAAGGAACCCTAGTTCTACACACGGGGGCACAATGAACCCGACCTCAGGACTCACCGGCTCTTTAAAGGAACACTGCCTTATTCCTATACATTATCATTTATATTTGCATCTACACAGTTGTTTAAACTCCAAGAGGCAGGGAGAGACAGCGGATTTAAAAGTGACAAACGTTAACTAGAAGGGCGTTTGCGGGAAGCAAAGCTCAAACTGAAAAGGTATATACCCATTTTGTATTTTGCGCTGGGATTTTAGCTGGCCCTTTGGAGCTCACAAATGACTCAATAAATCCCTTATATCTATGTGCTCTCAAGATTGCCTGTAGTCTTCTGGCAAAGGTCACTTGCTGGAAGACGTGTTCTAGGCTCTGTCTACATGCCAAGAAATGAAAAGGAAAGGGCTGCAGCATCCTGACCCTCTTTGAGCCAAGTTCTCATCTCCCATAATTATTCCAAGTCTGGGGGGCATTGCCAGAAGACAATCAGGCCCCCGAACTCCTCCTGCAATTTGAAACTTCAGCCAAATGTTACACTGATGAACATAGCCTGGAGTGGAGACCTGCAAACTTAATACATATAAAATCTTACACCGGATTTTAAATACTTTGTCAGCTTGGCTCAACAATCGGCTCGCAGTTCAGGCAAAACCCTCAACACATGCTTGCACTTTATTTCAGAGAGGGAAGTTTCTGTATTTCTGCTCTCCCCGGTCTCAAACTGCGGACACGGTGCTGCTGGCATTTGGGCAACGAGGGCAGTTAGGAAAGGCAGATCTGAAATTAAGGCAAAAATTCTACGTATTATTACCATTTTCTGGTAAAAGGCAACCAGACTGTTAATGGCTAAGCAACATTGTTCTTCCTCTTGCTTCCATTTTTCAACGTAAGAAGAAAATAGCTGGGAAGCAGTCTGAAGGATGACTACAGGAAAACAAATGCCACATGGCTGTTAATCTGTGTAGGTTTTATTTATTCTCATTACCACTGCGTGTTTACAGCTCAGCTTATGATCTGGGAAGGCAGAATGACACCCATTGATCTAACATTCAGCGTACAGAGATAAGGCCTCCTTAATGGTAACTGTGTATTAGGACATGCATTAATGGAGACTAGATAAGTTGCAGCAACGCGTTTGAATTCAAATGAAAAATATCCCAGGAACAGGGATAGCTTTGCCATTAAAAACAGATCTCTTTTTAAATTATGCCTCATTATGGAGAAAAACGTCTTTTTCAGAGGCAGAGATTTAAAAGCAAAATACAGTCATTGTACAAATATTGCACAAATCTATTTTAATCACAGCTATTAAAGCAGAACTCGCCCATTAGCTCTGTCTCAGCAATTTTATTCTCAGGAGAAGGGAAGCAGCTGGGATTTAGCAGAAAACTTCGGTTTTACATTGCTAGTCTCCTCAATTGAAGGGAAGTAGGAACAAAAGGGCAAATTCCTAATCCCAAATGTTGGCCTGACCTACCTTCAAGTTGTGAGAACGGTCTGGGGCAAATCCTCCCCAAGTAAAGCCCTCTGACACCAAAAGAGTTGCACCAAAAGTGACATGGGACCATATTTTTTTTCCCCAAAAAGAAAAGAAAAGATACAAATGTCGTAAGACCAAAAACATTGTTGTTAAATATTTAAGAAATTTAATTGCAACTATGACTTTTTTCACACACAGAGGGTTTTGCCAGTATACTTTTAACCATATAGGCATGTCAGCAAAACTCTAGGTGTAGTTACAGCAGTATTAAAAAAAAATAATGCTTACAGCCGCGTGGTTTGACTGGCATAAGCTATGCTGGTATACAAAGAGTTATACTAATGTAACGCGCTACGCTAGAAGGTCTACTGGCGTACCTATGGCGGTAAACTCCCCGCAAGCAGACACAGTTATGTTGGTAAATCTTCAAGTGTGAATCAAACACTGTCCTGCATCCCTTTACAAATACCGTAGTGGATGACCTCAGTACAAAGGAAGTACGAGTATGGAGCTGACACCAAGGTTTCACAGTCGCTCTCTTGGTCCCAATTACTCGCTTTTCTGCAAGGCAATCAAACTATTTGCTACATAAAGACAACCTGCACTTTTTTTTTTTGTTTGTTCCAGGGGGATATAGTTAACATGAGGTACAAAGGCTGAATTCAAAATGCCAGCTTCCCATTCATGCTGTACGCTCCGATTTCTTCTCTACAAACACCATGCGCTCACTGCTTTGGTGATGGACAAGGTCAAAAATTTCAAACAACTGCCCAAGGTCTTACTTTGATAGTGCACAAATTTGTATTGTAGGAGTATTTCAGGTGCCTTCTAGAAATAGTTGGACTTTGTGGAATATATTCCCCCAAATAGTCTTTGCTAATCAAGTCACGTATGCCATTATAGTGTACTTGCATCACGCAACTCTCTCTTATTTCCACTTGGGGTACTGGAACAATCTGAATGCAGATAAAAACTGACAACATAAAACTACTGATAATTAAGATACCGGGATATATCCTTAACTGTTGTGAATCAGCATGGCTCCAATAACCTCACTACTATGAGTTAGGAGGTAGGCCAATTTACATCATCTGAGTATATGTTACCTCTAACTACTTTAGGTCACTCTCGAGAGGAAAGGTATAGTTATAGTCAACAGATATATTGATAATTGTTTTAAATATGCTGATGGGTTTTTTAAAATGTCTCCTGTCCGTGCAGACTAGATACAGTATACAACTCAGTGATCTAGTTTGATTTTGCAATCCAGGAGCCACTTTGATCTGTAACTATCAATGGGCTTACAAATATTTGTTAAGCCTCCCAGCTCTATTACAGAACGAGCAATCACAGATTGAATGAGTACCAAAATTTGCCAATTCCCCACTTAAATACCACCCTAATCATATTTTCCTGGCTTTGACTGTTTGTACCTCCTGCAAACCCCTGGCAAAATTATGCATGCATCTCCACCACATACAATTTTTGCCCCTGCCGTGGTCACCTCTCCCTGCATCTCAAGGCGGGAGAGGGCGCTGGGTCAGCATATTTGCCTTTATCACCAAAAGTTACCTTTTACTCCAGCAGGCTCATTTATTACCCAAGCACAGCCTAGCTGGTAGCAGACACGGCTTGTATCAAACTAGAAGTCGCATAATTACCAACAAGGGTCAATGAGAATATACCTACTCATTTGAAAGTCTTTGGCCATCCCAGATGCATAACCCTTTATGACCTTTTGTACAAAAGGGCTGGTTTAATACATTCCTCCTTGCAAGCGCCTCACCTGAGAGGCACAGTTTGATGATCTAGCAGGTCTTTTCCCTCCTCTTCCTCATGACCACGTGATGGCAGAGAAAAGTCTAATTTTAGTCCAATCTGTATTGACCCAAGATCCTGAGTGAAGGATCTTCCAACTTAGGGGGCTGGAGTCTTCATTGCTATAGTATCCAAGCCAGCTAGGTTAATGCTTTTTCAGGTATGCTACAATAACACTTCCAATGGCAGGGAAGTACCACACTTAGGAATGATCACCATGAAGCCTAAACTATTTTAAGAACATTGGCCAAAGAAAAGTCATCTCCTTAATGCATTCAATATACTTTGCGTGGGGTTTTTTGCCCCATTACCACAATTGAACTAGATACAGAGCTAATAAGCGTAGAATTATGGGGAAGGTTTCATTTCCCCCCCCTCCCCCAAAACATGTATATGAAAACTGAGAAAACACATCCTTTAAAAAATAAAATATGTAAAAGCTACTTGCTATATCCACTAAGTGATTAAAAAGGCAATCTTCTTGAAGAAATGTGCCACATATTTGTTTATATTAATGTTAATAACTTGCTAACTAATGATAAATGTATGATAATTTATTCTAAGTGAAATGAAGTGTGCCCTAAAGACAGACTCTTCAAATGAAAGCTTCTGCTCACACAGGTTGAGAGCGTGAGCATTAATAACTACATTTCTTTACTGCAGTGAAAAGTATTGCATAAAAATTATATGCAAAGGCAAACCATGGTAGCACAAACAAAGCCAGCCTGGGGCTGCCTACAATGCCATATGAGCTATGAAGCCTCCTATGGTACACTTTCTAGTATACCAAAGCCTGGGGAAAAAAGCATAGGATCAAAAAATTGTGCCTCCCCTAATAGATACCTTTCCAAGGTATAAAGACTTTGCTTTTAAAGGCCTTTGTTCCTGCACAGGGAAGACTTCATACTATGCACATGGCCTTTACTTTCCAAAATGGCAAAAGGTAGTGAATACTACATATGGAGCTCAGATACAGCGAGTCTCGAGCTTGCTCCTTCTTTCACAATGGACTATTTGAGCATAAAATGGATCAAAATGCACCCCTACTCCTCTCTTTGAGCCACTTTTCTTTTAAAATTTCTATTATGGAAGAATCCAAAAGGAGGCCCTGGATCGGATGTGGGTAACACAGTGTGAACCTCTAGAGAGAGACTGTCCATGATCAAAATGTACGGTGGTCTTTTGCATAAAAGATGAAAAACCTCCATCCAGCTGCCTCTATCCCACAAAATGGTTTTTCACCTTGTGTGCAGGTCTCTAGATACGGGCCTTGCAGATTGAGACCTGTAATGTTTCCCATGTATAAAGGGACTGGCTGCTGGTTAAAGAAAGTCAAAACCCAGCAATGTTTGAGGACGGGGGAAGAGTATTCTCTCTCGCTCAGTGCGATACCCTGTACTGCCCTCCAGGAAGCTATCAGTCACCATAGCAGAGACTATACCCTTTTTCATAATGCTGTAGACTGGACTACAAGTGAACCAAAGGCACGAAAACAGCCTGCCCCCGGTGATCACTAAGGCCTGACCCTAGCATCCTTCCTCACATTGAATAGCACCTTGATGGAGTGAAATCAATTGGATCACTCATGGAATAAGGTGCTCCTTCGGTGTAAGGATGTCAGAACATGTCCTAATATTGGTGCTTACATGAAATTCCTACTGCAAGTTGAATGCAGATCATAGCTTTTTTACTTGGGGCTCTGAAATGAATCAACACAAAATGAACGGTTTCAAACAGGAGACTTTACCACACCTTCAGCTATCCTGCCACTTCTGAATTTTCATTTCTACCTAGGAGAACTTTTATAATCTTTGCAAGCTCCTCTGCCTGATGAAGGCTGCCTGAAAGCTTGCAAATAAAGATTTTTCTCTTTTTTTTTGCAAATATCTAGTTGGTCTAGTAAACAGGTATCACCTCTGCCACGAGTTTTGATTCCTTTTGCCTCTAGACCAATACGGCTACAACCTGGTTACCCGATTCATTTAAGTTTCACTTGCCAGCTTCTTCCTATAGAGATGCATAAAATATTTGAAATAAAATGGCAAAATCAAATGCAAGGGATTCTTTTACTTCCCCACTGACTTGGACATGGAAAGGATCATGTCTGTAAAAAATTTAAAAAAAAATAATAATTTAAAAAAAAATGTTTTTTAAAGTCTCTCTTGTGGAAGCTTAGTTTTGAATAAGATGGAGAAACAAATTAGGAGGATAAAATGAACAGAAATTGTGTTGAAACAGCTTGCCTTTTATTGAAGATATTGTTCCTTCAGAATATTGCTCCAATGCGGGGCGGGGGGAGTCATTCAGGCCTGAAACTGCGAAGAAATGAAATGCAAAATCCCATGGAACAAAACTGGCTGAACTCTGAACTGTTGTGATGTACACGGCATAGGCATCCCGGAGCAGAGGTGCAAGTCAGATCCCCAAATCCTCGTTGCTGAATGCGCAGATCT
This sequence comes from Caiman crocodilus, assembly GCA_030014935.1. NCBI lineage: Eukaryota > Metazoa > Chordata > Crocodylia > Alligatoridae > Caiman > Caiman crocodilus. Next base: position 18,704,808 of record JAGPOW010001167.1, on the reverse strand, counting down.
GCTAGTCTGGGCTTGGGAAGCAGCAATATTCCTTTCAGACGAGCACGGGTCCTGTCAAACTCACGCCTCCTTTGGCAGCTGCATTTTGCATCCGCTGAGCCATACTGGGACAGGTGGCATGTAAAAGCGATTCAAACCACGCTCTCACAACTCTGCAATATCCAAATATCCACACCTGTATTTGCTGTCTGTCTTGCCGTTGGCTTAACGTTGCTTTTTCTTTTGGAGGGACTGTTTTACCAATGTCTGCTGAAATTATGCAGCAGCCTACATCGGCGGGGGGGAAAAGAAAAGGCTAAGAGAGGTCCAGGCGTTCTCCATAGCCGTCAGGTCTCTGTCTTTGCTACCATAGCGTTTCTATGTCATTCCCTGGCTTTTTGACTCTGTGCATGCAGCATCCATCCAAAACCACGCTCACAACTCACCCCTGCTACGACTGCAACCATCCCAGGACTTTTGGCTGCTTCCCTTAATCGCTCTGCCCTGCTGCCCTGAGGTCAGCGACTGATCTCCCAATGATTTCAATGGGAACTGAAGAAGAGCCAGGGTAAGCATGAGATTTTCAGGTCTTCATAACCGAGAGCAGATCCTGACTTTTTTTTTTTTTTTTTTTTTAATTCCCGCTTCCATAGCAGATAAATGCACAGATAAAGAATCAGTGCTAGAATGAGGCACCCTCCTAACATTTCCCCCGGATGTAAATCACTGACCCGTGCGTTCGCTCCAGGCCCTCTAGCGCAGCCTCGGCAGGAGAGCGCTCCATTAATAACCAAACTTACAAAATTCCTTGCAAAGAATGGTCTCCTTCCTCGGCGTAATTAATTCCTTGACCGCCACAGAAGGACACGCCAAGTGAAAACACACCCTCAGACTCTAATGATTATGCTAATCCAGGGAAGAGAAAAGCTGGGCTGTCGATTAATCAAAGTACTAAGCTGCACAGCTCAACTCCTGAGAGCTCCTGGACTTAATGCTCTGTACGGAAAAGAGAGACAGACTCACACATCCACAAGTGTAGAAAGCCACTCTGGTTTCCCCACACACACTTTTTTTTTTAAAGGATTTTGCCAGGGATACTTCTAATGCATAGGGCAATTAAAAGTCCACTGGATGAATATGACTCTCCCCCCACATGCTGATTTTAGGGGAGCCTAGATAACCTACCTGTTTTCATTTCCAATTGCTATTAAAAGTACTGTAGAGTCCCTTGGGCAGCTCTGAGCAAACACGTTAAGAGGCTAATCCCCACTCCTTAACGAGGGCTCCTAATCACCAACACCAGGGCTGTCCAGCTCCTAGGGAGCAAGGAGCCATGCAATCCATGTCACTAGGGCCGCACTAGTACAAGCCATGGGCCTTTGCTCCCTTGCTGTGCCATGGGCTCGCCCATCACTGTGTCCCAACCCCTGAGGCAGGAACAGGATGCAATACTGAGGGAGAGAGGGGTAACCACAGCTGCAGCAGCAGCCAGAGAGATAAGGGGAGCAGCAGTCAAGTAGGAGCCCAGGGGCTGCACATCAGCTTCTCTAGTTGGAAGGCCCTGCCCACTGGGCACTTAGTCTGCCTTTCCAAACACTCCTCCTATACGCCGATACCTATTGCCTTTGTTCGGTCTTCACCCTCAAGGTCCGAAATCACCCCGCAGGACTCACAATCCCAGAGTCTTCTCGCATGACCTAGGATGAATACGTTGAGAAAACATTTCTCTCCTACTAGTTGCAAAGTATAGTGCCTCCGCACGATGAAGGCAGGTATGCAGTACAGAAGAGGATTTTCCGTGGGGATCACCTTAGTACCTAGAATACAAGGGTCGATTTTTATGCCTTGACAGGTCTGCCATGTACACAACACACCAAGCTTTAAAATCACGTGGCACATAAATGCATGCTAGGGTTGCCAACCCTCTGGGATTGCCCTGGAGTCTCCAGAAAACAGGTATACCATCTCCAGGAGACTGCTGAGAGTCACTTGGGAGATGAAAGATGGGGCGTTCATTAAAACAAATATGAAATGTTGAGTGTGATTTATATAGTAGTCCAGGGGGAGTTACAGTGTATTAGTAATGTGCATTTGCCTTCCTAATGTAAAGTCTATGCACCATAATCTATAACTGATATACGCAAGCACACGGGCATGCTCACGTTGTGTTGTGGGTGCACTGGCGTTCCAGAAATCTCCTGGGATAGATTTAGACAGCATTGCCAACCCTAGTGCATGCCCACCTTGGAAGTTTATAAGCCAAATCCTGAAGCACAGTAAGGCTCACCCGCACCCAAGAAGGGAACAGAGGTATGTAAAACTTCTGTGCCAAGTAGAGTTCCTCCAAGATTTGTAGTACTGTCCCATCATGCACCTCCTCAAAGCTCAGGACACTTTAGGGTAGGACCCAGGACTTAAGTAAAGCATGATGCCATCAGATGGCTCACATGAATGACTATGGTGAGACACCTTCGCTACCTGCAGTATAAAAGTTCAAAAAAAAATCCTGCGATGAGTTTTTTGCAGTTATTTTGCAACTAGGGAGATTCGGTAGACAGGAAGAATAGGGCAGTGAGATACTGCTACGTCTTGGGCTCACCATCCGCACCCGAGGCAGTTTCCTGCCGTGGCAATGCCGGGCACGGCCTTAAGGTGTTGCTCCTAATACGGTTATAGTATTGCATTTAGCACTGCCGCTGCGATTTCACAATGCAGCAGCTGAAGCAAAGTGTAGCAGCTGAGCGTATGCAGTCACCTGCCTCCATGTGCTCCTGCCGTTGCTGCGAGTTAACAGCAGAGAGAGGAGACAAGCCCGCAGGGCAAAAGTAGAGCTAATGGGAGTGTTTTACACCCCTCTCCAATTCTCCTTCCAAAAAAGGAGCATAAAAAACAGACAGGCAAGTGGGCAGCCGGAGGCTCAGGGCAATAAGAAAGGATAGCAGCTGTGACAGGTCTGCATCTCAGAGTCAGTCTGCAGCTACCGGATGGCCTGTGCGCTCACAAGGATGCATCACCCCTGCTCGGCCACATTGGGCCACTGTGGCTTTATTGGTTTTTAACGCTGCAGCCTGCGGCTGGCAAAAGAACGCTAGTCCCAAAGCAGAAATACCTGGTTAGGTTTATTTGACAGAGAGGGGCTGCTAAAGCAAAGTGGCTGCAACCCCCCAAAATCCTAGTGTTGCCTTAATATGTCCCTTCTTAGATGATTAAAATGGTCCTGTGGGTCTCATCACAAAGCCCAAACGATATGAACGCTCAGAGCCACACTCTCCGTCTCCATACAAGCAAGCCGGTCCTAGAAACAAAAACGCGTTTACCAAACTAGGATGCACCATGAATATGGACAGCTAGAAACTGGAAGGCAAATAGGACATGCCAATGTCAAAGACAGTTTTAACGTTGAGGCAAAAATGTGGGGATAACACGCTTAATGCAGTGCTATACATAAATACACAAGTGTGAACTCAGGGAAAATCTGAAAAATATCTACTGCGGGCTAATGTAATTAAAGCAAAAGAGATGCGGGGCCAAATTTATTCTAGTTGTGACTGATTTCAGAGGAGTTACACAAGGGCTGCATTTTTTCAGCTTTAGCTGCCATCTGTGCCTTAGTTTATTTAAAAAAAGAAAAGAAATGAGAGGCTTCATTCTGCATTTCTAGGTGCTTCCAAGGCAAAGGCTATTCATTTCTGGTTAGTGTGCACTAGCACACCATTTCAGCGCTAGAAGACAACAGGCTGCAACACCAGAAGCACCTAAATAAGATTTAAATGCAAATATTACTGAAGAAAGTGGCAGTTCTTCGTCGCTCACATTAGTAATCCGAATCATTAAGGCATGAGTCTTTGCTCCCGGTACTAAAAGGGAAAATCTCCCATTGATTCGGCTCAATCAAATTCATTCCCAGTTCTGTATGGCTGCAAGGTAGATGGTGAACAAGGTATCTGCTCTTTGTAGCCATGTGTCACTTCATCATTGATGGTAAGCGGCCAGCAAGGAGTTTCTGATAAACCCTACTCGAGGAACAACTAGCAGAGGACCTGCTTCAGCTCACACGTCACAGGCTTGTGTTATTTTCGACAAGAAAGATCTGAGTTTCTTTCCCCGTGCCAAATCGACGCGCTGAGTTGACAATCACGCAGCTCCCGCTCTTGCCAGCTGTTGCCCCTGCTGCCTTTCTGTTTGAGATCTGCTTGGGCTCAGGTTGTTTGCTGACCACTCCTTTCTGCTTCAAATCTCTTCGATCAGCATTTTACTACCCGGTGACAAGCAAACCACCCCAGCGGGCCCTGCAGGTGGACAAGCCGCCTCGGTCACCTTGCTGCAGCTGATATATCTGGGGCGCACGGCTATTTTCATTCCTCGGTTTGCTAAGCCACGCAACCAATCTGGAAATCCTTCTTTGAACTTCCCTATGGCTTGCACATGTCTGAATTTTATTGCAACCCAAGCTCTACCCCCGAGAGGTAGAGCCAAGGGCCTGCTAATAAACATTTGTATTCCAGTAGCTCCCAAAAGACATCACAAAGATCATAGCGCTGATTATGTGAGGTTCGGTGCAGACACACAAGATGACTGCTGCGCCACAGAGCTTATATTTAAAAAACACAAAACTAGACAAAGAAAAATGGAGGAAGAATGACTTTTCTGTGATTACAGCATTGAGAGCGCTCAGGTGCCCTCAGGTGCTTCCTATTTCTGTCAGTGGACATTTCTGCCTCCCATGTGAAGAATACGTCTTTCTTATGCAGCGAGCTTACCCACGTAAATACTCACTTCTCCAGGCTTCCTCTATAGCATACAGAGGAACTATGACTTCTGCCCCGATTCAAGCATCCGATTTCACAAACAATTACACTGTATGCAAACGAACACTGTCCTCCTTAGGCCCTTGCCAGATGTTCGGGTAAAGGAGTGATAGGATCTGATGCTCAATCCACACCCTTGTGCCTCCTGCCATGCCACGTGTGCCATGCATGACTGTGGAGTCCAGCATCAGATCCAATCACCCCTGTTGCTGGTGCACCAGTAAGAAGCAGACTCCCGTGACTGGGACTCCTGTCAGCTAACAGGGGCTCGCAGGCTCGAGGGGGTCCCCTGCGCTCCTGTAGCTGGGAGCTCCCATCAGCTGCAGGCTCCCAGCCACAGGGGTGCCCCTGGCCACAAGTTCAATTAATGGCACGATGGGAAGGAGCTACAAAGTTATTACGCATTTTATGGAGTAACTTTGTAACTTATTCCTTGTTTTATCCCACCATTACTTGACTGAACGCAAGGCATGGCCATGTCACAACTTAAGTTGCGATTAACTGGTTAAATCGCACCTTAAACGTTAAGCGTAGTAGGGGCCTTACACACTACATCCGATTTTGGATGCCCCTTCAGCATTCCTGGAGGCCACCATCGCACCAGTAGCCAGGGCACGCCTAGCAGTTGTCTTGCCACCTCCTACTTTTCAACAGTCTCCTCTGCTGAAACCTAGCCATCTTAGGGATCTGCAATATGACCCGACTCTCTTTCCATCTCGTGGCTGGGACGGGGCTCCCATAGCGCCTGCCCGTCTTTCCAAAAGACTCCCAGCCTGCAGAGCAAGGAACCAAGCCCAGCGGCTTTGCACGGGCTTCCAGACGCCTGCATGTACGAGGTCAGGCTAACACTTGCGGGACCTTTAGATGTTGTCATAATCAGCGCCCATCCCAGACACCATTTTTTGCTGTTGATAAAGGTGTTGGCAGTGGGACGGGGAAGCACGTAAACTTCACCTTCCCACTACAGCTCCTATAACTGGATCCCCGCATCCAGGTTTCTGATATGCTCTACAGGTTGCTATATAGGCTAACGGGGGTTTTCACCTCCTAAAGTATGCACGCCTCCCCTTATCGTTAGGACCTCACGAGACAAAGCCATAAGAACTGAAGATGAATTACTGTCTGCAATTTTTTTTGTTAGCAGTCAGTCGAAAGGAGTCGCTATCTGACAGACAGCAGGTAGACAACAGCTATTCTACCCAAAGCTGTAGCAAACTGAAAAAAAAAAACTCAAGCAGCCAACTAAAATTACCTTATGGCTATAGCCATTAACAAACTAATTAAAGAGACTATTAATAAATCTGTCCCAATTAGTTATAACTATTGCCAAGGAAAAACAAACCACATAAAAGAAACAGCAGCTTAAAGGAATGTAACCTGGTGAACAACAAAAAATAATGCCTAGTATTAACTCAAAGACACAGCTATCCCCCTCCCAGGCCCCACCTTTTCTTTTCTACGGTCGAAGTACATGTAAGGTCAACCCTAGCCTCACCTAGTCTTGCTTACTGGACGTCTTGAATGGCGCACATTAGCAACTCTCGTATCTTAATTTAAGGGGGCATATCTTTAAGAGAGGCTTCCTTTTTCTCCAAAGTGTTAATTAGTCACTGAATTGAAACAGGAGTTAGAAAGAGACATGCTGAAAGGCACATCCTGACCTCCTGAAGTCAATGATAATTTTGCGTGTATCCCAAGAGTCAAACGAAATGGTCCTTTCCTTAGACATGAACAGATCAAACCTCACGCTTTCAGCTCTCATGATTTCATTAATTCTCCAGTTACGAAAGAGTGTCCCATGCTAAACAAACAAGCAGAAAACACTCACAGATGTTAGTTAGGGAGATGCATATGTGCGCTTTTTAAAATTAACCGGTTTGCCATTTTTTTTTTGCCAATGCTGTGGTTATCTGTGCCACATATTTGCACCTTTTATAAAGGATCCATCGTTAAAGCCGGTAATCTTCTGTTGATGAATAATAATGAATATACTCCTGAACGAGACGCTCTTAGAAACAATCAATAAGAGGAGAAAATAAAATTAAAAATAGGCACAGAGTAGTACAGAAAATACGTGCTGCGAAAGCAGATTTGTCTCCAATTAGAACATTTCCCCCTGTTAAAATGAGGAGAGTCAATTCTGGCCTCAAAAACAGGGAAGTCAATCTACTCTGCTTTAATAGCAGTGTAACCACCAGGACCAGACTTTAGCTATCACGTCCGGCTAAATTCACGTTCTTTAAACTCAGATGAAAAGCACGCTGCATTAGTGCGACCTGCCCGCACGGCATCCCACTTGATGAAGGCAGATCTTGTTTTAATCAGTGGGAAACTACGGCATGAGCTAAAATACAATTAGTATAGTGTTATAAAGTCTTATTAAGTGCCTGGTTCATTAAATGCTCCCAGAATGCCCTGGTGTACTCAAGGGATAAAAGCAGATTGTGACACAGATTGAACATTAAACCTGGATGGCATTCAATTTTCAGGTTTAAGAAAATGAAAAGCAAATCCACAATTAAAAGCAACAAAAAATCTCCTCCCCCGTCCTCCCCCCAATTTCTGTTTTACCTTCAAACTTCAATGCAAGCAATATTCCCCCCACCCTTCGTCTTACAGTAAATAGCCTGGCACAGCATATTACTTCCTGGCCTGTTTTGTCCTGTTTGAAAAACATGAAGTATAAACAAAATGGTCTCATGCTACCTGCAAATGAGAAAGTCAAGTAAAATTTACAGTTCAGAGAGGCAGAACTCCAAAAGCTCTGGGAAAGGCTAATTTAATACATCTGCCATATACAATTACACAGTAAACTGAAATCCAAAACATCCATTTTTTTTTTCCTCCTCTTCAGACATAAAAAGAGCCAATTGCCCAGGCTCAGAATTAAACAGCTGTCTCCAAAAACAAAGATATTAACCTCCCCGGCTTTTGTGAACCAATAAAATTCGATCCTTCGGTGCACTATTCAGCAACAGCGCCTTTGTGTTATGAAAATTGCTACCGTGGATTCTGCAACGTAAACCACCACAACAGATCAGCTTTAAAGGTGGTGGGTGGGCTGTCATTAATACAGGCATGCAGATGTCCCCTTCCCCCAAGATGAATTATTCAGCACAGAAACGTTTCGTTGTTGTTGTTGCTCCCGTTAGATGGATACAATGCAGGAACTAGGCGTTGGGTTACCACGATGATGGGTGCAGTATAAGAACCTGAACAGAACACAGAAGCTATGGTGAATTCAGTAATTGCCCTTTAAATGAAAAGTTAAATCAGCTGGGATGGCAATCATTGCACTCCTTCATGGGTGGCTTGCTTTGATGTTACCCAAATCTACCTGCATTCCCAGTCTCATTTGAACGCCTGCACGAAACATGCCTCGAGAAACACGGGGTGAAATCCTGCCTCCCGTGAAGTCAACAGGAATTTTACCATTGCTTTCAATAGGACCAAGATCATAGCCCAGGTAGATGGTGGGTTCACCCCAGGGTTTTCTAACACAGCTCTTCAAAAGCAGTACTAATTCAGATATGTCTGGTCACATTGTTATTAGAGCCGAGGCGTAAGTCAACAACTAAACCTCAGCGGTACTAATTCAATGAGTTTGCCTTGCAGGATCTTACGGAGCACAAGATCATCTGCATGTGAGCTTGACCAGGCAAAAAACAACGTTTTCTGAGTTTAGAAAACATCCAAGTTAGATTTCCACATTAGCCATGGGCTCTGTATTACAGTCGCTTCATCTTATCCCACTCTAGTGCCTACAAACCAGCTGAAAACAAGACAAAAATGTATCTAAAGAGTCATCCCCGTGGTGTCAAGTAAACCTTTACACTCCTTTAAATTAAAAGGTTCAGCTCTGTGCTTCCATTCACACTAAATCATTCAATTCACCAGCAAAAAAATGGAAATCCTATTAGGGTTGACCAGATTGTGATGTAAAGACAGTACGATATGGCCAAAGTAACTCTCCATGGGCATCAATTCATCTTCTACACTCATCTTCTTTGCTTCTTATAGCTCAAATCATTCACTGGTTCCTTGGTTGCTCCTATTATTCTTCCAGCTTAATTTCCAGGAGCTCTTTGGATCATCTTTACATTTCCAGATACTTCTCCTGAACCCATCAACCCACCAAACTTTTAAAAAGGCATTTTTTTTTTTTTTTTATCATTTCATTAATCTTTGGTACACAAATATTAGCCCATCCATCTTTATGACGTGCCCTGAATGGCTCCAACTTGATCACGGCAGGCCTGGGTTGTTGCACCAGATCACACAAGTTAGAAAGCAATGAACAACATCAAGTGAATAAGAACTGAATGGTGCACTAGAGAAAATGCCTGCATGAGAGGAGAGGAGCTGAAGAAAGACCTCACAAAGTTAAGTGAGAAGGCAAAAGAAAATCATAGATCAATACCAGTGCCAACTAGCTCAAGATAATGCATGTGGGGGAAAATTATGCACACACAGCGCTGGGTTCCAGACTACCTGATATGGCCCAGGAAAGAGACCTTGAAGTCATCGTAGACAGTTTTCTAAAAACATCATCTCAACGTGCAGCAGCAGCCAAAAAAAATAAAAGCAAATACAACGTTGGGCACCATTAAGAGTGGAACTGAAAACAGAACAAAATTATCATCATTCTTCATATAAACCCATAGAGCGCCACATCGTTAATACTGTGTGAAGTTCTGGTCTCCATCTCTCAAAAAAGATGCGGCAGAATTAGAAATAGTGGAGCCAAAGGCAACCAAATCAATCAGGGGGACAGAGCAGCTGCCATACCAGGAGACGAACAGGGCGAGACCTCTTCAGTGAGGAAAGGAGAAGACTGTGGGGAGAGATGATGGAGGTCTGCAAAATCATGACGGTTGCTGGCAAAGTAAGCAGGGAACTGGTATTCACTCAATTCCAGAACGCGAGGACTAAGGGGAATTCATGAAGGGGAAACAGGTTTAAAAAAATGAAAAAAGGAAGTTTTTAAATTATTATTATTATTATTTACACAGAGCATAGTTAACTTGTGGGACTCATTACCACAGGAGATTGCAGAGACCAAAAGAATAACCGGGTTGAAAAAGGGACTGGACAAAATTCATGGGCAACAGATCCATTAATGGCTGTTAAAAGAGGCAGGGATGTATCCCCTGGCATCTCGAAACCAACCAAGGTAGATACTAGGGAAGGTATGCCGCTTTAGATCAGGGGTGGGCAAAATGCAACCCGGGGGCCAGATGCGGCCCGCCAGGCCATTCTAGCTAGCCCACAGAGCCCATAACAAATTTAGAAAATGAATATTTATCTGCCCCTGGCTGTCGGTTGTACGGCCCCGACGGCTTGCCAAAACTCAGTAAGTGGCCCTCTGCCCGAACTAACTGCTCGCCCCCTGCTCTAGATGCACCCTGTTCACACGCTCTCCCTCTAAAGTACGCACTCCTGTCACGGTCAGGTACAGCATACTGGGCTAGAAGGACCACTGGTCTGACCCAGCATAGCATGTCTTATGTTCCTGTACCCTTATGCAGGAGTGAAGCCTAAGAAAAAATACATAGCTAAGGGCTCTCTGCTAAGTGACTTGTTAGCAGCCCTAAAACTGGCCTTGAGTCGGTCTTCAATCATGCCGAACCTTTTCTTGACATCCTGCCTTTCTTCCCGTTGCCTGCATGCAAATAAGGGAGCAGAGACACCGAGACTTGAAAAAACAATACTACTGCTGCCTCCACCGTACCCTAGCTCCCAAAGGGTTTCAAAGTCTAAACCCCTGTGTAGACCTGCAGGGCACTTCTACACATGGGCCAGGGTGGGGCGCTTTAATTAGAGTGGCTCTCAGAGCCAGCGTCTCTTGTATTATCATCCC